>REGO01000539.1:1028357-1165070 GCA_010120015.1 Rhombomys opimus
AAAAAAAACAGGCAGAGACACTAGCACCATGAGTACCTACTGTATGTAAGGTGCCTTAAGTAGAGTGTGTTACAGGGTAAGGCTTGCTGAAAGCTGTGTAGGAAAGAAACCCCTGTGCTTGCTGATGAGGTGTCCCCCACCAAGGCACTTCTGGCTGCACCCCCATCTCCCTGCACAGCTCCTCACAGCCCATGCACATCCTGCTTCGTAGCTACCTGGCCTTTACCCAAGTCGTGTAACCTCTCCATGCCTCAATATTCCCCTCCCCCTAGTGAGATAGAACATTAATAAGCTCTCTCTCGTAGTGTGATTGCAGAATTAAATGAACTGGTTGGTGGAAAGAGTTGAGACAGTGCTGGCCAATGGTCTCCGTCCTGTGCACACAGCTTATGAACCTGCCAGATGCTAGAGCTCACGCCATCCTTGCCACCACCCAGGGCCTGAAGAAAGTGCACCTGGCAGGGTCATCCGGTTCTTAATTGGCCTGAGAGTCCTACTTAGACCTGCCTAACAATAACAAGCGAAACAGAACACTTCATTAATTAATTGTTTTTTAAATGTTCCAGGCTGTGTAGCTATGTATGTATTCAGCTTTCAAAACAATTATATGAGGTAAGTGTGGCCAACCCCCAACTTAAGGATGCAGAAACTAAGACTGAGGGAGATTAAGTCACGTTCTTCAGACCATAGAGTTGGTGACTGTCCTACAGAGGCTGAGAAGCAGGCGGGCAGGCCCTACCTCACTCCCTAGGACTGGGATAAGACTCTGGCCTTCACTGTGTTTAGCTAACCCAGAGCAATGCCATCCATGTCCCCACCCCACCCCCCACCCCACACCCCCCACCCCCCACCTCCACACACACACATGCTGCACCAAAGAGGACGGACAGGAGGAAACAGGCAGGTTCCAACACAGGGAACTTTCTGGAGAGGCCTTTGCACAACAGCTAAACCCAGTCGACTTAGCCTCCATTGCTCTGGTCTCTCGGAGTCCGACCTACCCCACACACAAACCGCCCCTCCACCCCACCACTCCCCCCCAACCCCCGAAGCACCTGAGAAGAGGGGCTGGCATCCCAGGGCTTCTCTTATTCTGCTGCCTTCTCAGTGGATCTGGCCTGGGCTTTGGTTTGGGTAGCTGTGCACATTGAGTATATTTATGGGGTGGAGGAGCGTGCCAGTATTTTCTTTGCTAGCTCCTATTTTCAGCTAAAATAATTCTTGAGATTTTTAGTCTTCTTCGTTACTATTTTAATAAGAATTTGTATTTGTGTAAATAGACTTAACTATATTTAATAAGAATGGGTATTTGTAACTTGAGGATTAGACAGACTGTCACACGGGAGGATCGGCTTGTGGCTTATACTGTGGCTGAGTCTTCATTTGGCACACTCACAGGAGCTCAGAGGGTCCATCTTAAACATCATGGACCATTTTTTTTTTTTTTACCCCAACTCTCTACCCCTGGTTAATGCTTTTGCAGTGTCATTGATAACACTCAGGGAGGAAGAACGGCTTGAGCTTCTTAATCATACACATTCAATTAGCACTTCTCATTCTGTCCTTTGGGGCCGGTGGGAATTCGGTAGCAGTAAGGGATCCGGGGTCACAGAGCCAGGAGTCTGTCTCTACCTCCAGCGTGCCAGGCAGAGAGCTAGACCTGTGGGGACCTGCCTCTGAAAGCCCTGGCTTTGTTTACATACAGAGCAAAGGGTGGAAGCTGGCCTTGTATGGATGAAACGCTGGAGGGCCACTGGGGGAGGCAAGGAGAAGCAGCCTGATAAGAATCTGCGAGTAAGTACGTGAAAGAATGCACTGAAACTCCCTCCCAGGATCACAGAAACCCGACCGAAATTCGACCTTAGGAACCCGCCCCGCGTGCCCCATCCTGCTGGCTAGACAAGCAACCCGAGGCTAAAATGGCTCTTGAATTGTCTCCGGGCCAGGCCACCTGCCTCTCATAACCTTCTGTCCTAGCTCTGCCTGTGGGCGCGACTGTGGAGCAAGGGGTGCCAGCATGTTAGAAGGGAACTTCGCTTTACTGAGCACCGGCTACTACCGTCTACAGCGACACTGCTATCTCATTGAGTCCTTGATTCATTTCCGTTTTTCATCAGGGATAGCACCAGGTAGGCTGTCTCTTTGCCTAAGAATACAAAAGCCAGGCAAATGGAGTAGCTTGGATCCAAACTTGACGCTGCCTTCGCCTTTTCTTACCCAATCAATGGCTATTCCCAGGCGGAGGCCGACATAGTGCCAGCGTCTCTGAGGGCCACTGTTGCCCACCTCGCTCCCCCTGCACAACCGCTGCCCATCCACTGGCCCCAACTTATTGGCCCCACCCGCTCGCCCGATTTAGCAGCCGGAAGTTGCGGCCCAGTGACTGTTGACCCAGAGAAGCTGCTTCTGTCCTACCCCCAGTCCTTCAGAGGGACTTACAGGTGCGCTCCCGGGCTCAATTCTCTGGTCTCCGCCCGGATCGCAGTCCTGCATCCGGTCCGGAAGCAATGGAAACTGGTCCTGCTACAGAGTTCCCGGCAGGGCCCAGCCCACGCCCACCCCACTGCTGCCCCAAACAGGTTTCTTCACTTTCCCTGAGCCGACTCTTGCCCCTGGCAGGGAAAGGAAGCTGATTACTCAGTGTGCCCAAGGATTGTTCTGGTTCCCAGGAGGACTAGCCACCAGCCAATCAGCCAGCTGGACCCTAATGAGGCAGCGGCAGGTACTAGGGTTCCAGCTCTTAGGACCAAGCAGCCAATCTTTGAGGGTCCCTCATCATGTGGCTTCCGTGCTCTGTGCTCAATTTTAAGTCCCACGAAGAAAGTGGGATGGACGTAAGGGACACAGCAGCAGTGGGATCCACTGGTGTAACGCATGCCAGAGCCCAATATTGGCTTAACAGGGCAGCCTGTCACTGGACCCATCAGTCAGCTACACCAGAAGAGCAGACTTCTCTGGAAGCCACAGCTCCTTTATTTCAGTGGGCTTGGGCAAAAGAAAACCCAAGCAAGTAAAGGAATGCACTTATTCCTGAGTATTTGAGACACAGCTGTAGGCAGGCACCAGGAATTCCAGCTTGACGCAAACATACCCTTGTCCTCAGAAGTCCCTGCCTAAAGAGTCTGAGAGGTTGCTGGTCATTTTGAGAGGAAGTGATGTACACAGAAGTAGCCACCTGGGCAGCCCCAAGTGTGAGTTACAAATAGTACTTAGTAGGTTTACAATGCCTAAACCATCACATCCCGTATAACATCTATCATTGTGATGTCGTCAGGAGGTGAAAAACTGGTTCAGAGAAATGCAGTGTTTTGCCCGATATTCTCTCCCAGTCGCTCTCCACCTTAGAAAGCCAGCTCCTGCCAGAGTTGCCTGACCACAGTTCTGAGGCCAAAGCTCCTGGCTATACACTCAAGACAACCAGAGATGCAAATGGCATGCCACGACTTTCAAGGGTCCTCTGGGCTTGACCCAGACGCCAACCAACCCTGGCATTATTCCCTGGCCACTCTTCTCCCTTTGAGTCCCAACATCTGCACCTGTTCCAGCCTAGGAAAGAACATGGCATGTGAGACCATCCCTGTTCCAGTGAGTGAACTAGACCCCCCCCCCTCCCTGGAGAGTCAGGCAAGTAAGGACAGATCCTGCATCCACAGATGTCTCAACAAACAGAACAGTTTGTGGGAGCTCCCTTTGCTGGAGCTCCCACAACCTTCTTGGACTCCAAGGAACTTCTACCCACTCTAGGGCCACCACAAAGAGCTGCCTAGAGGTATTTGCATTGATGTGTTCCCCTAAGCAGTTATTTAGCTCCCGTGGCGTGGCTGTCGTTGTACTCTGAGCTACTGATGCGCTCTCTGGAGCCTTGGGACTTCTTCAGCCACCTGAGAAGAAGAGATTCCTTGGAACAGTGTAACACTGATCTGGAAGTTCCCCAAGAGCAGGCACCTACCACAAGGTACCTGCTGTGCTGGGTGGGCCTCACTAAAAGTGCAATGTTGGTTAGATTTTTGTTAACTTACTAGAGTCTATTCGGAAGAGAGATAATCACTTGAGGGATAGCCTTCATCAGACTGGCCTGTGGGCGTGTCTGTGAGGATGTTTTCTTGATTTCTGATTAATGTGGGGGGGCCCAACACCTTGTGGGGAGCGCTATCCCTGCGCAGGTGGGCCAGGGCTGTATAGGAAATGTAGCAGAAGTGCTCCCCCATGGCCTTGCCTCAGTTCCTGCCTTGAGTTCCTGCCCTGACTTCCTTTGATAATGGACTGTGACCTGTAAGTGAAACAAACCCTCTCCTCACCGTTGATTTTGGTCACAGTGTTGATTACAATAACTAGAACATGTGTCCAATGCAGGATAGTCAGAAGAGACAATATAGGAAGAAGAAAAAAAAAAAAAAGCAAGTAGAAAAAAATATAAAAAGCCATCTTTTCTGCAACTTCCTTCCTTTGTATGGAAGGAGACCCAGGGTCAAAAGAGTCAGCTCCTGGCCACTGCTTTTGCCTACACGCTGTCCTAGGGAGCAGGGCCCTGCCCCTAAGCCATAAACACATTTTCATCTCATTCCCACAGCAACCACCTGGGCTTTGGTTGCTGTGGGAATAAGATGAGGAGGAGGGCAGTAACTATTGGAGAAGCAGGGTGGATAGTACTGCTTTGGTCAAACAGTTTCTCTACCCCGTGCCACACTGGGAGCTCCAGTCCAGTCCTCGGCCCCATGCTCTGCTTTTACAAACTTGAAAATCTCTGGGTAATTCTGTGCTACGGAGCTTTCGGTTTTTACTCCGCGCCCCCCCAAACACTCCTCCCATGACGCAGGGAAGCTTCGTTTGTAGTTGTTCATCCTGATGCGCTCCTGGGACGTGAGCACTTTTCTGTACAAAGGTTAAACCTTTTATTTATTTTTTTTAATGAATCACAAATATATGCTTTTAAAACCTCTTAGAAAATTACTTTCCTCAACAGGCTCTCTCTACGTTTTAATATGCAGGTCCTGTGATATCACTTCCCTCTCTAGGTCTTCCTGGGGGCTCCAAGTGTGACCTGAATGGTACACAGCATCCTCTTCTGACAGATCCCCTTTCCACATCTACGTTTGGGACCCACAAGGGCCAGGCTCACTCTCCTCCATTCCTTCATCTTTCATAGCATTCTTCTGCTTTTTGGCTTGGCTAGTTCCCATTCTCTCAGTCTTGAAGCCTCAGGGGAGACACTGCCTCCTCCAAGAAGCTCTCTCTGGCCACCTCCCCTCCAAACTGCTGTCATTATCTCTCTTCCAAGGCTGGAGCCCCACCTGTTCATATCCCAGGGACTTCAGGACCTACCTCCACCATGGCCCTTCTGTGCTACACTGGCAGACCTATTTTCTGTTCCTCTCATGGGCCCATGAATTATTTGAGGGCAGGGACTGCGTTTCGTCATTTCTGCTTCCCAGCAGGAGTTGTGTGGATATATCCTGACCAAAATTTACTGAATAATCTCTCTACCCAGGGCCATAAGGGTTTGTCTCATTCTTGCTTAGAACACTGATTGCTAAGCTGTGTCTGTACCATTCTCAGATATGAAGTTCCTGGGTGGCACTGTGGTAGGTTAAGCAATAGGGCCAGGTCCTACACCTCAGTCCTGACGAAGGGGACCTAATTTGAAAGTCGGATCTTTGCAGAAGTAACTAAGGGTTTCAAGATGAGACCGTTTGGGGTTCAGGATGAACTGTCTCTTCAATGATGTGTTCTCATCAGAGAAAGGAGAGGGGGATTGGGGATACAGAGAGACACATGAAGACAGTTTGGAGTTGTGCTGCTGAAAATCAGGCAATTCCCAAATGGGGAGAGGCCCCCAAGGGAATGAAGCTTTGCTAACACCTTAGTATAAGACGGCCTGCCATCTAAAATGGTAAGAAAATACATTTTTACTGTTTAGGGAACTACAGGACACAAAGGCCGTCAGGAGCTGTGCTTTGCATGGTCTTGATGCTACCACCCTGTCCCTGAACCTACTGTGCACACAGTACGACTTCCATAGAAGCCTTTGTGAAGAGTTGACTTCATAAGGCCTTGACAGGAGCCATCAGCTTAGTGGGACACGTGTGCCTAGAATTGCCTAAAGCATCCTGTAGGCTCTTCCCTACCATGTTATAAATGGTCACACACATTCAAACCACGGTATGTTTTGTCTGAGCTCCTACTGTGTGTCACAGTCTGCTGAAAGTGCACACAAGGTGCTTTTGTAAGGTCACAGGCCACCTAAGGGAGAGAGGGACAATGAAAAATAAGTGAATCGCACTGGCTTAGCATGTATGAGGCTCTGGCTTCCATCCCCACCACTGAAAACAGAAAAAGAATGAATGAGTAAATGCGTACTGCACCGCTTACAGGTGAGAAGAAGGAAAACAAAAGGGAGGGGCCGGTAGTGACTGTGGTGTTCTTTTACATAAGCCGTGGTAGGGGGCTCTCTGAGGAGGCTGCCTGTGAGCCGAGGCTTGAGGAAGTAAGAGTGCCAGTCAGAAGATCCTCCAAAGAAAAAGAGAACTACAGGTATAAAGCCCCCAAACAAGAACGAGCTGGACGTTTCTATTCGCAGCCAGGAGCCCTTGGTGGCTGGGGCATCCAGAGTTAGCCAGCGCTAGGGATGCTGCGAGAGGCACAGATTTGAATCTGGGTGTAGGTTCTCATGTCCTACGGTAGGAATTGGACATGGGACACATGATTAGGAATAGAAATAGGGATAGTTTATTAAGAAAAAGAGAGGCCAGGTGGTGGTGGTGCTCATCTTTAATCCCAGCACTTGGGAGTCAGAAGCAGGAGGATCTCTGTGAGTTCAAGGCCAACCTAAGCTACAAAACAAGTCCTAGGACAACCAGGACTACACGGAAAATCCCTGTCTTGATAAATAAAAATAAAAGAAACAAACAAAACAAAACAGAAAAGAAGGAAGGAAGGTAGATAGGAAGGAAGAAAAAGAGAGGAGTTGGAACCTGGCTCGAAAAGAAAGAAAAAAGCTGAAAAAAAAAAAAAAGAGCATATGTTACAAAAGAGTTGGGCCATGAGCAGAACAACTCTTTTCTACCAGTGTCACCCATGTTTGTATGCCAGGCACATGTATGTAAACATATTTCCTGAGCATGCTCCATTTGTTGCTTGATACTCAAGTACAGAAGTGTGCTCAGTCTTTTTCTGTTAACTGGTTCCTTTCTTAATTTTGATGTTGCCTTTTCATTCTCTACTTCTGTTCTGCCATAGTACGGTCAGAGAGTTTTCCAGAGTGCTGGAAATACACAGTCAGTACGTTGGTGTTGAGGCAGAAGCCTGTGCTGGGAGCAGCCCTGGGCGTGACATGATCTTCCCAGGGTTCTGGAAGCAGGTGCTGAGCGAGGCAAGCCTAGTGAGAGAGCTGTTGAGCATCCAAGGAACAGGTGTTGGTCTAGACAGAGGAATTCAGTCACAGTAGAGCTGACGGGGACAGGAAGACAGGGAAGTGTAGGAAAGGAAAAAGAGGAATGGGAAAGAAGGGTAGGGAAAATGGCAGTCAAAAGCAAAATACGTGTTTTATAGATCAAGTGGAAGTTCAGTCACCTGTTGTCAAACGTAATATCTAGGATAAGGACTAGACTTTGGGGGAAGCAAGCTTTGCCAGCCTATGCTGTCCCACAAGCCTTTGTATGTCCCACCTTACCTCCCCAGCAATCATTCCAAGGAGGAATAACAAACCTCTTCTTATAGGTTCAAAATCTGAGGCTCAAAATATTAGGGCATTTTTCCCAAGTTGCACAGGCAATAGGAGAATGCTAGATTCATCACAGAAGTACTATGTTAACTCCAAAAGGCTGCTTAAACCTCATTCTGGCTGAGGACAGAGCAGTATATAAATATAGTTCCTGCCTTTGGAAACCTCCTAGCCTGTAGGAGAGCCATCAGGTCAGAACTGTTATTATCCCTATTTTTAGAAATGAGAAAATCAGTGCCCAGGGAGAGTAAATGACTTGTCCAAGGCATAGCAGTTAATAAACGGTGGAGACAAGACTCGGACTCTAGTCTATCTCCAAATACCTTCACATCCCTATACTGTTATACAGTGTAGTCCTAAACTTTAGCACTACATAACTTAACCCTCATCCGTAGAAGGATAGTGGGTGTGTTAGCTTTCAGTTGCTGAAAGAAGGGCTGTGGGGGGAGCTTGAAGGGGTCTCACAGTTTTGAGGGTCCCAGTCCAGGACTTGCCTTGTGCCTGTGTTAACACAAAAGATCATGGCAGGAGGCCCACTCACATTATGGACAGGACAAAAAGAGAAAGGGACCAGTGTCCCACTGTCCCCTTCTAGAGCATGCCCAACCAAACTCCACCTATTAAAAGAGCTTCCAGATGAACCTCCCAGTAGCATCAAGCCTTTTACACATGGCTTTCAGGGAACATCCAAGTCCAAACTCCGGCAGGAGGTATGATAGGAACCAGGTCATTTACCCACCACTACTCTAAGACTTCTGGAAGAACACAGATGAACACACACACACACAGACACACACACACACACACACACACCCCTACACTAAACTCATTGACATATATACCCACACCCATAAAGTACATGAATGCACAGCATTCCAAAGCCAATGACTTCCTCTGCTTTCTGTGGTACTTAAGTCACTTACTCAATTATGATAAATTGCCAAAGCCACCCTGTCTCTTCTCAACAAGCATACAAAAGTAGTCTTCAAATTACCTCTTAAAATATCAACTAGAAAACACTGTGACTTACATCTGACTGAATTTGCATTTAATACACTTACAAGTAACTTCCCTTGGAATCTCAGGAAATAAGGTAGAGCAGTTGAGATGTCAAGCAGTCATCCTATAGGGATGGAGAATGTCACAAAACACACTTCCTGGTGCCTTGCATGTCGCCGCCAACACACACTCAGCTCCACTTAAGTGTCAGAAAGAACAGTGTCCTAGTGAGGAGAGCTATGGCATTGGCAGTGTGTCCGCTGATAGTTCCTAGTTACAAGCCTGACCCCTCTCCCAGACCCCAAACAGCTGACCAGGTTCTCTCAAACAGAAGGAAGATGAGGGAGTGTCTGCTTCTAGAGAATCATGACATTACAACAGATGCTTTAGAAACCTTCATCTTCCCTCTCTGCTTCCAGTAGAGTCTGAGGAGAAGCAAAGGTCACAGTTTTGACCTTTCCCCTATATGGTAGAGAGCTACTAGCTTCCAACCAATCCAACCTATAATTACTGTCTTTGGCCATCACAGGAAGAAGTTGGAAAAAAAAAAAAGTCAGATGTTTTCAGCATAAAGGCAGGCCCAGGCATCATTACCATGTTCCTAGGTGTTGTTAAACCACCCACTTAGCCTCAGAGTGGGCAGCAATTAATGTAATTAGCACAGTGATGAGTGTCCTCCACAATGATAAACAGCTCAGCCCTGCAGGACTCGACAGACCTGTTGTTCTCACGAGGCTCCTGACCCTGAGCATCCGCCTGGGGAGTGGCAGAGTGCAGTTGAGTAGAAAGAGACCTTCGTTTGAGTCACGTGGAAGCAGACGTAAATCCTGCCCTTGCTAAGTCCTGCCTGTGCAGCAGAGCGAGTTACCTCACCTCTCTGAGGCTTACATTTCCTTACTGTAAAATGGGGATAATATTCTCATCGAAGTTCTGTTGATATCTTTATCATCAATACCACCACCACCTCCACCACCATCACCCTTGTCCCAACCTAAACCAGGCTGCTGTTGAACTTCAATTGGCCAAAAGCTGGGGTAGCCCAGTGTCCCCTCCCCCGTCTGGCTGGGTGAGGATTGAAGCTCTGTTATGAGTAGCTTTAAGAAAACTTCTGGAGTTCTAAATACAGAAAATATTCATAAGATGTACTCACTGAGCTGTGTAAGCTAAAGAATATAAGTAACTCCCCTGGCTAATGCATATAAGTAACCGCCCTGGGTATTCCTACTGACACAAACCTCAGCACCACAGCAGTTGGGGGTCGGGAAGAATATGGTACCTGCTTAGAACCTAGCCTAGTAAAACCAGGTTGAGAATGTCCCACAAATGACATCAGATTATCCCAAGTCAGTGTGGATGAGGATGAGATTACCAATATGCACTGTCTGTTTTGAGATCCACACAGACACGTAGAAGGGTGAGGAAGACCTTGAGAGTGGGGCTATGCAGGCACTACTAGAGCTCAGAGAAATGAACACTGAGGTCTGTAAGAGGGATGAGAGCCAGTGGGAGGAGGAACAATAATCTACCCAGCAACACCAAAGGCCTAATGCTCAGTCTGACCAAGGGCTGGGGCATACAGACTCTAGAAAACCTGTATTCTGGACAGTGGTAAATTACAAGAGACAAAGAAAAACTGTCTCGGGATCCTGAGAACTGAGAGCCAGAAAGGACCACAGAGAACAGTGTTTTTCAGTTTGGGATCCGTTCCACAAAGACTCCAAGGCAGTGAGACCTAGGGGCCTGTTACTTAACCAAGAAAATTGTAATATAATCCCCAGCTGAATCTGGGCCCGGGGGGGGGGGGCCCTACAGAGACCGATGCAGCAACCAAGGACCATGCATGAAGGGGACCTAGAATCCCTGCTCAGATGTTGCCTATAGGCAGCTCAGTCTCCATGTGGGAAGCAGGGTCTGTCTCTGACTTGGACTCTGTTGCCTGCTCTTTGCTCTTTGATCACTTCCCCCTGGTGGGACGTCATTGCCAGGCCACAGGGGAAGAGGATGTAGGCAGTCCTAATAAGACTTGATAGGCTGGAGTCAGGTGGTAGGGGAGGAGGGCTCCCCCCTTTCTGGGGAATAGGGGAGGGGGAGGAGAAGAGGGAGGTGGGTGGGACTGGGGAGGAGATGAAGAAGGGGGCTACAATCAGGATGTAAAGTAAATAAATTTTTTAAAAAAACCCAACTGGTAACTATCCTTTATCTTTTTCTCTTTCATCTTAGAGTGAGATTGAAACTATTACTATTAAAAGATAGCCTTGAACCCACTCTATTTTGTTTAATAAAATAGAGTTTAGAAGTCTACACCAGTGGTGACGAACAGTGATCTGGCCAAGACTCCATGATGAAGAGGCTGAGATCCAAACTGGCTTTACTACCTGTCGCTCTAGCACATACTTCTTGCTCAATTGGTATGCATGTCTACAAGCAGAAAGGCAAAGGAGAGGAAGTACCTAGGGTCATCCACACTTCAAGTACACCTGATGCCAATTTAGACTTCGGGATACGGGCCACAGTACTTGGAAATCACTGTTTATTACATTTCTGTGACTAGCTTGGATAGAATAAGCACAATAGATACCCCACCACGACCACCACTACCATCACCATCAACAAAAATCTGACAGCTCAGTGGATTTAGTGGCATAGAGTATAGTGGGCATGGCAGAAGGGGTCTTAAAAGATTTTTGTGTAGAGTTCTGAGTACTGAAGATATGGAGAGGGCCAATGCCCATGCAGCAATGTCCAAAATATAAAATAAAATAAAATAAAATAAAATAAAATAAAATAAAATAAAATAAAATAAAATAAAATAAAATAAAATAAAATAAAATGTCCATTCAGTGACATTGGAACTGGAATGAAGTTTTTGTTGTTGTTGTTGTTGTTGTTGTTGTTGTTGTTTTGTTTTAAACAGTATTGGCCAAGTGCAGACTCCATAGGGAAAGTGCTCAACATCTGCGCACTGATAGGGGCTCTTTCTTGCCAGGGATTGTCACCATCTCACCCCTGGCTTACACCACCTCTTGCCAGTCTGTTTTATTCACTATACTCTAACTCTTCCTTTATGTTTCCCCTTAAGATGGTCCTCATTTTTCATCCTCAGGACCAGATGGGTATTTAGAAATATTCTAGATCTACTGGTGCAATTACTCCCAACTCCCATCAGATATTGTTTACATATTCAACTAAGTCAACAATCACATCATAAGTATTTCCAGGTCAGAGGTCACAGGCAGTTCCTGCCCAGTTCTTTCTACCCATAGCAATTACTATTTCGATTTATGTTAATTGGTTGATTTCTTATTCCTACATAGCAACTATAACACTAACAATTACACTTCATATTTATTAAGTATTTACTATTTATTTAACTATTATATGGACATAGAAACTCACTGAACATTCACAGTCTGAGATAGATACTACCATGATCCCCACTTTATAGATAAGGGATTGAAACAGAGAGGCACTGCGTTAAATTTATATACCGAGTAAAGAATACAGCCAGAAATTAATTCCCAGCAACCTGGAGACAGAAGCTAAGCACATAAACCAAAGGAATACGAAAGCAGCATGTCTGTGCATAGCACTCCATCCATGGGACCTTGTCAAAGCCTTGGAACAGTGCTCAGTGGACATTTGTTGGGAGGTAAGATGAAAAGTACAGAAAGATGAAGGGAGAGAGGAAGAAGGGCTAGAGAGGCAGATATGCATTTGACTCTCCTAGATGAAGAAGGATGGAGGCCATACTTGGGAGCAACAGGGATACAGCAGACAGAGTGGAATCGCATGCTGTCCCTGGCCAGGCTCTAGTCCTCAGCTTGTGTTGCCTGCTGGGGAATCCTGGAGCTACCTCAGGGTCCAGAGGTTTGCCTTAGCTCCTAGAAGAAGTTCAACTGCAATGCAACAGGTCTGTTCCAGGGACACTATGCTGAGCCCTTACAGCACAAAGATGTCCATCAGGAACCTTTCTCAAGGAGCTCACAGGCCAGTAAAGAAGAGGAGCCTTAAATACAGTCAGGGAGAGGAGGGTTCAGAACCTGACCAGTCTGAGAAGGGAAAAGGGGGTGGGGGCAGAGCAGATACATCTCTTACTGAATACTATTTCTGGGATCCATTGCTTGTACCATAACGAAGTCCAGAAATTTGTGGAGGCCTGAACCATGTCAGTTGCCTGTGTGGCACACACTCCTCTAATGAACAATACTATAAAGTACAGTACAGTAAGGAGAGGTTACTGAAAGTCTTGTGACCAGTGGGATCACAGCAGTATAAGAGGTATTTTTTTTTCCCAAGATGACAGATCTCAGAAAAGTTTATTGTATGGTGTCCCCTTGTCTTTGAGCATATTTTCTGGCTTCACTCCTCAGCCTCAGCCTTTCTCAGCCTTCTTCAAGCAACCTTTGCAAGCTTCAAAGGAAAGTCCTTTATTACCTGTGCATGTAAGTGTGGGTGTGTTTTCTCGTTCAAAGGTAACAGGTCTTCGTATTTCTTTCAGTTTTATCTTAGCATTGTGGCCATGGTATTCTAACAGGTTGTTGGGTATTCTACCCAAAACTGGGCTTTGCAAAAGACCAGTTTTTGTTTTGTTTTTTAATGTTCAACTCTGCAGAACTGCTATTTGAGAAATCCGCATATAAACACAATATGCTCCATAACCTATTAGGTATATCAACAGTCCACTTAAATTCTCTGTCCATCACCATAATCATTTTTCACATGAGGACACTGAGGTTCAGTGTTGTTCAATAGCTTTATGCTGATAAACCAGGCCTTGAGTCCATGTTTTCAACTCCATCTACTCAGTCTGCATTTTACTCACAGAACCTGGTACAGTTCTTGTACATGGTCAGCAATGGAATGATAAACTATTCTAAAAAATATTAATACTATCCCTATCATCTCTCTTACAATACAGTTCATAAATACTGTTTGAAAAGTAAAGCAAAAAACAAACATCCAGGGAAAGAAGGAAATTAACTTGCTAAGTTCCTACTACTAACTAGGAATGTCACTGATTTTTTTGAACACCCATAGGTGTGAGATGGCCTTTATTATTTCGTTTTACATATGCAAAATTAGTGCTCAGCCATTGAAGAAAACTATCAAAGTTTAAAAAAATTACCAGGAGAGGAATGCATTTATAATTTTTCATTAGTGTCATTATTTTTATTTGCATTTTATTCACTTTGTATCCTGGTTGTAGACTCCTCCCTCATCTCCTCCCCATCCCACAGTCCCTCCCTCTTCCTTCCCTATCCCTCTTCCCTAGTCCACTATTAAGGGAAGACCTCCTCTCCTACTGTCTGACCCTAGCCTATCAGGTCTCATCAGGACTGCCAGGATCCTCTTCCTCTGTGGACTGTGCGACTGCCCCACCAGGGAGGAATGATCAAAGAGCAGGCAACTGAGTTCATGTCAGAGACTGTCTCTTCTCCCCTTAGACTGAGCTGTCTATGGGCTACATCTGAGCAGGGATCTAGGTCCTCTCTATGCATAGTCTTTGGTTGATGCATCAGTCTCAGCCTTCTGCCTTGGGGCCAGCTTTTTTTCAGCTTTGTTGGTCTCCTTGTGTGGCTCCTATCCCCTCCGGGTCCTTCTATATCCCCCTTCTTCCATAAGACTCCTTGTGCTCAGTCCAAAGTTTGGCTGTGGGTCTCTGCATCTGCTTCAATCCTCTGTTGGGTGGAGTCTTTCAGAGGACATCTGTGGTAGGCTCCTACCCTGTTCCCTCTCTTCTATCACTTCTGGTGTCTATCCTGTTTTCCCTTCTGAATGGGAATTAAGCATCTTCCCTAAAATCCTCCTTGTTGTTTAGCTTCGTTAGGTCTGTAGATTTTAATATGTTTATCCTATATGGCTAATATCCACTTATAAGTGAGTATATACCATGCATGTCTTTCTGCTTCTGGGTTACCTCACTCAGGATAATCTTCCAAAAAATGCTCAACCATGCAACAAGGATATTTGCTCAACTATGTTCATAGCAGTTTTATTTGTAATAGCCAAAATCTGGAAACAACCTAGATATCCCTGAACCGAAGAATGGATATAGAAATTGTGGTACATTTACACAATGGAATACTACTCGGATATTAAAAACAAGGAAATCATAAAATTTGCAAGCAAATGGATGGAGCATTTATAATTTTTTTATTTAATTCTTTTTTTCAGAATTTTATACAGGAGTGCTGACTTTACATAATTTCCTCATCCTTTCTCCCCATCAAACTCCTCCCATGTCACCTTCCCCAATCCATTCGAATTCATGATCTCTTCTTTAACTGTTCTTCTTATATGCCCCATGTACCCCACTGAGTCTGCTCAGTGTTGCTTGTGTGGATGCGCATGCATTTAGGGCTGGCCACTTGAGACCAAGTGTAATTTTGAACCCAGCTTATCCTGACTCCAAAGTTGATAATTTTCTACCCTATCTCTAACACTTCTACAATAAGAGACAACGTTCAATCATACAGGAACAAATCTACTCAACAGTTTTGTGTTTACATTTATACTTGCCTAAAAGCTTGAGCAATTATTTGTTATCAATGAACTGCAATTCCCAACACAATCCAATCACATCTATGCATTATTTCCCATAAGTAGCTTTGGGTTTTCAAAGGGTAAAGAGAAGAATTAAATAGATTTTAGATATGTAAGTGGACACATAAAAGGGAAAGGCTGATGGGTGAGTGACTGAAATTTGAGAAATGTGACACTTAATCCTAACAAATCACTGATGAAGACATTTGTATGGGTAGTGTATGATTTATTCTCATAAGCTATATTAGGGCCATACTTTCTAAATTATTTGGAAGAGTATGGAAATTAGAACACGCCTGATTTCCTGGCCAACATTTTAACGAAATTAATTCTCTCTCTCTCTCTCTCTCTCTCTCTCTCTCTCTCTCTCTCTCTCCTCCCTCCCTCTTTCCCACCCTTCCTCCCCGATCCCTCAGACTTTGCCTGCACTTATATCTGACCACCACAGGCATACTTGGTGCCTGTGGAGGTCAGAACCCCTGGAACTGAAGCTACAGGTGGGTGTGAGCAGTTATAGGGCTGCTGAGAACTAAACCTGGGCCCTTTGCGAGGGAAACAGGTGCTCTTAACTGCCGAGTCACCTCTCTGGCTCCTTAATGTTCTGGATCACTGGGTGTGTTGATTCAGGGCTCACATGTGGCTGTTCCTTGGTGGAGGAAGTAATAAAAGATGACACTGCAATTTTTGAACAGCTTTTTCAGAGCCTAGTGAATATTCCCATCCGACCCATATATTTGATGGCTGGGTTATGCAAAGAAACTGGGTTATGCAAAGACTCTGGGTCCACCCGTGATACCTGGTTTTCCATTCCATTTTTGGCCACTAAGTTATTGTGTCACTCAGTTAAATTCACAGCTGGGGATTTCAGTGACAAATCATTTTCTAGAAGTGTAGACAAACCCTGCCCAGAATGACCGTTTTGGCAAGTTCTCTGTAAGTTAGGAAACACCTGTTTGTCGTAGGCACCTAAGCCTTCCAAATCTGGAAGTATGGGACAAGTAGCAATAATATAAGCAGGCGGCCATTATGAAATAGCCTCTGGCTTTTGCCCACTATGAGTGTGATACCAGAAGCTGATATAAACTTTCTACCTGTCCTGCCAGGCAATGAGTACTCTGGTTGGATGTCCATATTTGCAACACCGTGTTCACTGTAACAATAGAGTTTGTGTTTTTTAAAAAACGTACAGTACAACTAAGGAAAATACTGAACACAAACTCCTTGCTAAGTATTCTCTCTCCTTGCTTTTTTGTTTTGTCTCATGTTCACGGTGGTAGATTACCATTCGGAAAATACTCCCTCCTTCCTTATACAACCTCCATGGCTTCCCAGGTCCACTGACATGAAACCTGGCAATATGACATGCTTCAGACAATGACAATGCACCAGATCTAAGGCCTTGCAAAGCCTGGTGGGCACCCACCATGTTCTGTGCCCTAAAAGTGTATTTCCCACACAGGCTGCATCTCCAGCAGAGGTCCAGAATGAGACACATTAGGAAGCCCTGAGTTTGACCCAAAGTCCAGCTTCTCCAGCTTGCAAATTACATATGCATGCAGCACCACATCGAGACAGTTCCAGGAAAAGTCACTGGCTGGGAGGCCCAGTGGACGGCAGAGTCTGGAGAAAGCTAAGCCACTTCTACTGCCTACAGGCCAGGGAGCGGGAAAACAAAGAGCTCAGCACTGGGTGAAGCTTAGATTTTTGTGGTGGTTTGTTTCCTGATAATGGCTGGTTGGTTCACCCATTTTGCACAACACAGACCTAAAGAAACCATCTCCCCCAGGGCCAACTCTGCTTAGACTCTAAGATCAGACAAGACTGGGCACATTTAGGGTGGCTGTAGATGCAAACTCTCCTTTCCAATTAAAATGGCAAATAACCATCTGCTGCAAGCAATTTCCTTCTCTGGTTTTTCCAGGATTAAATGAGCAAATATATGTTAAAAACACAGAACACTTAATATAATGCTGTTCATAAGGGAAGCACTCATAAGGAATTTTTATTAATAATCTCATACCAGTATACATATATGCTTTCAGGTTGTTTTGATTTAGTCTCTGGGTTTTGTTTTGTTTTGTTTTTGAGACACTTTGAATTCAAAATGTAGATGAGGCAGGCCTCAAACCTGCAGCAAACCTTCTGCCTCAGCTTCCAGAGTGCTGGAATTACAGGTGTGTACCACTATGCCTGGATTATAGTATTTTCAATTTGTCCAAAAATAAAACCATGCTTGCATGGTCCCATTTATGCCCTTACATCTTGCTTTGCTCACTTAAAGCCATCAACTGGCTCCTCCAGGTCAGCTCGTATTTTTAAGACAACTCATCTTCCCAAATTGTATATGGTATTCGGTGGTCTGAATTACAATATTCAAACAAACTATATAATTAGCTTGTTTTACCTATTTTCATTTTCTAGATAGAGAAGGCAAGATTCAAATCGGTAAATAACACATGACCTCCCTATCATATCCCAAGTTCTTCTCTGTCAGGCTCATCTTTGTGACATGCTTGAACAATGAACGGCAGTGATCTCTGGGCAAAGCTTTAAGAGTCACTCAGTGGTATAACTGCTATCTCTTCCATGCCACACACCAGCAGTATCTCAGGCAGGGCTCCTCTAGGTTAGGTCTCTGGCCTGAATGAAGTTGGAAATGGGCAAAAATGGAAAACAAACTCACATTGTTCTAAGTCACTGAGGTTGTTGATCATCGTTCCAACGTGATAGAAAATGCTGATCTAGCCAGGCCTGCTAGGGCACACCTTTAAGCCCAGCACTCAGGAAGGCAGAGGCAGATGGATTGCTGTGAGTTCAAGGTCAGGCTGGTCTACAAAGCCAGTCCAGGACAGCCAAGGCTACACAGAGAAACCCTGTCTTGAAAAAAAAAAAAAAAAAAAAAAAGAGGGGCAGGGATGAGAAAAGAAGGAAATGCTGTTCTAATACTTCCAGACTTCCACACATTTGGATATTCATTGGAAACATCACCATGGTTTAGCCATGTGCCAGAATGCTGGAGGAAGATACGGGCTGAAATAATTACTGAAAACAGCGGCTTTCCTGACATTTTGTAACATTATCAGTGCTTCTTTCCAACTGCCAAATCAGTAGGAATGGACATAATGGTGTCACCGAAAAAATAAGTCGTTGCAGCCCAGTGGACAGAGAACCATCCTTTGGTTAGAGAAGGTTACATAGGGAAGTATCATGGAATCTTTGTCTGAATTTCTCCAAGTTGCACACTTCATACACACAAACACAAAAGGCCCTGTCTGTGGTTAACAAAACCACCATCACTTTTTTAAAACCCCAGGGAAGGCAAATGCTATGGAGAGGTGAAGAGAAAGGAAGGGCTAGGCCAAAGTCTGAAGCTACCTTTACTGTGAATCAGCTCTGGACCTCAGCTCTCTCAGAGGACTTCTTTCAAACCCTTTAAAAGGATGGACAAGAGAGTCACAGCTAATCAGAGGAAAAAAAAATGTTTGTAATTGCAAGTGTAATGCATGTTCACTGTAGAAAACTCTGAAACAAAGAGGGGAACATTATGAAGAAAGTAGAAGCTACACAAATATCACATGTCTAATCTTGATGTCTACAGCACATCTGCTCCTAGAGAAAGACACTTCACATAGGACACCTGACCCCACTGTGAAGCCTACTAAGGCATCTAAGCATGTGCCGATAGATAGATTGATAGATAGATAATAGACAGATAATAGATAGATAGATCCCAAGACCCTCCTCCCCCTCCCTCTTTTACACCTCCAAATATGCCCTGATCCCTAACATGTAAGCCTTCATAAACATACCCCTTTTTCCTAGAATACGTTCTCTTTGAGGCCAGCTCTTCTTCTGGCTATTTCCACCTACTTTGGAAGACTCTGCTTATTAACCAGTTTCTACAAAGCACATTTTTCACCCTCTATCCTTAAAACAAGACCTTCTACCCAGCAACCCTGCAACTCAGAGCATTATCACACTGGCCTCATCTTCTCTTTCCTCTTACCCATTTTCCTTACTATGCCTCAACTAGTGAGCAGGCCCTGAAGCTGTTGTTTAGCAATGATTACAGTGGCTAAACAGCAATACTCAAAAAATATTGAATATACCAATAAAGCATTTAACACTACATGCTACCCTTATTCTGAAACCTCCCCAAGAGCACCCAGCATTTCAATAAATGTACACTCAAAGTTTAAATACAGAAAAAGACAAAGATACACTAAAATCCCTCATGAAGCTTATAAACTCAATGGGAACATAACAGTATATAATTGGGTACTATCGTCTTTCTTATCAAGCTGGACAAGACAGGACAAAGCCCTCAACTTCCCAACCCAGTGTTTCTTCTTATGGAGGGCATCGTGTAACACCAGATGGAACAAGAAACGATCATCTTTACTGCAAAATCCCAGTGGTCCAGTACAATGAGATTGATTTCTCATTCAAGGTCCAGCAGGACTATTTCTGGTCGGTGAGCATCCTTCCACAGGATCATTCGGAGAGCAAGGATCCTTCTCTCTACGGCTCTGTTCTTCCGTATGTCCTTGAAGCCCCTTGCATTAGCAGGCGATGTGAGATGACTTTCTGAAGCAAGCCTATAAATCAATATACATCACATTCATCCTCTTTTTATTGACTAAAACCCAGACACACCTGTCCACAAAGGTGCCACAAACACACACTAGCTACAGACAGTTGGAAAAGGAGAAGGCCAAGTTCATACCAGGAAGCTTTCCTGAGACAGATGGGCTTGCCTAGTCTTCAGTGATCCTAAAAAGAGGTAGTTTTGATTTATGGATATAAAAACAGTTGCTTTGATATAGTGTTCATCGAACATGAAAGTACCATCCCAGATTTATAAATTTTGAATGAAAAGAGGGTCAGCTCTAGAATCACTAAGGTTGGTGAACAGTACTGGCTAGATGACTACGTGAGAGGGCTTCTGTGAACCTTGACCATGAGTAGTGGTTGCTGTAATTAGTATGGGCTCACAGGCAACAGATGTGTGTAGTGGCAGAACCTCACTTCTAAATGTGCATGGCAACTAATAAACTACTCCGGCAGTTCTTGCTTGAACACAGCAGAGACTGCGTTCACTGACTTGTAGCCATTACCGCAGCTTTGATCTCAAAAATCTAGAGTAAGTCAAGTCTTCCACATGGTCATTGCCCCATTATCTGGAAGCCTTTCTAAGGGCTCAATCCTTCCCACTTCCCTTCCACTGAAATAAGGTCAGTTTCTTTTATTCTTCTCCTTGGGGCATGGTTTCAGGCCCCTGATGCCCATCTTTCCCTCAGAGCTCTATTGGTCAGCCACATGGGTTCTAACTTTTCCACCCACAGCTTCTTCTCAGCAGTGCTTGCTTTGTACATCCCTGCTCCCAGCTCTGAGCATCACATCCTATACTTCAGGACTAGAGGCACTTAAGCATGAGGATGCTGCCTGTGCTGGAAAGTCAGAACTTGGAAGATGATGTCTAGGGCTTGGGCTACTTAGTGCGGATGTGGTTTTGTGGATAGCCAAGTGGACGGCCATCACCACAGGGCAATGGTGACTGCCTGTCATACAGACCTTCTTGCCCCACACTAAGGAGATCCATAAGCTATCATAGGATCACTGATGAATCACCAAGATCTACTTTGTACTCTCTGTGCCCAGCACCATGCTAATTGCTCAGCATACTACAGACACCAAAGACACTGTTTCTCTCTCCCTTCTCCAGCTTTTGTTAGGTTAAAGAGATCTCAAGAGAAAAATTAGGAATACACAATTGTACAAAGAAATACCAAATAAATTACATTGCTAAAATAAAATCATCATTTTCCTAGCCTCAGCTTTTCACTGGAGAACATCTCATAGGGGTCCTTTTTGTCATCTCTCAATGCATACTCACACCTCATGGACAGGAGAGTGAGCTACCAAAATGGCTGAGAGCAGAACCAACCATAGCCATCTCAACAGTTTCTTTTCCCTTCTGATACATTTCATGCAGGGCTAGCCTGGCCTGTAAGGAGCACTGGGTACCTACCTACCCAGGCCCAACAAGTCAGTGGTAAAGTACCAAGAAAGCTGATATAGCTTTGTGCCTGACCTGCCCTCCAGCTGGGATCTAGCTCTAGCCCTATCTGTCTGATTCCTGAGTTTCACTTTCATGTGGCTCTGAACTCAAGAAACAAGAAAAGGAGGGGAAATTATAGGGACTTTTGAAAAGTGTGTAAAGTTGAGGAGGACCAGAGGATAGTTTAGGTGGGAGGTGGGTACATTAGGGAAGCCACAGAATGCTTGGTCATCTTAACAAATATCCAAAGGAAAAGAGAAATCAACCAAAGACCAGAAAATCGGGGGAGGGGGCCTGGTATTGTATAAACAGGCTTAGGGGAACAAACAGTTTGTCACGTTTGGGGAACCCAAGACCAGTGTGGGAATCATTATGACTCCAAATATTACCAACTCTTTGCTCCCTGGCTTCCCTGCAGATCGGTGGACTAGGGCCTAGTTTTAGCCAACGAAACTGGGAAAAGTGACATGTAACATTTTAAAGCAAAGACATGTAATTGTTCAAACAAGAGTCTTCAAAGCTCTCTTTCCCTCTATCAAGGGAGTGTTTAGATTCCTAGAAATGGGCAGTCCACCAGCGTGGGTCCCAGAGGAAGGAGATTTTTATCACAGATCCTGCCAACCTTGATAGACATGAAGCAAGAATTAAGAAATCGACCTTTTGTCACAAGTCACTCAAGTTTAGAAACTGATTCTTAACTGTACTGTAACTGATTCAGCCGTGGGTAGTGAGTATGGCTGGAGAAACACAGGTATCGGAAAAAGGTATGAGGGAGATGCGTAGCAGTGTACAGAGAGACTGGGAAGAGGGGGACAGGGGATGTTAACTTGGCAAATACAAAGAGGTACAGGAAGAAATGTCCAGACTTCTCAGCTCAAGTAGGGAATTTGCCAGGATCCAATATTACTAATTAAGTCTAGGTAATATTTCTGCTTCCCTATTGAAACACCCCATAATTCCATATGCAAAGGCTACTTTTTAAAAATCCATCACAAGCTTTTACCAAGCATCCTTATTCTTCTATGTGCTGGGTATCTATTGAGCACTACAGATACAAAATAAGAATGACACCATTTCTGGGTTTTGAGGCAGCCATCGAAGAAGACATTCAAAAGTGACAGGCTTTCTGTCTTCCAGGTATGTACCCACTGTGGTGAGTGCCAAAGAAGATAAAACTATTGCTGACATGGACTCTGTTGCCTGCTCCTCCATCATTTCCCCCTGGCGGCAGCCTTGCCAGGCCACAGAGGAAGAGGATGCAGGCAGTACTGATGAGACTTGATAGGCTGGGATCAGTTGGTAGAGGAGGAGGGTTCCCCCTTTCTGAGGACTAGGGGAAGGGGATAGGAGGAAAAGGTAGGGAGAGTGGGCCTGGGAGAAGATGAGGGAGAGGGCTACAGTCCAGGATGTAAAGTAAATAAATTTTTAAAAACTTAAATAGGGAAAAAGAAGAAAGGAAGATAAAACTATTTGAGAGTGAGCTGGGAGATTGGTAGGGAAAGCTTTCCCAGGAGGGATTATTGATCTGGGTCTTGAAGAATCAACGGTTCACATAAAATCACATTTATTATTATTGTTATTTCTGTGTGTGTGTGTGTGTGTGTGTGTGTGTGTGTGTGTGTGTGTAGAAGTCAGATGACAACTCAGAGGAATCAGTTCTCTCCTACAGTTTGGTCCCAGTGACAGCACTCAGGTTATCAGGCTTGGTGGCAAACACCTTTAGCCAGTGAGCTATCGCTTAATGCAGTTCACGTTTTGATTAAGAATAAAAATATATGAAAGGAGGGATATGAAGTGTTTGGAGTGGCTGAGACTCTGAGGAACGGATGGAATGTGAATTGTAGGGTGTGGCGGATTGCATCTCTATTTACAAATACTTGCTTCCCTTCCCTGTGACGTCAGGCCTGACCATGTGAACTGCTTTCAGTAGGAGCTTTAATATTTCTGTATTCTTTGCTCTCAGCAATGTTTAGAATGAAGATGCTGTTGGCCCAGGTCCCGGAGTGAACATGAACATGTGTGTACAAGTACAGACAGAGCAGACTTCTGTAGACATGTAGCAGGACTGGGAAATAACCGTGAGACTATAATCCAGGAAGATTTGTGAATGGCTTCCACGGCAATAACCTCACCTAGACAGAAGTGGGCACTTCAAGCTCCTGACTTCCGGGCTTACAGTGGGACTACATGTCTCTGCAGCCTTTAAGTCGTAAGTCATGTGATTCATATCTGCCACTAATCTATGAATTCAATAATGTGCATGACGCCTGGAAAAAGCTCTTAAAGTCAGCATGAATTTATGATGCTTTCTTTCCCCACCAAGGTGATTAAGATTATTCTGGAAGCTCCATTCAAGATGAAACTGTCTCCAAAATAGGTAAACACATTAAGCAGAGCCTTTCTGACCCTGAGCACACACAATGAGCAAGAACTAAATTTCTCCATAAGCTACTGAGATGTTTGGAGTTATTTGTTATAGCAGTATAACTGCACTTGACCTGACTCATTTAAAACATGGCACGGGGTAACGAAATAAACCCAATAAACACAAAGCCCAACAGTCATCTAGACTAGACAACAGCTAAGAACACAGGCTGAAAGGATAGTGAGCTATTTGGCAAACCTCACTTGTCATAAATCAGGAGACTGTGAACCTGTCACAAGAACCCCCCCCCCCCCGGTGGAAGGTAGATACTAAACAGTATCTACCTCCAACTCTAAGGTCCCACCAACAAATCAACGTTTGATTCTACCAAATTTCACTGGGAGACCAATGAGTTTATTAGGCTTCCTTGTAGAGCAGGAGCAGGAGTTGCAGGCAAGCTTGTGGGTGACTCTAAAGTAGCTGAGCTGCCACGTCTGCATAGACAACAGCTCCTCCATAAATACACAGATGGAGACTCTCCCGCCAAAACTTCCCCAGCCCATCTAACCTATCCACACCCTGAGGCCCCCAGGCCACGTGCAGTTAAGGTGGACTGGCATACGAGTGGTAGGAAGGAATGGCTGGATACTCTGCTGAGGGTCCAGTGACACTTTCTACCCCTCCTTTGAAGCAGAGAATGTCAAGAGTTCACACACCCAGCTGTGATGATCTTTCCCAAGTAAGCACAACTGTTCTTACTAAGAAGGACAGCATCTTACAATGGAATCAGGAACATTTGAAGGTGGCTATGGAAAGGAGCTCAAGGTAGATGTGGCCACATTGTATGTGGGAACAAAAGGGAATAGAAAATCCAAAAATTAGGGGAGTTGCAGGTTGAACAGAGGTAATCCCAATAAAAATAAAATAAGTTAAGGAAGGGGCTGGTGAAGTCAGCCTTGAAGTAAGGGTTGGTTCCGGGGTAAGAACCTGTTGTTAAAAATCTCAAGATACACAGAACATGATGGTGAGCACTGTAATCCCGGTGCTTGAGAGGTTGAGGCGGGGGGGGGGGTGCCTTCAAGGCCAGCCTGGGCTGTATAACAAGAACCTATTTCAAATCAACCAAACCAGACTTTCAGGATACATTATAATGGTATCTAATGTGTCCATGCAGCTCTGGAGAGGAAAAGAAAGGGACAACTTTCCACCTACTAAGCCTAACACACTCAAAACCAAGCCAAAAGCAAAAGGGAGGAGATGAGCAGAACAGGAGGTGTAAACGACCCCGCGTAACCGTCTCGCCAGCAAGAAGGCACACGGACGACAGGATCCTTCTGCAGCAGGCTTTATTACACGCAATGAAAGGAGGAAGACCCCAAGCCCCAAGATGGCGCTGCTTAAATAAGCCCCGACCGCACTTATGTGACGTGGAGTGACGTGTCATACCCTGATTGACTGCTTACTCGTACCCGTCTGACGGCCCGGGGTGGGGCAGTGGCTTGGCGCGCTTTTGCAACTGCACATGTGCTCTCAGAGGCTGTTGTTACCAGTACAGAGACTGGATGCCGGCGCCATCTTGTAATGGCGTCTGAACCTCGGCTCTCTACAAGGAGGAAGAAGAGAAAGCAAGCAAAGAAATGGGACAGACCACTAGAATGGGACCAGAAAAGAACAGTTGCTGTCGCTGCTGTCACATAATACACCTGGTACTATTCAAGAAACTACACTGTGTGGGAATTACAATCAACCTGCATTACAAAAGATCATCTTCAAAACTTGAACAATGGATCCCTAACATTTATTAAAGCCCACAGCTTTTGTTCAGTCTGTGGAAGAATGATGGCAAACCCAGGGTCACAGAAAGCAGCCACACAGGCAGAACCAGGCCCTAATTGCAGAAGCGGATGGGAAGGGTCCTGAAAACACCAAGGGGCTATTATCTATTGGGACCTATGTCCCTTCCCAAGCAGAGCTTCTGTCTCTACCACGTTATACAGATTGAATGGGGTACAGGGTAGCGAGCTCTCCCTCAGAGGAAGACACAAATCTGGATGTGGTCTCTGTATACTACCTCTCAAAGCCTGGATGTGAACTTCATGCAGTAACTGAAGAATCTTGAGGGCTGTGTTGGGGGTTAGCCTGATGCTTGTATTTTGATGGTGAAAAGATCTGGGCTTTGGGAAGAGGAGAATCATGGGAAAGAGACAGATAGAAAGAGAGAAGGAAGGATGACACCACCACAGTGGGTTAGCATGGAAAAGAAACCACACGGGCTGGGAGAAAAGATTCCAAGGATGGTGTGGATGGGGAAAACACCAAAATGAAAAATATAAGCAAGTATTTATAAGATTATGAATAGAAGGTAGCCTACTTAGGAATGGTTAAGGCAGATGGCATTGGATGGGGGCTGGGAGGTAGATGGTGAGGTTATTGAGACAGCGTAGGTAAAATATCTGCCCACCCCAAGGTAAATAAGGTGATTATAAAATCTAACAGGTGTCTGTGTCTTATATGTGATAGCGGGTTAAATAACACCACTGTAATAATTACAGGACAAATAATAAATAACATTATATAGCACAGAGCACATTTTATTTAATGCAACAGGGCTGATTCCACAAAGAAGGAAACAAGGCAGGAAGGAGCCCGTTCAGACCTTCAGTCTCAGGCATGGCCACATGACTGGTTTTGGTCAATGGCATTTGAGAAATTAAGGGTGCCACTTCTAGGTGGATGCAATAAGAGCCAGTCAGTGCTTTCTTTGCTGAGTTTCCCCATCAGTCACAACCAGTGAGAAGCAGGACAGTGGACAGAGCTCCCTGCACAGCCACCATGGGCAAGTAATCGGAGGAAGCAAGAAACAGTCATTCATTGACTTCAGCCTCTGGGATGCTGGGTTCTTCTTTAGGATAGCATAGCCCAGCCCTTCCCAACTGAGCTTCCAGCCAAGATGAGGCTGAAGACAGCAGTGGCTGGACTGTGAAAAAAACCCTTCTCCTAGGCAAAGAGGGAGTTAGTGATGGCTTTCACGAAGAAGCATTAGCAAGAGCAGAGATCTGTTTCGCCTTAGAACAAAACGTGCTATTTCTTAACCTAAATTAAAAAAAGAAAAAGAAAATCAGCCCGCTAAGCCAAAGCAGGAAGAAGATGCACATAAACCCTTGCAAAGTCTAGGTCTGGGAGTTTCTAAACAAGAAACAAGAGAACAACGTCTTTGCCAACAGCACCACTTCCCAAGCAGATAACCAAGACTGATAACCAGATAACCAGATGGAGAACATGCAAAGGATTTAGCACAGACCTAAGGTCACCTTCCAGCTGTCCACATACCCCAAGCAAGACACATGGACTTTCTGGGACTATTTCCTCCCATGGAAAGTCTAGGTAAGATGGCTGTGGGAAGAAAACAGCACACTTTAACTGCTTGGACTAACTGGCAGATACTGTTTAATGGACAAAACTTACTTTTATTAGTGTTATCATAAATCATGTAGAGTATGAGCTCCTTGACAAAAGAAAAAAAGAAGAAGAAGAAAAAGATCAGGGCTGCGGACAGATGAACCCAGTCTCTCTTTGGGGGAAGTAAATGGATCTCCACCTCACAGAAACCCTGCTCTACCCTGCCCCCACCAAGGTCAGCGCTTGGCTGGCAGCAGCCAGTAACTCTCTGCAGCCTGCCTGAAAGCGAAGGGAGCACCCGGAGGGAAAAAGCTGGCCGGTTTCCCACCGATACCAGCTGCTATTGGGTTCTGAATACGCAAAGGCAAATATCTGTAGGCTACAGAGTACAAACCCTGAACTGAGTTCCGAGGCAGCAAAGCCCGAATTAGAACTTAGGGGAACTTTAACGGTCCAACTTCAAACTTCAAGTCCTAGGCTGAAAGGAGGCTTGGGGAAGAGCTGGCTCTCAGTCCTCTACTACCTCGTTTAAGAAAGTACACCGGCTCCAGCCAAATCACACCCCTGCAGTCTCCAAGTCACCCTCCAAGAAGGCCAGGGGAACTCCAAAGCAGGGAAGGGAGCGCCAGTCCCGTAGTCAGGGAAGATGACCCTAATGCCTGGCGGCCCAGTGTGGTGGTGCAGATTAGGCCAAAACAAAAAACAAAAACAAAACCTCAGAGAAGTTCTGAGATTTGTACTTCTGCCCTGGGAGAACTGAGCTCTTCAGTCGTAGGGGGTGGAGGATGGAGGGCGAGTAGCAGAACCTTAGAAAGAAACCACTGACATGCGTCTAGCGCTTCCTAGAGGCCGCACAAGATATGAATCCACCAGCGGGCGGGGAGGAGAGATTTCAGCCCGTTTCAACCAGGGACTCCTGCTTAAGCACCGTGACTTCTGGCAAGTCCGCAGTTCTTGTTTTCCCAGAAGCAAATCAGGGAGGGAGGAAGGGCGGGTGTGCGCGGGACTGTGTGTGCGTGTGCGCGTGCGTTAGCGCAGGCGATGGCTGGGGTTCCCCGAGTTTCGAACCCTTACAGGTTGGTTTCGACCCCCTGGGACGCTGGGGTCGCACCTTTATTTCGCGTCTTGAGGAAGGGCGTCCCTCCGAGGCTAAGCGAGCCCCTCCCCAAAGGTCCCCAGAGAAGGAAGTGCTGTGCCGGGCGCCGGAGCCCCGCAAAATCTCCGGCCTCCAGGTACCGCACCACAGCGGCGCAGATCCAGCGGAACTTTTAAACCAGGAGACATAACTTGCACGCGTCCTCTTCGCGGGAGGGCCCCTCTCAAGCCCGCTCCGCTCCAGCCCACTTCGGCGCTCCCGCACCCCGGGGGCGCACACAACCCTCTAAACCCGCGCCGCTCTGCCTCCCGGAAGTGCGGGGGATGCCGAGCCAGCCGCAACCGCCCGGGTCACTCAAGCCTTTCATGGGCGTGTGTGCCTGTGCGTGCGTGTGTGTGTGTGTGTGTGTGTGTGTGTGTGTGTGCGCGCGCGCGCGCGCGCCCTCCGCCCCGGGCCACCAAGCGAGCCTCCCCCAGCTTTCTGGATATCCCGCGTCTCCGTCCGGGTCCCCCAAGCCCTGAACTTGAGCCCGCCTCCGACAGACGCCGCAAGGGTCTAGCCGACCCAGCAGCCTCCGTCACTAGACAGCCAAACCAAGACGTCAGCCCACAATGCACCGGGCGGGCCGGGAAAGACGCGCCGGGGAGGGAACCCGGGAACACAAGCCCGAGAGCCGCACGGGAGGGGGAGGGGGGAAGGAGAAAGAAGGGCCCAACTGTAGGAGCGCAGCGGAGCATTACCTCATCCCGTGAGCCTTCGCGGGCCCAGAGAAGAATCTTCTAGGGTGAGGTCTCCATGGCGACGGGCGGGCCCGCCCCCCTGAGAGCGACGCAAGCCAATGGGAAGGCCTTGGGGTGACATCATGGGCTATTTTTAGGGGTTGACTGGTAGCAGATAAGTGTTGAGCTCAGGCTGGATAAGGACTCAGAGTTGCACCGAGTGTGGCAGAGGCGGCCTGGCAGGAACGCGCTCAGGCAGACAGGCGGGCGGGCGGACGGACGGACGGACGGACGGGCTCGGCCAACCGACACGGCCGTCTCCGGGCTGCTCCTCTGTCTGTCTCCGTTTTCTCACCAACTGCCTGGATCCAGCGCCCGCGGCTCCTGCAACCCCGGTGTTGTGGGGAGCGCTTGGAGAGTCCCTTCTCCCCGAGAAGAAGCCCGCAGAGTCCCGGCGCGGCTGACAGCACCGAGAGCGGAGCGGCGCCTGATCGCGCGAGGAAGTAGGCGAGCGGCTGCCGGCCAGCAACTTTCCTGACCCAGAGGACCGGGAACAAGTGGCCCGCAGCGAACTTTTGCAAACCCTTCCTGCGCCTTTGGGCCGCCCCCCGAGACCGCAAAGGAAAGGGAGAAGAGGAACCTCCAGCCGGCCCCGCTCGCAACCCCGACCGCCGAAGTTGGGCGAGCGCTAGCCGCGGCTGCCGAGCGTCCCCCTCCCCCTCGCCGCGGAGGAGGGGACAGTTGTCGGAGTCCGGGCGGCGGAGCCCGACCGCGGGCTTCCACCGACGAGTCCGTGACGACTGGTCCGCGCCGCCCGAGAGCCGCAGTCGGTGGAGCTGGTCCGCGGGCTCCGAGGAACCGCTGCTCCCCCCCGCCCCCCGGAGCGCTCCGTGAGTGACCGCGACTTTTCAAAGCCCGGCGGCGCGCGGGAGCCAACCAGCGCGAGTGCAGGCGGTGTCTTAACCCTGCGCTCCCTGGAGCGAGCTGGGGAGGAGGGCGCCGCGGGGAGCACCGCCGGCAGGAGCGCGCGCTCTTAGACAAACTTTACTTGTCCCGGGAGCGGCGGGGACGCGCGGGTGTCCCCCGCTTCCCAGCGCGCTGTTGCAGCCCCGAAACTTCTGCGCACAGCCCGGGCCAACCGCGCGTGAGGTGACCGACCGTTCTATGACTACAAAGATGGAAACGACCTTCTACGACGATGCCCTCAACGCCTCGTTCCTCCAGTCCGAGAGCGGCGCCTACGGCTACAGTAACCCCAAGATCCTGAAGCAGAGCATGACCTTGAACCTGGCTGACCCGGTGGGCAATCTGAAGCCGCACCTCCGCGCCAAGAACTCGGACCTCCTAACGTCTCCGGACGTCGGGTTGCTCAAGCTTGCCTCGCCCGAGCTGGAGCGCCTGATCATCCAGTCCAGCAACGGGCACATCACCACCACGCCGACACCCACTCAGTTCCTGTGCCCCAAGAACGTGACCGACGAGCAGGAGGGCTTCGCCGAGGGCTTCGTGCGCGCCCTGGCCGAACTGCACAGCCAGAACACTCTGCCCAGCGTCACGTCCGCGGCACAGCCCGTCAGCGGGGCGGGCATGGTGGCCCCCGCGGTGGCCTCGGTAGCCGGCGCTGGCGGCGGCGGCGGCTACAGCGCCAGCCTGCACAGCGAGCCTCCGGTCTACGCCAACCTCAGCAACTTCAACCCCGCGCTGAGCAGCGGCGCCGGGGCGCCCTCCTACGGCGCGGCCGGGCTGGCCTTTCCCTCGCAGCCCCAGCCGCAGCAGCAGCCGCCTCAGCCGCCGCACCACTTGCCCCAACAGATCCCAGTGCAGCACCCGCGGCTGCAGGCCCTGAAGGAAGAGCCGCAGACGGTGCCCGAGATGCCGGGGGAGACGCCGCCCCTGTCCCCCATCGACATGGAGTCCCAGGAGCGGATCAAGGCGGAGAGGAAGCGCATGAGGAACCGCATCGCCGCCTCCAAGTGCCGGAAAAGGAAGCTGGAGAGGATCGCCCGGCTGGAGGAAAAAGTGAAAACCTTGAAAGCGCAAAACTCGGAGCTGGCGTCCACGGCCAACATGCTCAGGGAACAGGTGGCACAGCTTAAACAGAAAGTCATGAACCACGTTAACAGTGGGTGCCAACTCATGCTAACGCAGCAGTTGCAAACGTTTTGAGGACAGACTGTCAGGGCTGAGGGGCAACGGAGGAAAAAATAACACAGAGACAGACTTGAGAACTTGACTGGTTGCGACAGAGAAAAAAAAAAGTGTCCGAGTACCGAAGCCAAGGGTACACAAGATGGACTGGGTTGCGTCCTGACGGCGCCCCCAGTGTGCCGGAGTGGGAAGGACGTGGCGCGCCTTGCTTTGGCGCGGAGCCAGAGAGCGGCGGCCTGTTGGCTGCCAGGCTTTGCGAACGGGCTGTGCCCGCGCGACCAGAACGATGGACTTTTCGTTAACATTGACCAAGAACTGCATGGACCTAACATTCGATCTCATTCAGTATTAAAGGGGGGCGGGGGGGTTAAAACTGCAATAGAAACTGTAGATTGCTTCTGTAGTGCTCCTTAAGAACACAAAGCAGGGAGGGCTGGGGAGGGGAGGGAGGCTTGAGCGTGCCAGGCTAGACAGCAGATGAACTCCCCTGGCCTGCCTCCCCCAGTTGTGTATGTACATATATATTTTTTTTAATTTGATGAAAGCTGATTACTGTCAATAAACAGCTTCCTGCCTTTGTAAGTTATTCCATGTTTGTTTGTTTGGGTGGCCTGCCCAGTTGTTTGTATATAAGAGATTTGAAGCATTCTGAGTTTACCATTTGTAATAAAGTATATAATTTTTTTATGTTTTGTTTCTGAAAATTTCCAGAAAGGATATTTAAGAAAATACAATAAACTATTGAAAAGTAGCCCCCAACCTCTCTGCTGCCTTATCCATAGATAATGATAGCTAGATGAAATAACAGCTGAGTGTCAAATTCTCTAGGGTGAAAGCTGTGCTCTCTTGACTGTAGGACTAGATTCCCTGCATGCTGCCCTTGGGTCATACTCGCTCCCCCAGCAACCTGCAAGTCCAGATTGTTGACCAGAAGATGGTTTGGTGTTTCTTAAGGCTGGAAGAAGGGGAGTGTTGCAAGGAGAGAGGGACAGCCCACTGGGGCAGCAGACACTTCAGTTGAGAGCTGTATCAAATGGCATGCACTGTGATCGTTTATAATCATAGTAGAGACTTAGCAATAGATACTTATTCTCAAAGCAGGAACCCATGGGAGTGTTTACAAAAGGTGTCTCCTTCCGACTCAGAATCTGACAGTTCCTAGAGAAAGACGGCCTTTGCTTGTGCATATTTATAGCAGCATTCTTGTTACAATAAATGTATTCAAATAATGGTTTTAAAAATCTGGAATTCCTTTCCCTTTGCTACCGTTTTCTTCCTAAACCGAAGACTGAAGGTTTTCTAAGTTTCTGGGGTTAATGCTACTGCATTCTGAACTTAGTAATTTAGAAGCAAAGAATTTAGGAAGAGTCAAAGTAGAAGTTGGGGCCTGGGTGAACTATTCTCCCCCTTCCCCTTTCCCCCTTCCCCTTTTATACTCCACCCCCATCGCTCCCCAATACCAAGTCCACATTTATTTCTTAGTTTGTTTCAAAGTAATCAATATGGCTTAGCTAATTATACAGCCAGTCTAGGAAGATGCTGTTATAAACACTATAGGACAGATTCACAAGAGAAATGGGTCCAACACTGATTATATAAAACATCTGTAATGCAAGCCTCAGCTCTGGGGAGACTGCATACTTGAATTGTGTCTACAGATATAACTGAGCTTATCAGCCAAGCTTGTATTTAACAAGGGAACAATTTTTGCCCGGTTCCTTCTCATCCCCATGAGCTGCTGTGATTATCAAGCAGCAAAAGCAATTTGATATCCAGAGACACTTCACAAACCACTAATTGAAGCCTGGCTGTTTACTCATTAGCCGTGCTCTAGGACTCAACAGGTCTAGGAGTGCCAGTGGCGGCAAATCCAAACACACAGTTTCTCTGGGGTGCATCTAGGTCCACAGGGGCCTGGACAGGCTTGTTGGGTACCAGACGTACTCCATGGTAATAATACTTCTTGAACAAAGAGTTACTGGGAGCTGAGGCACTTTCGCTGAACAGTGAATTTGCTGATGTCAGCAACCCAGAAGGTGAGCTGATTTTGACCATATGTAGGAGTGGCAGAGGGGCAATAAAGCGCTTTAGGGCGGGGCTCTGTGGGAGTTAAACAAGTACAGAGTAGAAAAAGAACACAGGCTGGGGGATTGATAACCTTCAACACTAGGCTAAGCCCAGACAATAGCACAATGGAGAACGGCCTCACCACTCCACTCCTCCTCAGTTGGCAGGGGGGAAAACAAATGTCCTCAAGCTTATTCCTACGTTTGTTTCTTTAAAATAATATTTTGAATTATCTTACTGAAATTCTGACTGTTCTAACCTCTAAAGAGGCATAAAAAATAATGGCAAAAGAAGAAATTCAGTTATGGTATCCTGTAAAATTTAAAAGCAGAAAATCAGCTAGTTACTGTAGACACAATGAGTAATTCTATTATGGACTTTCAGTGTTATGCTTTAGCACTCAGCCAATGGCATATAAAGTCATCAATTTTTCATAATCATGTATATATATATATATATATATTTCACAGACTATTAACTCTCCATTGAGACAGAGGGTTTATGTAACCAATAGAAATGTCTACACGAAACATTGTTATCTTTTATTTTACCTTCCAAGGGCCCTGTGACAAAAAAAAAAAAAAAAAAAAAAAAAAAAAAAAAAAAAAGTTATTCAGATGCTTCATGTTCATCATCAGAAGCATCCACATACAAATCTGGGTCTTGGGGCCTTTTAAATTTCTAAGCTTCTTGCTTGTATCATTCTACTCTTCCCTCTGGCCAGACTTTTATTCTGGTTCAAATGATCACCCTCACCCGTTCTCAAAGTTTGCTTAGTGTTCCAGTCTGGATTCAGTCACTGATTTCTTTCACCAGTGGAATAAAAACTGCAAGGGTGAGCCCAGAAAAATTTTTTCCCTCCCTAGGTTGCTTATGGCCAGCTGCTTTGTCATAGCATAAGAACAGTAGCTAGAACACTTGGCTTAAGTGGTGCCTTCCCTGTAAAATTTTCTTTGGTTCCATGTTCATATGGAATGATTAATCCCCCTCGGAGTGTCATCACACTTAGAAAAATGTGAGCATCTGTGAATGTCTGTGTGTCAGGGATAAAACTCTATCCTGTTAGTCAGAGGATTCCTAGTATAATACCTGGTACAAGGTGGATGGTCATAAAATAACATGTTGATAACTGAACAAACAAGTCAACTTAAAATCTCCCTTCCCCCTAATTCCAGATCTTAATTACTCCTAGTTGAATACAGTTCATCCATGCCCTACTGCATAATTCAAAGTGGATAAGATAGCCCCCAGAAAGCTGAACTTAGGCTGAAACAAAGTTCAGAAGCCCACTTCTCAATTAGTGTTCCTTAAAGAATTGTGCTGTTAGCTTAGTCATACCTCCAGCCACACAGAACATCCCTTTCCACCTTCACTAATCCAAGTGGTCATCTTATATAAAAGAAGTCTACCCGAACTATTAGGCCCCGCTGTAGAGGTGGGGAAGGATCCCGCAAGCACAGAGAGTAGTTCTGGGTGTGACTTTCCTAGGAGCATCTAGCTTCATTATGACAAAGGGGACGTTCTGTAGTTCAATGCATGGCTGGGGTCTAGAAGTCAATATTCAGTATTTTCTTGCTGAGGCGGGAATCAAGCTGACTATCCAACACATGCATCCTTTGTCCTTAGAAAAGAACTGTACTGACTGAACAAAGAAACAAGGTAATACTTTCCAAGCCCCCCTGCCCCTTCCTCCATTATCCAATTTCTGATGGATCAATTAGTCCTCTGGCGGAGAAGAGAATTATTAGCTGAGAAGGGCATGGAAGTGAAAGAACTCCTTTTTACCTTTGAAGAACAGATTGATTTATTTGTTTATCTGGAGAGGTGGAAAACTTGAATTGTGTCTACAGATACAACTGAGCTTATCAGCCAAGCTTGTATTTAACAAGGGAACAATTTTTGCCTGGTTCCTTCTCAGCCCCATGAGCTGCTGTGATTATCAAGCAGCAAAAGCAATTTGATATCCAGAGACACTTCACAAACCACTAATTGAAGCCTGGCTGTTTACTCATTAGCCGTGCTCTAGGACTCAACAGGTCTAGGAGTGCCTGTGGCAATAAATCCAAACACACAGTTTCTCTGGAGTGTATCTAGGTCCACAGGGGCCTTTCAGAGGCCTTTCAGACATCCTATATAAGGCAGTTACTTGGCCTGGCCCTCTTTAAGGCCCCATCAGGCTATGGGGAGGCAAACGTTGGAAAGGTTACCACCCTTATTCTCAGGGAACTCGCTCTGGGGAGAGAAGGCATAGGAGAGGAGGCAGAAACTGGTCCAGTGCTATGAGACACATGCTATAAGCAAGCAGTGCCGGGTGAGAGGAGAAGGAGCTGTTAGAAAGAGAGATTTCACAGACATGACATTTGAACCAGACCAGGAAAAGAAATGTAGATTCAAAGCATGAGAGCAGCTTGAGCAAGTACCATATGATGGGGGGCATGGGATCTGTTTCAAGAGGCTGGAAAACAAACAGTGCAAAGAAGCTAAGGGTCAGCTTATTCAGTGGTGTCTAGCCCACATTGTGTTTTGAATAACGGGGCAATGTAGAGGGATTTGAAAATGAACATGAACAGGGTAAACATTGAAAATAATTATGCTTCAAAGACACATGAATGAAGAGGCTAGGTATAGGAAATAACAAAAAGGGTTCATTTAGAGTGTCTGTCCTACATTTAGGATATAACCTAAAACCCCTGCTCGGATGTAGTCCATAGTAGCTCAGTATCCGAGTGGGTCCCCTAGTAAGGGGGACAAGGATTATTTCTGACCTAAACTCAATGACTGGCTCATTGAGCTCCCCCTCCCCCAAGGGATGAGCAGCCTTGCTAGGCCACAGATAAGGACATTGCAGCCAGTCCTGAAGATAGCTGATAAGCTAGGGTCAGATGGAAGGGGAGTAGGTCCTCCCCTATCAGTGGACTTGGAAGAGGGCAGGGAGATGATGAGGGAGGGAGGGTGGGATTGGGAGGGAAAAAAGGAAGGGGCTACAGCTGGGATACAAATGAATGACCTGTGATTAAAAGAAAAACTTAAAAAAAAAAAAGAATGTCTGTCCTAGAGTTGGGGAAGAAGATGGCTTGGTGCAAGCTACATTACACAGCTTTCTTGTTCTTCTGTCACTTGTCAGATTAAACCTAAAAGGTGCTGTCAAGAGGCTTTTATCCTTGTTGCTTTCCTCCATTTGTTTTCCTCTCCAGTATCAATTTGACCTCTTGAAGGAAAACCGTCTTGCAAAATGCTCAAATACATCTGAAAGAAATGCAGTTGCAAGGCCTAGGCCATGCTGCTAGAGTGAGAACTGAGAGTGGGTCCTCACAAAGGCAACAGGACACAGCTTGACTTTGGCTAGCCACCCAGAGCTGACCAAAACTATACAACAAACTCTTTGCAATATTAACAAAGAGGCCAACAAAGAGGCCTGCGAATTGAATGCCTTACATTCATGTAACACTTATTTTCCATAACAGGTAATAGTGCATGCTTGTTCTGGGTGAGGCACTGAGAAGATGGTAGAGAGGGAGACTGGCAAGAAGCCCCCTTCCTGGAGTTTAAAAATAGTAAGAGAGATCAGGATGAAGAAAACAAGCAAGGTATATGGCTGTACATAGACTAGTTCAGTGAAGAACTGGGCACTAGCAGCCAGAAAGATAATCTCAACTGGGTGAGGAGCAAAGAAGGCCTCCAAGATAAGCACACATGCTAAGGATCCTTAGATAACCAAGAGCTGGACAGCTAGAACAGGTAGGCAGAGTTAGGGAAGTCCAAAGAGAGGGTCAGCCTGAAAGAAAGCTGCAGTGCTCTGTGGGACTTATGACAGAGTCTGGGTCACTGGAGTGAAGTGGGCAAAGGAGAGAATGGAGAACAATGATTATTCATACTTGGTAATCCTGGACTCTTCTATCTCAATATGTTCTCCCCACTTTTCTGGACCCTAATAGTAGTTCTATTTCATAAGAATAGAAACCAAGTCTCCCAGTGAACTGAACGCTGTTGTTGAGGCCACGTGTCCAACCACAGGTCGTGCCATGATTCTATTGTGAGGCATCAACAGCTGTATTCTTTCCCTCTTTTGTTCTGGGGATCAGATGCCCTAGCGACCTTGAATCCTTCAATGAGTACACACACTTCTATATGTAGGACTCCAACGAGCTCAATAAGCCATCAGAAGGTTCTTTGATGTGCTTAGCATCTGAGCAAAGGTAATCAGATAGTCTCCTGAGAGATTTTGTCCATGTCTCAGCAGTGTCTAATGAACTTTTCCTGCCCTGCTGCAAACCCTCCCTTCCTGGAGGGAACCAAATATTCAGTGTTGAGAAGCCCTGGTGGTTTCTTGATATGTAAACTTCCTTCATGTATGCACAGTAAAGTCTTTGCTGGAGAGCTGACTCATTGTTGCTTCAGAAAATTGGGTTATCAGATCATTGATTGAGTTACTGCCTTCACAGGCTGTAGGTGCTTGTGAGCCACCTGGATAGAATTTGGATATTTATCAAATCTCAGAACCATCTGTCTATCAGCTCCTATGGATGGCTAATCTCCTCCAGAGTGTATTAATTCACTTTAGGAAGAACTTTGACTGACCTTATCTCAAATATTGCATGAAGATGGACGGCCGCTGGGCTGTGATATAACTGATCTTTAGACTACTCAGGCTGCTCACAGAGGCCAGAACAGGAGACAAAATTTAAATTAGATATCCAAACATGAAACAGGTCCAGGGATGGCAAATACAGTAGCTTGGCGATATCATAGCCCAACTATCTTCAACTGCTTTATTTTACTGTGCTCACTGTACCAGAGAAACTTCTTGTATGGAGTCAATGTCCCCGTGGCATTTCCTCACTTCACAGATAGCATTCCTGGTAGCGCGAGCTTCACAAGCATTGCTAACAACACATAACCTTTACTTTCATCTTCCTGTTCTTTGTTCTTTCTGCCCCAGTAGATTTCTACTCAGGTCGCATTGACCAAAAGCAAATCATGTGTCTACAGACTCACCCCAGAGAAGAGAATAAGCCCATAATTGCCCTTCCCCATCCTCTCTCCTTGAGCTAGGTGGAAAACCTTCTTGAGTTGTGTTAGCCATTCAGTTCAAGCCACGGTTGACATACAGGTTATCCAAGTAGAGCATGAGATTCAACATGTTCCTACTTCCAGTGTTTTAGAAGCTGCACAAGCACAGAAATGGGGTAACCATCAATGTAGATCCCTAAATAATACTATTTATCAGAGTCTTCCCATCCCTTTGGATATACTTATGGAATATATTAACAAGAAAACAGAACTGTTAGTTTTGAATACTGAGATTTGAGAGACACTTGTACTGTACCATTACTAAGAGTATTCTACCTTCCTTGAGAATCAAACTTCCGGAGCAGTTGTCTTCAGTAGGAACCAGAAGTATTGCCACGGGCACTTTATAATAGAAATTGACATCCATAGTAGACACCATTTTACAAGTTCCTACTTAGCAGCAGACTCCATGCTAGGACTTATCAGGAGAATGCTAGTGCTTTATCTGAGAAAATGAAGATTCATATACCTTGATCAATGTTATGAAATAAGCAATAGGTAGAAACTAGAGCCAACTCTAAGTTGACTCCAAGAGACTGACTTTGTCCACGTGTAACCTTGCCTTGGAGTACTCTTACCATGGATATGTCTACCTCAGTTGACCTCATGACTTCTCTGTGACACAGATACTTTGTCATTTTATTTTGTATATTCAGATTCAGAGAAGAAACCAACTTGCTGAACTTCATGCACCCGGTCCCTCCCATGATACACAAAGAATTGAAGCATGATGAGGCGGAGAAGAGAACGGAGCTAGAGCTAGCAGATGCAGGCTCTGGAGTTAAGGACTGCTGGATTAGATCTGAGCCCTGCCACTTGTGGCTGGGGAGGATGGAGCAAGTTCTTTAATCTTGCCCAGCCCCAAGTCCTTCTTTTGTAAAGAGGAAACCAACCATATCCTTCACAAAAGGCTGTTTGGAGAATCATTTATAAAAAACACCTGTCTATAGCAGGCAAGTGACTATTAGCCATGTGAGTTTGTTAACTCAGGAAGAAATAATCACAAACACACACATACACACACACACACACACACACACACACACACACCATTATAGCTGAGTTGGAACTATTTCCTATTAAAACCCAATGAGGTCTCTAAGGGCCTGTGTCTTGGTCATACAAGGGCTGGCAGGTTCTCTCTGCAGGCTGAAGAAAAGTTTTGTTTTGCCAGCTGCACTCAAAGGGGAATATTCTCCGGGCACAGTATTGTGAACCTGTTTGGTTTGGCTCACAGGCATGTCAGCACATTTAGGAAGTGAAGTCAGAAAGAGGCAGGGTTTCAAACATAACTGGCTACATACAAACGCCCAAGCAATAAAATGCCAAGCCCAAGCAGGGAGCCTATCAGCCTAGGTTCCCCCTGCCCCAGCCCCCAACCACCTGCATGTTGTCAGAGAAGCCCATGAGAATGGCTTAGTGCCTGAAAATAAAGAGTTGCTAGCACCCGGGCAAGGGTTTGCACAGCATGTTGTCCAGGATGACACAGGGGTCATCATAGCCAGGCCCCTGCCTCCAGCAAAATAATGACTAACTCTGAGTGAGATTACTGGAAGGAGGGACTAATGTCTGTTCCCTGGATTCCGGAAGTCAAAGCCTAGCAGCAGAGAGGAGGGATATAGTAGATTAGGAGTGTTAAGAACAGAAAGATAGCAGTGAAGACGTGGACTTTTACAGAAGGGACATGATACTGAGATGCTCTAGCTACAACCCATGCCTAGAGAACAGTGCTGAGGTTGGAGCTGCATTTTAATACAAAACACTAGCTGGGAGTGGGAAAATATTTCTCTTCTCTGAGCTTTGGTTGCTTTAGTTATAAAATGAAGTTAATAGCACCAATTTCTCTTGGATTATTATAAGGATTAAGAACACTAACATTTGGAAAGGGGCCAGGCCTAACACTGGCAAAACATAGATTTATCCACTAGAATATTTTGACTTCAAGAGACAGAGAATTCAGTGTCAGCAGAGGAATATCACTGAAAAGCCATTGGCAGAGGGAGCTGTACATCTGACTATATACAGGGCTCAAATGGCAGCATCAGGTTGTGGTATCTCTCAGGACGCCACTTGTTAAAGGAAAGACCAGCTTCATCCTCATATCCAGGTAGCAATGTCCAGCAGTCCAGCTTTCAGTCCACACAAATGAAATAGATGCAATCCATGTGCTCCCAGGATTGTGTTTTATTGGTCTCATTAGGTCTCTTATCCATTTGGGTTGGGAGGTAGACCAGTTGCCTTAAATATAGGTCAACCACCCAGCCCTGAAACCAAGATACAGAGTCTCTGAAAGCTCTATGGCCACATAGGGAGGCTGAAGAAGATCTTCAAAGAAAATCAAGTCCTAGGAGGGAATAGATTAGAAATTGATCTGGAGGGTCAAACAGAAAATATCAAATATCTGACCCTATCTGTTTGGTAATTGTTATATGTATCATTAACAAAAACAGGACAGAGGGTTAGCTACTCCCATCTACTACCTTGTCAAAATTCACTATCTACTCTTTTGGTCACTTTTAATTACTTAGTGGTTCATTCTTCTTTAATGGCAAATGCCCAGGAAGGTTGTATCAAATTATCATTTATAACATGCATATATAACATGCATAAAATTTTCATTAAAGAGAGTTGAACTTTTTTGTTGTGATTGTTACTTTTTTCTTTTTTATATTTATTTTTTAATGTGTATTAGAGTGCTCTGTTTTTATGCTTTTTTTTAATGTGTATTAGAGTGCTCTGTTTTTATGCACACCAGAAGAGAAAATCAGATCCCATTAGAGATGGTTGTGAGCCACCATGTGGTTGCTGGGAATCAAACTCAGGACCTGTGGCAGAGCAGCCAGTGCTCTTAACCGCTGAGCCATCTCTCCAGCCCGTGATTTTTACTTTTAACTGTCATTTTAGCATAATCTTGAATCACCTGGAAAGAAAGTCTCAATGAGGGATTGTCTAGATCAGGTTGGCCTGTGGACTTGTCTATGGGACATCATCTTGATTATGTTAATTGAGATGGGAAGACTTGCCCACTGTGGGTGACACCATCCCCTAGAAAAAGGGGTCTGAACTATATGAGTTGAGGAAGTGAGCTGAACACCAGCATTCATGCCTTAATTCCTTGCTTTCTTCTTTTCATTATGCATACAATATGATTAGCTCCTCCAAGTTCCTGCTCCCTTAGCTCCCCACAATGACAGACATGGAACTGGAATTCTCTCTTAAGTTGTTTTTGAACAGGGTATTTTTTTAAACAGGGTATCACTGCAGTGGGGCATAGAAGGAAGAGAATTGCTGTTATGATGCTTACTATTAAAAATAGATTAATTTAGACAAATTAAGGCAAAGAGTTGAATGTTCTTTAGACAATATTTTGAAAACCCACTCTGGCTTTGAGTTTTCCTCTATTTACCTGTTTGTCTTGTGGCATCAGTATCAATGTCTCCATCAGTAGTCCCACAATTCAATGCCTAAAGCAGTAAAAGCAGAAAAGAGAATGAGACAAACTTATCATGACTGAATTATGAGGAGACACTAAAGGACAATGATTTTCTCCTCCTCGGAATGAATCAGGTTCATGACACCCAGAATCCAGGATGTGAGGCAAGTACCTGAAAATTCCTAGTAATAAAAATGGGCTTTACACATGTTTGAAGGGTAGGTCCAGTTCATGTAACTATAAAATACCAAAGCAGACTGACCTCTATTGTATGTCTTGAGACAATTCTAGGCTAAAATAAGGTGAGTGATTTGTGGCACAAATGGCCTTATAATCTTTTCATGTTAGGATACTGTGATACTTAATCATCATTGTCAACTTGACTACATTTGAAAACACCTAGAAGTCACAGCTCTGGGTATGTCTTTTGAAGGTGTTTCCAAAGAGGTTTAAGTGACAGAGAAGGAAGATCCACTCTGGATATTAGTTAGCTATATCATCCCATGAGCCAAAGTCTCAAGATAACGAGAAGGACAAAGCTACATGACAACATCCCTTTGTTGCCCAACTGTGATCACAATATGACCAAGCAACTCAGACTACTGCCGCCATGCCCACTCATCCTTATAATAGACTATATCCCCTTAGACTGTAAGCCAAAGTAAACCATTGTCCCTTTGTGATCCTTGGTGTTCATTGGCCACAGCAATGAGAAAAGTAAAGTAGACATTACTCTGGTTTGGGATTGGCTTGTCATCATGCTTACGAAAGATAATATTAATTCTACTCCTTCACCTTGAGTTGATTGAATTCCTCCTCTTCTACAAACAAAAAGTAAACCTGGAGGAGAGAAGCAAAGAGAGAGAGATTAAAACTAATGACATTCACCATGCTGACTGCTACCCCGGCAGTTAATACGGAGAGAACTGAGAACAGATGCCTGTGTGATAGAGTTCATCGACTTCCCCCTTGCTGGAGGGCTCCTTGAACTTATATCTTAAAGGAATAAGAAAAAGTTGTTCATTAAAATGGGATGATGGCGTTTTGGTGAAAGGCAACATGAGGGACTAAGGTACATATGGTTCAGAGCATCTGTCAGTCAAATCTCAACTATTTGCAGACCAAGTGGTTGAAATTGAGTTTATTTGTTGTCAGATAAGGAAAGGAGCTATCAAACAGATGTGACTCACTGGCTGGGTGTCCCTCACTGGTGGGAGGGACAGTGAGGGGACTTAGCCTAGTCACTACAAAAGGCTTCCTCAGGAAGTGACCTTTCAGCTTATACCTGAAAAATTAGTCTGTCATGTCAGGGTGGGGGCCTGTCTTCAGCAAAGATAAGTGTTAGAAGTAGCAAGGAGATCCACACAGTTAGGAGTTAGAGTTCCCTCAAGGGAAGGATTCACATATGTAGTAGGGATTCAAGAGCTCAGCCTAATTCTCCATAACCAGATTTAGTGCCCAAACCGTCTAGTCTTCAACCACCCCAGAAGTTGTATGGCAGCTAACAAAAGAACACTCTCTTCCTGAAGGCCACACTACATCATAGTATATAAGCTTGAACCCCTAGCTCCCAGGAACCATTGTTTCTTCTGTAGCTCATGGACTGTTTGTGTTTCCTTGTGTAAGCCTTATAGATTCTGTCCCAGATGAGAAAACTCAGGCAGTGTGATTATAGAAAAGTCCTAGGACTCTAAGGAGACAGCAGGATTTGACCTGAAGATCAAGATCTTCACCAACTACCTCTGCAGATGAGATGGTTACATTTGTTGTTGGTGGTGATGATGATGATGATGATATTGATGTGAGAAATACCTGATGGCAGTAACATAGAGAGATGTTTTCTTCGGTTCACAGTCCATCATGACACCTGGGTCAGCGCTTCCCATCACGGCTGCAACATTCACATCTTAGCAGATCATGACGCAGAGAACCCAGCTTCTGAAGCCCAACCACAGTGTGATAGTTTTAAATGTCCACTTAGAACAATCTAGGATCACGGGAGAGGAGAATCTTAATCAAGAAACTACCTAAGTTGGCCTGTGGGCATTTCTGTGGGGGATTTTCTTGACTATCAACTGGTATAGAAAGAATTACCCGCATGTGACTCTTATCACCATTTTTCTATGCACAGATAAAAGAGGGCAAATGTAGGTGAGAGAAAGCAAACATGGAAGCGTTCGTTTCTCTCTGATCTGTGGATGTGATATGACTAGCTGCTTGAGTTCCTGCCTCACCCCGACCCCAAAGATGGATAAGCCTAATAAACCTTTCCTTCCAGTAGTTGCCTTTTTATCAGAGTATTTTATTAAAACAACAGAAAGGAAACTAGGATGCTCGTGGCTCCATGTCTGCTGGTAGGCCTCCTGCCCCAGAGGTCCTGTAACATTCCAAAACAGCACTCCTTATTGGCAATGAGACTGTGGAAGACATGTCATATTCAAACTGTAATAGGACTAAAAGCGTTAGAAAGAGTTCCGATCAGAAAAGATTCAATGGCTGAGCAACTGCACATTCCTGAGCGACACGTGAGACATATGGACTTACAATGAATATCATGTCCTTTTCCTTAGCACAGATGGAGACTCGGAAAGCCCAGAAGTCACACTTTTTTTCTCTTCTGTCTTTCTCCGGGCTTTGTGCCCTGCAGTTTGAAATGTCATTTTCAATGAAAACATCAACAATAAACCACTGCATGCTAAGCAGCTGAATTTCAAACAGATCGGATAGAAACCTAGATGAAATCAGGATTCTCTCTCTAATATGTAAAACATTGGACTTAGCATCCCTCAGAGCTGCTTGGTTGCATTCTGTAAGGAAAAGACTGTATATACACACATATATGTATGTATACATATATCTTACACACACACACACACACACACACACACACACACACACACACACATTATATATATAAAACAGCGTAGGGGAGGCTTACTATTTCAACTTGTTCCAGGGTCTTAAGATGTGGAGTCAAGACCTGCTTTTGACTTGGCAATTCTGAGTGTCCAAAGATATTTCGAAGCAGCTCACTCCTCAAAACACCAGGACAAACTGGAAGCTCCCCTTTGAAGTCTGTCCCGAGTCTTAACAGAAATTTGATGCTCACTGTGAAATCACAGTAATGGACTGAAAACTTAATATGTTTCTTTATACCACAAGTCAGCCAGACCCTGTGTTTGCTCAGGTGTGCTATGGTATGCCCCATTCCCTGGTGTCTGTATAAAAACAAAATACATGTTTTTAGATGAGAGAACCAAAGAAGGAAAGTCATAGTTGTTGGAATGGGAAAAGCAACACAGAGGAGACCCTTATACCTTTAAAGGGAGATAAATAGATTTATTATATGCTCTCTTTACCATTTGGCTAGTCCGTGGATTAGAAGTACAAATCAAATGAAGTAAGAATCATTATCCAATGTTAAGTAAACACATCTCAACTCTCCTCCACAGGATCCTTGGATTTGAATAAATGCCGGTAGATGGTGCCAGAGTGCACACTTCATGCTCCCTGCTCCTCCCCACTAAGCCCCAATTAAAGATTAGAAGGCCTAGCCAACAAATTCCACTGGGTCATAAGTATAGGCATTGTCAGCCTTAGAGGACCAAGTATAAATGCTTAAAAAAAAAAAAAAAAAAAAAGGCTGGTGAAGAGTATGCATCAGAAATGCCCTTGTTCCACAAGCCAGAGGCTAGAAAGCCAGGACAGTTTTTAGGATAGTTCCTAGTTCAGGAATGAAGACTCAGAACTTAATGTGTTTTGGGAATGAAGACTCAGCAGGTAAACAGGCCTTGAGGCATCTCATTCTTTCTATCATGTGACAGTCTCTTCTCATCCATTGACTTCCACTGTTGTTGTGGCAGAGAAGACAGGGCAGAAGAAAGCCACACTGGCCTCAACTCAAAAGTGTTATTTCTGTCTGGAGCCCATTGTTCAGGCCCAATACACCTGCAAGGAAGACTAGGAGGTGTGAAAGTACACACAGATATTCAGTGAACACCAATTGTCACTATGTGGGATAGGAATTAAGTCAATTAGGATCATGTTACTTCGCATAAAAATATGTCAGCCAAACATCAATGGCCTTAATGAGTTAGAGATTTGTTTCTTCTTTGTGGAAGGAGTCTGGAGAAATAGAACACTGGCTAGGGGGCCAGGGTTTAACTGCCATTTGCATCTTAAGAAATGGAACCCCAAAGTAAAACTGTGGGGAAATGAAATTATTTCTCAAGATTAGGGTTATTTGATGTGGTGAATTTGTGATATGTCTCATGAAGACCTTCCAAACTAAATTTTCTGTTGATCCCTTCCAAGCTCTCAGGGACAGAAAAAAGGACGAGGAGACCCAGAAAGTAACATAAGTGGAAAATGGGGTCTGAACACCAAATGCTTAGCAGTGTCTTCATAGGAATCTTCACAGCTTTACTTGATTTCCAGCTTACAGGAGCAAGGGCAGAGAAGTTCAAAGATTTTAAGTACTTTCCCAAGATCTCTTATCAAATAAGGGCAGAAAAAGGTCCCAATCCAGGTGAACAGGTTTATTCTTGAACCTTTTGGGTAGAATCTGCTGCCTATGAAAGTGCAGACAATTTCTTGTTAGAGAAAAGATCGTGGTGGCGAAGGGTCCAGGAACCCAAGCACCTAGTCTCAGGAACGAGACCTGGAGACAAACATTCCATTGCCTTGAGCATTGGTGTTCTTAGCCAGGTATGAGAGTATAGATTTAAACTATTCTAAGGGCAGTTCTGCTCTCTGACAGTTTGGCTTTCCACACCTGCTTTTATCAAAGGCATGCAACAAAAGAATCAAATAACAGGAAGGGTGAGCCACTGGCAGGATCCTTCCTGGGGTCAGGCATCCAGGGAAAACCAGAGGCAGTACTACAGGATAAACAAGCTGAGGTTGGTGTTCATGGCACCCTTGCAGTTTTCTAGCACTTCCTGCAGACCCTGGCTTTACCATCTAGGTACTCTGACCCTGGCCTTAACAGTATGAGTCTCCTCCCAGCCCCAGCCTGTAAGGTATCTGATGCCTGCAATGCTGGTTGCTTGTCTAGCCTCACAGATAGTTCCATTTTTCACAGTAGTAGGAGATGTTCCTCCAACATGGATAAAAATGGACTCATACAGGGATACATGGCTTGGCAGGAAGAGCATGGGCCAATTCTTCAGCTCTGCTTTTGCCTTTAGCCAAACGTTCCTAGGTAATTCACGACTCACACACCTCTTTGCATCCACTGGAACGAGGCTGACTGGTAATTCATTTTAATGAATGGTACACCATCAATCTATCCATCCATCCATCCATATATTCATCCATCCATTTATCTATCTATGAATTCATTCATCCATCCAATTAGCTGTACCCAAAGGGATATATAAGATATAGCTGATCCTTTTCTTTCTACTTCAGGTTCAGCACCTCATACTATTGACTTAGCTCCTTTTCCTCTCCCAGATGACCCATTGCCTTACATCACCCCCCTCCCCAGGCCAAGGAATATCATCTTCCTCTGAACTACAACACCAGATTTCTAAATGGCCTCCACCATCTATTTCGTCTTGCAGTGTTCATTCCCTTTACCGTATACAGAACTAAGCCACAGGAAGCTAGAAAATAGAGATTCTTTCCAGGGTATATGATCAGAGCTCTTTCCGTCTTTAAGTCTTGGTGACTTCTCATGACTCCTAGAATAAAGGCGACATTCTTTGCCTGGGTTTTCTATCAGGTTGGTTGCTCCCCAAGCTTTGTCTTGTATCCCCTTTTTTCCTGCTTGCCTTTCTCTGGTCCCTCTTAGGAGCACTATAAACACGTGCCATTCCACCTACAGCACTTGTCCTCTGAAGACCTCTGTTCCAAATCAGAGAACGTTAAGAACCATGCAATGTGATTCAGTAGGGCCCTCCCTGATCTCCCCAGAAGTGGTCATTACCCTTATAGTCTTTAGTACTGTGAGAGCAACCATGGCAAGGTGTCCCTGTAAGATAATTGACAATGTTTTCTCTAAATTCAGATTGTAAGTTGCAAGACAAGGTACCTGGGCTCATCCCTGTATTTCTGACTCCTGCCATAGTGTCTAGCACATCATCTATACTTGAGAAACTTGTACTGAATGAATGCAGGGCTGTCTGTCTTGAAAAAATTAAGGTCTAGTTAAAGTTCCTACTTGAGAATCCCCTAAATGACCTGTATGTCTTATGGTGCAAGGGGAAGGAAAAGAAGAGAAAAAGCACAGAAAATTTCCAGTTGATGAAACGCTCCCTCATAGGTAGGCAACTCATAATCCGTCTTCTACGAGGCAGAAAATATGGGGGAAAAGCCATGTGTTTCAGCTCCAGGTTTCTTTAAGAAGCCATTTGCCAGGGCTGGAGAGGATGGCTCAGAGTTTAAGAGCACTGGCCGCTCTTCCAGAGGTCATGAGTTCAATTCCCAGCAACCACATGGTGTCTCACAACCATCTAAAAATGAAACCTGGTGCCCTCTTCTGGTGTGCAGGTGTACATGCAAAGACACATTGTATAATAAATAAATAAATAAATAAATAAATAAATAAATAAATAAATAAATGCCAGGTGTACATGCAAACACACATAAATAAATAAATAAATAAATAAATAAATAAATAAATAAATAAATGCCATTTGCCAGGATGGCCAGTTTAACTATGTTAATCCTACGTATCCATGAGTATGGTAGATCTTTCGATCTTCTGATATCTTCTTCAATTTCTTTCTTCAGAGACTTTCCTCAGAGACTTGAAGTTTTTTTCAAACAGGTCATTCACCTGCTTGATTAGAGTCACACCAAGGTACTTTGTTATTTGTGGCTATTGTGAAGGGTGCAGTTTCCCTAATTTCTTTCTCAGCCCTTTTGTCCTTTGTATACAGGAGGGCTTCTGAATTTTTTTTTGGGGGGAGGGGGCTAATTTTGTATCCAGCTACTTTGCTGAAGGTGTTTATCAGCTGAAGGAGTTCTCTGGTTGAATTTTTGGGGTCACTCATGTATACTGCAAATAATGATACTTTGACTTCTTCCTTTCCAATTTGTATCCCCTTGATCTCCTTTAGTTGTCTTATTGCTCTAGCTAAGACTTCAAGTACTACATTGAAGAGATATGGAGAGAGTGAGCAGCCTTGCCTTGTACCTGATTTCAGTGGGACTGATTTAAGTTTCTCTTCATTTAGTTTGCTGTTGGCTATAGGCTTGCTGTATATTGTCTTTACTAAGTAGCCCATGGCAGCTCAGTCTCCAAGTGGGTTCCCTAGTAATAGGAACAGGGACTGTCTCTGACATGAACTCAGGGGCTGGCTCTTTGATCACCTCCCTCTGAGGAGGAAGGAGCCTTACCAGGCCACAGAGAAAGACAATACAGCTAGTTCTGAAGAAACCTGATAGGCTAAGGTCAGAGGGAAGGGGAGGAGGACCTCCCCTATCAGTGGACTTGGGGAACGAGATGGGAGGAGATGAGGGAGGAACGATGGGGAGGAGGGCGGGGGGCTTCAGCTGGGATACAAAGTGAATAAACTGTAATTAATAAAAAAATAAATAAATTTTAAAAAGAAGCCATTTGTATTGGGAAACAGAAACAAGTGGAACTCTATAAGTTCAAGCTCAGACTATTTAGTGAGTTCCAGGACAGCCAGGGCTACATAAACAGACCCTGCCTCAAAATAACAATGGTAATGATGATAATAATAAGCCATATCTAATATACAGACAGCATAAATAATCACCCAGTCCCCTGAATGTGCAAGATATTTCATCCTTCCCTCCCAGACTCTTTGACCTGGCTTAAATGTGTTTAGGAATACGTCTCACCTTGGAAGAATAAAGAAGCAGTGGTGCTACAGCTGTGAGGAGAGGGCCATGTGCCACTGCTGCCGGAACACGTCCTACCTCTCCATTAAGGGCCAGCAGGAGCACTGGCGCGCAGAGCACAAGCATACCTGCCAACGGAAGAGATGAGCCTGCCTGCCGCCCTCACACGCACGAGTTTTTGTTTCCAAGAAGCCAAAATTGTTTAGAATTTGCTTCCCATTTTTTACCAGCCTTTTCGTGGTGAAATTTCACACAGTAGTTGAAATCTTTTGTTAATGATCCTCCGGCATTTTCTGGGGGCTGAAGTACCATCAGTGGAGGGTATTACTCTAAATAAATTCTAATTGAGGAAAAAAAAAAAAGAATGTACTAGAATTGTCTGGTTTATCTTTATTCATGCTTTGACCCTCCATCCCCCTTTATTAGCATAGTGCATCTCATTGCAGGTACTCCGTTAAGAGTTGGTGAGCAGGCAAATAAATGCACAGGTGGATGAGAAATTGTATTTCTATTCATATCTTTTATCTTTTTGGATCCTGATTGTTACTTTGAGTAACAATCCTGTGTCTAGGTTCTTAAAAAAAAAAGGTTAGAGGGAGAAATTTTTGATATTTGCAATTATCTATCATTAGTTGTGAGAAGCATGGCTTTTTTTTTCTCTTTGCCCAGTTGAGGTCCTTATATTCTCTATGATTTTCTGGTGCAAATCAGAAAACTTCTAACCTAAGAAGTGTACTCCAAATCCTCCAGAAGTTCATGGTGAAGGACATGACTAGCACGCTCAAGACCCTGAGTTTGATCCTCAGCACTGTGTCAAAACGAGCAAAGTCCTAGCCTTAGAGATAGAAGTAGGTACTTACCACGCGCTAACTACCTACTACCTACCACCTAATTCTATGTCCTTATGTGTAAACTTAATTTAATCACAAACAATATCTCTCTTGAATCACTTGTTTTTAGAAAGTTGAAAATATTTCTGGTACATAGAAAAATCCATCAGCTGCTGAATGAAGCCTCTCAGAAGACAGTTTTGTTAGGATCCTGTCTGCAAGCATAGCAGAGTAACGTTAATAGTGATATCATTAATAGTAGAAGGAAGGAATATGAGGGAGAGACTGGAAAGAGAAGAGGGAGGGAGCTGGGATCAGCCTGTAAAGTGAGGAAAGAAAGAAAGAAAGAAAGAAAGAAAGAAAGAAAGAAAGAAAGAAAGAAAGAAAGAAAGAAAGAAAGAAAAAGAAGGGAGGGAGGGAGGGAGGGAGGGAGGGAAGGAGGGAAGAAAGAAAGAAAGAAAGAAAGAAAGAAAGAAAGAAAGAAAGAAAGAATCCTTAAAAAAAAGTAACGGAAATAAAAAGTACTGCATCATGCCTTAATACGGACAATTTCATGTAGAACCTTTCCAACAAGGCATAATCTGATTTCCATTAGAAATATGTACCTGTACATATGCACATGTGTGAGCCCACACACAGAAAAAACACTGAAATAAGGTACTCAAAATTCAGCATCAATAATATTTCAATAGGATTACTATTGCTCATTTTCTTTAACTTTCATTTATACTTAACGTTATTCCTCTTTATTCTACATCAAGGAGCATCTTTCGCATAATGCTCTTTTTGTTTTTCTTTTTCTTTCTGTCTTTCATTTTTGAGATTATAATATAATTACATCATTTCCCTTGCCTCCCTCAAAACCCTCTGATAATACCTCTCCTTGCTTTCCTGGTCCAAGTATAGTGTGGGGATAGATCTGGGTGGGTGGAAATGTTGGCTGTATCATGGGAAGAGCACGTTGATTGGGGGTTAGGGAGGGAGGGTCCTACAAAAACCTAGAGATTTGTTCTGTCACAGGCAAGGGTAGCCAGACTAGGCCAGAGACACTGAACTTGAGACCTGGGATAGATATGGTGGCTTGAGAAAAATGAGTGGATGGAGAAGGCCAAGGAGACTCATCTGGCTAGACTTTGAAGAAGAACGCGTGAGATCTGAGTGGGTGGAGAGTTTGGACTTTGCAATGCAGAAGGGACCTGTGGATGGTGGCAGGCAGGGTGGGTCCTGGCAGAACACTAGGTATTGGAAGAGGCCAGGGTAGCCAGACTAGGCAGATACTGGAGGTGGGGCCAAGGTTAGACCCTGGAGAAGAACATGAGACAGCTGCCTGAGTGGAGAGGCTGGGTGTCGTGCAGAAGGGAACTGTATGTATAATGCTTTTTAAGAAATAAAAATTAAATATGCAAAAAAGACAGAAAAAAACCTGGTTAAACAACAGATGTTCAAATTATTATATAAAGCTATAAAGATTGCAAAAGTTTAGAACAGGAAAATATCAGCTGACAATTAAGCAGAAGAAAATAAATAGTAAATTAGAAGATCCATAAAATTTGGATATATTGGGAGGATTGTGAACTGGTGCAGCTTCTATGAATCAATGTGGAGAATTCTCAACGAGTCAGAAATAAATATGCCATATGACCAGTTATACCAATCGTTGGTATAAGCCCCAAGAACTTGACACCCTGCTCCACAGATACTTGCTGGGCCATGTTCATTGATTCTCTATTCACAATAGCTAAGAAACTGAGACAACCTAAATGTCTTTAAACTAACAAATGGATAATGAAAAGGAGATATACCTTTCAGTTATAGAGAAAAACCAAATCATAAAATTTCCAGGCAAATGGGTGGAAGTAGAAAAAAATCATATTGATGAGATAACCCAGAGCCAGAAAGCCAAATGCCACATGTTCTCTCTCATTAGGGTTCTTTGTTCCAGGTCTTCAGATCTTCATGCATATCCTGAAATAGCTGTGGAAACCCATAGAGTGAAAAGGCCCTATTTTCAAGGTAGGGGTGAAGGAGTAATAGAGATGACAACAGCAGAGTACAAATATCAGGGGAAATGGACAAAAAGGTGGGGGTTAAATAAGGAGAAGAGGATAAAGAAGGAGGAGGAAAGAGGAGAAAGGAATAGTAAGGATGCTTGAACAAGTCATAAGGAATCATATTATTAACTCTCTTTAAAAAGCTACAGTGCATGTAATATGTGTAAATATACATATATAGGTTAACTAAAATCTTCTGCTCCGGGCTGACAGTACTCATTCCGAGAGCCAAAGGCTACCTGGGAAAACATCAACAGCAAGCATGAGAAGCCCTCTTGTGAGTTGTTGGCCAAGTTTATTCAATGGACTGCCAAAACATTACAGGCTATTGTTATTGCCCTTGGTTGTCCTCCAGGGGTGGAGAATAAGTCCCTTTTGCTCAAAACACCATGTACTTCAGACACATGGCCTGGAAGAGGCCCCTGAGCTGGAATTGACTTTAATGCCTCCTCCCTGAGGACTAGCTCTCACGATAACATAAGGTACCATATAAGCTTGGTAAAGGTGCCTTCTGGTACCATGAAAAGCACCCAAAGAAGGGAAGCAACCAACAGTACTATCTAGATATGAAACCTATGAACCACAGCAATGATTAGCAAGGAAGGATAGCCTTAAGGGTAGAGTAGTAACATACATGACCAACAGCTCTCTAGTTAGATTTAAGGCCTGCTCAACAAAATAGAAATCATGCCTGGTACTGTAAATCTAGCCAACTGCACAGAACTAGTGAAGTCATGGAGCTTGGAGAAGTTGCAACCACCACATTACTAAGCCAGCATACTCTCTAACTACACTCTAAATATTTGTCCTTATACCCACAGGTAAGTGCTGTCCTCATCCCTCATCTAGGGCATTTCTCTTTGCAACTGACAGAGACCATTATTAAAAACCACAACCAACTAAAATACAAAGTTGTGAAGGCCAGTCTCAAATGATACATCTGAAAACACAACTCCTGCATCTAAGGCTCAGGGAACACGTAGAAGAGGTGGTAGAAATTGAGAAAAGAGGGCGTGTGAAATTTGAAAGGGAGCAAGAAGAGTATATCAGAGGTTTTTGAGGGAGGAAAGGGAAGTCCAATTTCTTACGGTTTTACTGCCAACAAACAAGGCTCAACAGCCTAAGTCATAAAACATGCAATGTTTCTTTTTTTTTTTTTTTCTAGGACCAGTAACAATTAACATGCTGTGTTTTAGCTAAGCCCATCTACAAGATAGTCTCATCACAGTACATATGGAAATTCAGAAACTTAAGGTTCAGAATTGCTTGATCAGGGTCTGCAATCCAGGATGGCGTTAGTGATGATACTGGCCATGTGCCACCTTTCTAGGAATTGTTTTGCAGATGAGATCAAAGGAGTAAAGTTGTCTATCCAAGGTCACTCAGCTGGTCAGTACCGAAACTGGGATTGTAATATATATTTGATCAGGTTCTAAGCCATGGATTTGCCCTGATGGCATGGTGCCTTCCACCAATATATCATACTACTAGTTTCACCTAAGTATTCCTTTTCTGAGCCCAGGGTCTGGTAGTCTCCCACACACTTTGGTTGGTGGTCTGGGTCCATGTCTAACTCTTTTCATTTCTTTTCTTTGGAGCTGAGGACCCAAAGTCTGTCCTTGTTGGAGGAATACCTGCTGCAGTTGAATAGAGCCTCTCCAAAGGCAACTGACCCCTCCTCAATTCCAAAGATGGAAGAGGGTTCTCTCTCTCTCTTTGTATTTTAGTATGAGGATCTGGCTAACCCATGCCTTGGGTTGCAATGTTGCTGCCCTGCCCTGATCCTAGAGTGCTTTGCACGAGGCCAAGAGGTGGGTCACCTTTCTGTCTTCTCCCACTTTCACCCATCTGTTCACTCTGTCGTGATAGAGACGTACAATGCCTTGTCTCCATGCCTAATCCATGACAAATGCATGCCGTCACTTCTTATTATATTTGTGAATTGGAAAAGCAACATGCTCATTGTGTTTTCTCCACTGCTATGACAAGGCCATCTTTTCTGTGGCAGAAAAGGAAAAGGGGAGCATAAAGGGAGTTGAATGGTAGATGAACTATTATACCTGGTATAAGCACAAATGAAAACCCACTCAGGTGCTCAGCAGATGTGACAATCAGGTTAGTTTTTGATAAAGGTCTCTATTCAAGCCAAGGGATTTGACAGAGGAGACTAAGAAACAGGATATTTGAACACTTCAAATTATTTCCGCAGAAGGGCTTTTTGCGTCTCATCAGAGGAGCGAGTCATCTTCCTGTGCGGAGTGTTCTGAACCTGGTGAGTAATGAGAGGGGTATTCGGGTCTGGCTGTGGCTACTGTGTACGTGGTGAGGTCTGTGGCACTGTGATTTCCTTTTCGGAAAGCAGAGGTGCTGCTACATGGGCTCCCGGCTGTGAAACAAGTGGAGTAGCTTATGGCTCTCTAGCTTTCTAGCCAGTGTATCTGTGACCACTGTGGCTTATCTCTAAGCCTGTGCAAGAAAGCAGCTCCTCCTCCTCCTCCTCCTCCTCCTCCTCCTCCTCCTCCTCCTCCTCTAGGAATGCATCCATCTTTGTAGCATACTCTGTAGGCTGAGAAAGGTCAGGGATGGTGGCAGGTAGCAATTACATGTTTGAGACCTGCAAGGACTAGGCCTTAACTTAAGCTGTAGCATTAGAGAGAATGAAAATCATAAGCCAACACAAATCCATTTATGTCAGGAGCAGGACTGGGCCTGGGGAGTATATACAAAAAGTCTGATGGGGAATGCACATTTGATCTGGAGAAGTCTATTAACTACTTAAACTGAGCAAGAGGCAACTTCAAAAAAGTTAACGGAAGACAGGGACCACATAACCTAGTCCTTCAAATGGTCCTTCCCTGTAGAAACAGCCTGGCATGGAGGAATGCAGGGTAAATTTTCTTTCACCTTGCACACCAGAAGGTAAAAATGGTGTCTACAGATCATCTCAATGGTTAAAGACCCAAGGAGATTTTAACTCACATATTAGACTCTAAAGACCAAAGACTCCTTAGATTTTCATTTTGTTCTGATAAATTTTGTCAAAAGTAGCCTGTGCTCAATACCTTTAGGGAACACTTAAATGAAAGAAATGGAAGGAGAGAAGGAAGTCAGCTTAGATTTGTTATTTTCTGGACACACAACCATTGGCAAGCTGTACCCACTTCCCTACCTATAAATGCTCCATTCTACCATCCTTGATGAGCTTGTTAATGGAGGCTCTTTGTACCCTTTCTGTTAATATTTAAAAAATGCAGTATTCAGCCATCTTTCACTAATTCCATCACCCTGAAACATTTGTACTAACTGATGTTTCAAAGTCAGGCATTGAGGCAGAGGGATAAATAGTTCACCCCTCCCACACACACTAAGAGTAGTTGTATTCTGATGGGGAAGAAAGAAAGTCTCCAAAAATGCCACAGAGAGATGGCACAAAGTCCTTGCCGAGATACTTGCAGAGACAGAGATCCCGAATCAGCTCTTCATTAAGCACAACAGGACAGCACCTGCTTAAGAACCTAGGAAGAACTGATACAAGGGAGCTTCCACCTTTACGTTTTATTGACAAGCCACAGGAACTTTCTGGAGTTACCCCTTATGGCCTTTGGGTAATTTATCACAGAACTGAGCTCTTCAGAACTCTGAAATCATCCTAATTCCAACCCTTCACTCTCTGAGGGGAAACTGAGGGCCTAGAGAGGTGAGGTGGGGCGGAATGTTTCTTGACCCAAAGCACCTCTGTGTCTAGCTGACTTCTAATAGTTATGTGTCACCCTATTCTTTCTTCTAGTTTTATTCCATCACATCCATTCACACTCCAGAGTCTCATTCAAGTAGATATCCCAATGCAAGAACTCCGGGACACTAAAAATGAAAGGAATCTCATTGTTGGACTGATATATAGAATTCCTCAGAGTGAGGACTGGATTTATCTGGTTGGCATAAGGATATCTCAGCCATGCTTAAAATATGCTGTTCAGGTCTCTTTCATAAAACATACTTGCGATGGTTTCCTTCAGAATTCCTACGTTAAGCATTTGGTTCCTTATGTGGCACAGTGGGGAGATGGTACCTAATAGGAAGGGCTTGGGCCATAGGGTCGTTGTCTTTAGAAACAGAGTAATGCCATGATCTTGGGAGTGGGTTCATTATTTAGGGTAAATTCATTATATAATGAAAAGGTTGGCAGCATCTTCTTCTCTGTTAACCCCTCTTTGGCTTTCCACCATGAGAGAGTTCGAAAGAGAAGTCCATGCCAGACAGCACCTCTGCCATCTTGGACTTTCCAGCCTTTGGGATGGTGAACTAACAGATTTTTGCATGTTATAAACTGTCATTGGTACCCTGTTATAACAGTGCATAAAGAGCCAAGACAGAAGTCTATGAAAAGCTCTCGATCTAGTGTTTAGAAGACTCAGGTTCTGACCAAGCTTTGCCAATAAGTCATTTTGAGCCACTTTGGTGAATAATTAACTTTTCTCTCATGTCCTCAGTGAGTTCCTTCAACTCCTAAATGAGACCGTTGAATACAATATAAGTCCCATGAAGGCAAAGGCTTGGTTCACTGCCATCTGCCAGGGCCTAGAGCCAGGCACACACACAGGAAGAACTCAACATACGTGTTTCACACAAGAAATGAATTCAATGTGACTAACAGTAAACACAGGAGTTGATTAAATCTTTTCCAAAAAATCTCGAGTTTTCTCTCCACTTTCTTTAGCAGGATGAGTAAATCCCCAGCTCATCTGGCTCTTAGCAACCAGTGCTGAAAAGCTGTTCTGGTTGGGTGACCTGCCAGCTGTGCGTTCTTCTGTGTACTCTAATATTATCATGTCACTATCACTCCCTCTCTGCTGTCACTCGTCAGGCCTCTTGCTCAGATCCACCCGCTCAGCTCTGCTCACTTGTTGATGCAAACACACTTCAATCACTCCTACGTCCACCCAGCTTGCTTATGCAAGAGAAATGGGAGACTGCACATCCTCCAGCAAAGTTGGGAACTTTAACATGAGCATAAGTCTGCAGGCAGCAGGGCTAGATAATAATCCCCACAAATGCCAAAGACTTGTAACCATTTTCTAGCATCTTCTATGGGTTGTTTCATTGTGCAGTGGATAAGGAAAAACATAAAAAAACAAAGAAAAAACAAACGGAGACAATTGCTAGCATTGATTAATCAGCTGCTGTCAAGGAGGTTTTCATTGTCCTTCCCTGTTTCACCTTCCCTACAGCCCTCTAGGCATCCGCCCATTTTACCAATGAGAAAAGTGAGGCTCAGAGTGTTGGTCAACTTCCCAAGGTGACACGACTAGCAAGTGCTACAAGCAAGACTGCATCTGGGCTTCCAACTTGATTGCAACATTGCAATTTTCAAAACCGAAAAAGTCTCAAGGACCCACTAAGACCAACACAGCGAGTAGAAAACAGTATGGCAATTCCAGTCCATCCTCTTCTTTCTCCACTCTATCGCTACTCCGAAAATTGAAGTGACCTCTTTTTATCTTCCTGCACTACAGAATGCTGTATTGGAGCGAGGGCTGGGTTATGACAAGATGTTTGGCAATTACTAGGTGAGACAGAGGTCAATTGCAATGGACTTTTCAGCTTGTTCAGTCTAGCCATCATATTATAGATGGCAAGCTGAAGCACTGATATCCTCAAAAGGTCACCCTGACGCTCATTAAGAGCAGGTTTCTGCCTTGTCTAGTATGAAATCCTGTGCTTTTGTAAAAGAGAGAGAGAGACAGAGACAGAGAAAAAGAGAGGCAATAACACTGCTTCTATGTCCGTGGCCATGAAGATTAAATAGTGTCTTTTTTTTTTTTTTTTTTTGAGATAGTGTCTTTATGGTGCTCACTCTATCTAACATGTCAGATGCTGCTGATGCTGACCCTCAATTCTACCCCATGAACCCCAGTCTTTATCAGTAGACAGAGAAACAGCCCTGGCTTTAAATAAGGATTGAGAAAATCAAACAAGTTCCATTCATTTGCCTGAAATTTTCTTTATTTCTTTGTTTTTAATAGTTCAGTAGGATTCCATTGTGTAAATGTACCAGAGCTTCTGTATCTATTCGCTGGTTGAAGAACATCTAGGTTGTTTCCAGTTTCTGGTTATTATAAATAAAACTGATATGAACATAGTTGAGCAAGTATCCACAAAAGATGGTGGAGCATCTTTTGGGTATATACCCAGGAGTTGTAAATCTGGGTCTTGAGGTGGAGCTATTCCCAAATTTCTGTGAAAGCCCAATATTGATTTCCAAAGTGGTTGTTTGCATTCCTACCAGCAATAGAGGAGGGTTCCCCTTTCTCCACACCCTCACCAGCATGTGTCACTTGAGTTTTTGATCTTATCCATTCTGATGGGTGTAAGATGGAATCTCAGAGTTGTTTTGATTTGCATTTCCCTGATGGCTAAGGAGATTGAGTATTTCTTTAAGTACTTCTCAGCCATTAGATTCCTCTGTTGGGAGTTCTCTGTTTAGCTCTGTGCTCCATTTTTAAGTTGGGTTATTTTGTTTGTCGGTGTTTAATTTCTTGAGTTCTTTATATATTTTGGATATTAGCCCTTTGTCAGATGTAGGATTGGTAAAGATCTTTTCCAAATCTGTAGACTGTTGTTTCATTCTATTGGCACCGTGCTTGGCCTTCGGTTTCAAGAAGACCCATTTATTAATTTTTGATCTTAGAGCCTGAGCTGTTGGTGTTCTGTTCAGAAAGTTGTCTCCTGTGTCAATGAGTTCAAGGTTCTTCCCTACTTTGTCTTTTAATAGATTTAGCATATCTGGTGTTATGTTGAGGTCTTTGATCCACTTGGACTTCTGTTTTGTGCTGGGTGATAAGTATGGATCTATTTGCATTTTTCTACATGTAGCCATCCAACTAAACCAGCACCATTTGTTGACGATCCTGTCTTTTTTTCTATTGTATGGTTTTGAGTGAGGTAACTCAGACCCAGAAAGACCCACAAGATATGTATTCACTTGTACAAGCTTGAGAACTGAATCAGAGTAGGCTCCTCGGGAGATGTGAGAGGGACTCTAGCAGAGACATCTAGTAACAGAGACCATAGAGATGGAAGAAGACACCCTCTAACTAGACAAGTCTCCTAGGAGAAGGAGGGGAACACCAACCCAGCCACAAAAACTTCCACCCAAAATTCACCCTGCCTACAAGATGTGCAAGGATAAATGTAGAGCAAATATAATAGAGAAGAAGGGAAGATCCAAGCAATGCCTGGCTCAATCCAAGACCCACCCCATGTGAGAAAACCAGCCCCTGGCACTATTAAAGATACTCTTCTGTGCTTGCAGACAGGAGCCAAGCAGACCTGTCCTCTGAGAGGACAGTAATGCCTAGAAACAGATGCTGAGACTCACAACCAAACATTGGGCGAGGTGCAGGGAGCCTTGTGGAAAAGTGGAGGAAAGGAGAAAAAGACACAGAGGTTGCAGGAGCTGCCCAAGAAGACCAACAGAGCGAGCTAGGCAGGGCCAAGAGGGGCCTGCTGAGACTGAAGCACCAGCCAAGGACCTTGCATAGACTGGATCTAGGCCCCCTACAAAGATGTAGCTGATAGGCAGCTCAGATCTCATGTGGGTCCCTAATATGGGCAGTGAGAGTTCTTTCTTAGCTGGACTCTCTTGCCAGCATTTCCTTTTCTTCCCCCTGGAGGAACTGCCTTGCCAGGCCACAGGGGAAAAGGATATGCTCCGCTCTGATATGACTTGATGAACTGAGGTGAATGGAAAGGGGGACTCCCTTTTGCTGAGGAATAAGGGAGAGGAAGGGAGAGAAGGAGGGAGAGAGGGTAGGACTGAAAAGTGAGGAGGGATGGGACTAAGACCAAGATGTAAAGTGAGTAAATAAATAAATTGATTAACAAAAAAAAAAAAAGAAAGGAAAAGAAAATCAAACAAGTTCTTGGATGTGGCAGGGCTTTGGGGTGTTCGCGTGTGGCATTTCATATGTTCCCAGGTGATTTTTCCAGGTGAGCGATGTCTGCCCGAGGTCAAGAGCTTCTTCTGCCCCTGGCCTCTCATCATGGCAGAGATTCAGAACAGGATAAGCATAATGGGCAGAAAAGGCATAGGGGAAAATTCACATCCATTTTTTTTAACCTTTTTAACCCATTTTATTCCAGGCACTTTAGGGACCTTGTTAAAGCCACAGACCCCTCTGTATTCTAAGGAAGGATATTGACTGGAAAGCCACAGAGGGACTGGTCCTAGCTAGACTCAGCTCCATCAGAAGGCCGATGCTTGCAGGTAAAAGGTTCAGTATTTGGGAGAGGACTGTGTGCCCCAGTGTCGGGAGCCTGAAGAACTGCTGAATTTACACAACATAGCATATACTCAGATCACATATTAAATTATATCCACTTAAAGGAACCAGGGAAGCTCCATGTCTGAGTCATCAGAGTCTCACCAGTGGGAGGACCAAGACTTCCCAGCTACACACTTCCAGGATGGAAACCAACCTTGCCCTTTATGCAAGTTTCAACAGACTTTTAAAAGGTTTTACCATCACTTCAGGAGGATTGAGGGGGAGGTGAGGAAGAAGTAGAAGTTGCATAGACACATCTGTAGGAAGCTTGCTTGTGAAGAGAGGAGAGAGAAAAAGAGAGAAAAAAGAAAGAAAGAAAGAAAGAAAGAAAGAAAGAAAGAAAGAAAGAAAGAAAGAAAGAAAGAAGAGATGTAATTCAAGATTTTTCTCTTTCTTTTTAAGAAAGAGACATGATGTTTGTTCTAAGGTAGAAGAGACCAGAGTCTATTTAAATGATTTCGGGGAGGTCTGTGGAGGGGAAAATATCAAAACAGTGAGAACTGAATCAATAGCCTCAAGTCAGGGGGAGACAGGTCCAAAGCTCACAAAAGCAAATGCCTCTCCAGGAGGAGAGACCTCTATTCTGTCATGACAGGAGGAGATAGACTAAGTAAGGAAAGGTGAGAGCCATCTGTTCAAAAATGTGCATATTCAGTGGGCCTTCACATGTGCTCTGAATATCTGTGACTGGCCCCAGTACCTTACTTCCTTGAGTTTCAATTCTTAGTCCCATTCTGCAATGTGAGCATTCTAGCCTCCATTTTATGGATGTGTCAACAAAATCCAAAGTTCATTTGAAACTGCTCTGGTCAAAACTACCCTCATTAATAAGACAGTGATGACACTCCTATGGTGCTCACTGGGAACCAGGCTGTAATCTAAGAACTTCTTAGCTCCCACGAGACAGGGACTAGCACTACCCTGGGTTTTCCGTTCAAGAAACAAAAATGTTGTAAGGCTGGATTATTTGTTCAAGATCCAACAGCTTCAAAACAGAACCAGCAATTGATCCCAGAAAGGAGACTCAAAAAAAGAAAGAAAGAAAGAAAAAAGATGAGCTACCTCTTATAGGAAACAAAACGACAAAGGTTAAATGCAAACTCTTATCATATCAAGGGATGAGTCTGGAGAAAGGTAAATCAGCCTTTTCAGTTGACGTCTCTGCACTAAAACCCAGGTAGGCTGTCTGAGGCAAGTAAAAGAAGCCCAGGTATGCTCTTAATAGACTTCATGTCTCACTGGCCCCAGTTGGATAACAAAACTCTCCCAAGTAACACCCTACAGCTCAGATGCCTTCAAGAACTTGCAAGAAGAATTCCAGTTAAGAATGGTTCAATTTAACTAATTGTTAATTATCCATTCGGGGCAATAGGTGTTTCACCTATGTTTCCATCCCATTAACTAAATCAGTTACTGATCGCCAATTCTGCCCGGCACTGGGCCAGAACAAGACATAAAGAAGTAAAAACCTGATGTTTGCATGGAAATACACATAATCAGACAAGTGTTATGACGTGAAACCACTCCACATGCGTGGGTATCTTCAAAGAGTGATGGAAACAGAGAAGAGTGCCAGAAGCTGTCCAGCGGAGGGCAAAGGGACAGGCTCTACAGGGGACTCGTCATGTTTAAGGGAGAAAAAAAAAAGTTTTCCTGATGAACAAAGAAAGTAAAGGTGGCATAAAATTCAGCAAGAGTAGGTAATATGTACAAAGCAGGGGAGCAAAGGAACAGATCTAGCCTGGGAGCTGCTCATAGTTCAGTCTGCCATCAGAAGACTGAGGTGGAAGGGTGGAAGACAGCCCAAGAGTGCTTAGGTCATGTCACAACAAGGACATATGAACACGTAGGGATCTAATCTTCAATCCTGCTGCCACCCTGGGAGGCTGTTCTGTTACAAGTTTCACCTTACACAGCGGGGGCTCACTGGGTACCCACCGCAGGATGAGCGGCATAAAGACTAGGCAGTCGGCACACAGGGAAGCCTATTCAGCTTCAGAAAGTACGAACTCCTGCCATTTTCCACAGCAGGGCTGAACCAGGGAGCAGGCCTCATATCAAATAGAACTAACCAGTCACAGAGAAACAAATGTGAATCAACACATGGAATCTGAAAAAAAAGAAGAGAAGAGAATAAAACATTGGTTACCAGGGGAAGGGAGAACAAGCGTCAGATGGATAAGGAAAGGTAGCGGGGCGTAGTGAGCTACAGTGAAATTGGAGGGATAGGGGAATAACCATAGTGAATTAAAATACGTGTTTAAAACACGGGCCTACACGGGTCTGCATCATCCTTTGCATATATATTGTGGCTTCCAGTTTAGTGCTCTCATGGGATTCCTGAGTTTGTAAACGAGAGGGTGTTTGTTTTCCATATCTTCTCTTGGTTTCTTTTCTGTCAAATTCCAATGTGTTAGTTTATTGTCATATCATATCATATCGTATTGTACCGTATCATATCATATCGTTTCATATCATATCATATCATATCATTGTCCCTTTGAAGCCTCTTTGGTTTCTAATGAGAAACAAAAAAGATGTAGGAGGGGAGGTGGACAGAAACTGTGAGGAGTAGAGAAAGGGAAAACTGTAATCAGGATAAATTATGTGAGAAAAAAATCTATTTTCAATAAAATGAAAAAAATTACAAAACAACAACAATAAAACAAGTTTTAAAAAAAAGGAGATGTCACATGTTCTCACACAAAGAACTAACAAATGCTTGGGATGATGGAAATTCTCATGACCTTGGTTTGATGATTACACAATGAGCATACTCATTTGAAATATCACATTGCACCCCATAAGTAGGTACAATTACTAGTTAATAATAAAGCCAAGGTTTCCAGGCATGGAAATGTGTGCCTGTGGTTCCAGTTATTCAAGAGCCAAATTTGGAGTATTTTCTGAACCTAGGCATTTGGAGTCAACCACGGAAACTTTATGAGATCTCACTGTAAGTCAATCAACCAATCAATCAATAAACAAACAAATAATCAAAAGCTCAGAAGAAATAAGGTACTTCTCTCCATAGCAATTAGAAGCAGAGCTAGAATTTGAACCCAAGGTGGCCTGACCATAATGATTGCTTCGTTGGTACTGCTTCTAAAGCAACTGTGCATTTTTCTCCCCCTGTGGTGATAAGGGGAATGCCATTCCAGAAACTTTATTCCCGTCACAAATGAGGTTTGGATGCACTTCCCCCTGTTCATTCTAAAGATTCACTTGCTACCTAAATAAATAATGAAGTTGTAACAGTCTGCATTCAGCCATAGGAAGACATATAATTGTATTTCTTCCATGATGGAAGAACCAGCTGTGACACTAATAAAAATGACTGCTTTTCAATTATTTCAACAGAGTAAATAAACCTCCCTTGTGGTTAACAGAAAATTGGTTTCCTACAGAGTTGACAGATCTGAGGGACCTCAGGAGGGAGCTGGAGACTGAGAGTTGAGCTCTCAGGGGGAGTGAGAGCTGAGCTCTCCTCTGGCAATGCCCCCCCCCCCAAGGATGTGGTCTGAAGGTGCTTTGGATATGAAAGATATTTTCAATTCTTTCCAGGAAATTACCAAGTCTGCATCAGCTTTTTTTCTTCTCCAGTATTCACCCTTCTGGTGACAGCAAAGGCAACTTCATTGTTATCTACAGCAGTCTTTGAGACTTCAGAACATCAATGCTGCTTTCTCATTCATTTATTCATTTATCTTAAAAATATTTTAAAAGACTTACTAGTGATTTTTTTTCACAAACTAAACACTTACTGTGTGTCAGCTGCACTCTAAACTCAAGGATGGGCTTTAGGGATAAACTTTAAATCATCAACTTGCCTCAAGGTGTGAATAGTTTAATGTGGACATAGACACATAACATTTTTTTAGGGACCTTTCAATAAGATTTAAGTCCTAGTGGAAAAAGCAGTTAATAGAGTTTTTCAAACTCTTGGTAAATAGAATAATAATGGGAAAAAAAACGTTTTGCCTCCAGCCTTCAGCTAGAGTTACAATCCAAAGCCAGCAAAAGATTATTCAGAACTGAAGATGATGTAGCTTTCTAACGATAACAGTGAGAAATATGATTCTACTTACAGAATCTTAGTGGACACGAGCCCTAATAGGAAGCAGATGGTACACCTAAATTGAATAATTCAAAGACTCTTTCAATATAAAAGTGTTGGAGGGCACTACAAGAATGTTGGTGGAAAGGACTCACCAGGAATATGGGAGAACCCAGGGATAACAGTATCCAGGGCTGTTACCACTTCTAGGTTCAAAAGAAAAAGGGAGTGGATTGGTTAAGAGACCTGGAGGAGGCAGTTGTGCGACAAAAGATTATCCCCGGAGGAGTAGTGATGCATCACAGCCTGACCAGGGTGACCATAGAAGGAAGGTGTGAAGGCAGCAACTTGTCTTAGTCTGTGTTTCATTGCCATGCAGACACACCATGACCATGGAAAGCATTTAAGTGGAACTGGCTTACAGTGCAGAGGTTTAGTCCATTGCTATCAAGTCCTACACTTGGATCTGCAGGCAGCAGACAGAGAGACACTGGGCCTGGCTTAAGCATTTGAAACCTCAAAGTCCACCCCCAGTGACACACTTCCTCCAACAAAGCCAGGTCCACTCCAACAAGGTCACACCTCCTGAGCCCTGTCAAGAAGCACCACTCTCTAATGACCAAGGGTTCAAATCTAAGAGCCTATAAGGGCATTCTTATTCAACCCCCCACACGACTTCCTTCTCTCACTTGTCTGCCAACATTTTTCTTCCCTTTATGTAGAAGGTGGCTTCTGACCTGAATAGCAGTCTGTTAGGAGATTAAGAGAATAAGAAAATATTCAAGAAGAAAAGAGAGAACAAATAAAATGTGAAGTAAAAACAGATCCTCAGATCCTAAAAGATTTATATATCATGAATAAAAGCTTGAGTATTGTAACCAAGCCCTTGGAGAGGCATTGTATAATTCTATAATTCATGTGTGTATATACATGCACACACATGTATATATGTGCATATATGTATTTCAGCTCTAACACACACATATATACATATACAGAAGGGTATACTCGAGTACATATGTGTGTAGGTTTATATGCATGTGTATGTGTTGGTCAGAGGTTGAAGCTAGATGTCTTTCTCTATAGCTCACCACCACATTCTTTTATTAAAAAATTGCACTTATTTATTTATTCATTCGTGCATGTATGCATAATCTCTCTCTCCTCCCACTCTCTCCCTCTCTCTCTGTCTTTGTGTATGTGTATGTGTATGTGTATGTGTATGTGTATGTGTATGTGTATGTGTGTGTGCATTCACATAGCTGTCATAGGGTATGTGGAAGGCTAAGAACAACTTTTGAGAGTCAGTTCTCTCCTTCCACCATGTGGGTTCCAGAGATTGAAGTGAGATCATCAGCTTGGTGGCAAGTGCCTTTACCCACTGAGCCATCTCAGCAGTCCTCCATCTTATTTTTTTGAGACAGAATCTCTCACTGAACTTGGAGCTCACTGATTAGATGGCAAACAATCCTCCAGAAATCCTGCCAGCTGGGGGATATTTTTAAAATCAAATTAAATCCAATTGTATGGGTATTTTACCTGCATGTATATCTGTGAGCCACATGTGTGTCTGGTAGCCTCAGTGGCCAGAAGAAAACATTCAGTTCATTGGAACTGGAATTAAAATGTCTTGAGCCACCACATGGGTGCTAAGAATCGAACCCCAGTCCTCTGGAAGAGCAGGAAGTACGCTTTACTGATGAATAATACCTGGTGCCTATTTTCTAATATGGGGTCTGGGGATTCCAGCTCAGGGCTCCCTCGCCCCCAGTGAATGACTTTAACTCAAGTAAATAGCGTAATCATATAAATAGATCCCTTGATCATAAAGTACGGATTGGAGGTCAATGAATGTAGAAGAGAAAGACTAAAGCAATAAATACTGGATTAAAGAGGGACCCTGGACACAGACCACAGTCATGGAGATGGGGTGAAGGGGTGGTGTAGGATTAATTGGTTCGTCAAATGGAAGAGATCTGAGAAATGGACAGCATTCAGGCTTGTTCTCGGAGTTCTGATAGGGATGACAATGCATAGCCCTACTTGTCAGAACTAAAAGAGAGAAAATGAGAATAAGGTGAGGGGAGGAGACAAGACAGGATGGCCTAAGGCACACTGAGCTCCGTTTTCCTGCAAAAGAGCCTTGTAGAGTTATCTTGATTTGAATCTCAAGTTCAGGAGTGAAAGACAGAGCTGAGCTATTGTAGAGTTAAAAGACATGGGAGAACAGTGGTGACCAGGCCAGGGTGGCTCACTAGAGGGGAAGGAAGAGGTGTGGAGAGGTGGAGAGAGGGCTTATGCTAGGCGTGACCCTCACACCTTTTCCCATGAGTTGAAGACAAATGTTCTTCATCCTTGGAGAAGTGTGGCAAAGTGCCTTTCGAATAGCAGATAGATACCAACAGATGCTTTCAGATATAGAGAAAAGGTACAAGTACTAAGAAAGTGGATTTTTTACTATTTTCAGGGTTGACAGCACCTGCTTTGGGATGAGTGAGCACTTACAGTGCCATCTCTGTATAGATCTGTCTCCTCTGGAGCTACAGACTATCAGCAGAGAGGAGCAGATCCCACAGTGGAACATAGCTTACCCTCTCCCCAAGTCCTCAGCATGCAACAGACATCCACTAGCTGTAATAATAGTGGTTCCCTGGAGGCTTCAAACTGAACATACAGCCCAGTGCTTCTCTGCAATAGACAAACACTGTCCTGTCCAGTCTCATCAGAGAAAGGTGACTAATGTCCTTTTCCCGTTTGCGCAGTGGTTCAAGTGCTGATGAAATCTATCCCTTCGAGACATTTGAGTAAGAGCTGGGCTGTATTGTTGCTTTGTTTTAATTAACTTGAAAATCATCAATACTGTTCAAATGGCAACTGACTCATCAAAAGTGGGTGTTTAGAAGTGATAAATGGAAAGTCGGGAGATTTTCTCATTAATTAATTTGGTTATGAAAGTAAGCACTGGCCCACATTCCCAGTGTAATAAAAACAGACCAAAGAGTAGGTAAGAGGTTGGGCCTGAGGTGGAATTGTTTAAATTCTACCCTGGACGTGGAATCTCACTTTTGGCAGCCATGCAACAATAGAGTTCTCCTAAGATTTCTATGCTCTTTTATGACAAATTAATATTAAAATCATGTATCATATAAAATAAAGATACCATTTATTATAATTATTATTATAATAGATATTAAAGTAGATTCTGTTTTCACTATCTATGTTAAAACTATTTCATTAATATTTCATAATGCTATTTATTCCTTTATCTTATACCTAATAAGTCAGGAATCTTTAGATGCAAGCAACAGAAATTACAACTGGCTAATACAGAACAGAATTCTCTCAGGAAACACAGGGAGTTCACAAATTTCAAAGAAAAGCAGGGAACAAGGCTAAAGTGAGAAGAAGCAGCCAGAAATTAGAGAGGTGGCTCAGTGATTAAGAGCATTAGCTTCTCTTACAGAAGACCTGGGTTCTGTCCCAGCAGCCACATTTGGAATTCTAATTCTAGGAGATCCAATGCCTAGGATCAGGCCACAGGCACATACATGTCACGCACACATCTATGCAAGCAAATACTCATACACATAAAATAAAATAAATGAATCTAAAGCATACGCACTCTAGAATGCCATGGAAATTGTGGGTGCACTTCTTCTGGCACCCAGTGAGCATCACCTGCCTGTCACAGAAAGGTTTGGCCAGCCCAGTGAAAGCCAAGTTTCTGACCAGAGCAACTTGTTGACTACCTGTCCAGGGTGTATTTAAAGGATCTCTGTCATTCACCGAAGCAGATGTTAACCTTAGTCCCAGAAGAAATGTAATGGAGGCCAAACATCATGGACAACAGTTGCCACCATGCCAGAGTATCTTGGTTATTTTTATATTGCTGTGACAAAATGCTGTGACTGAGGCAACTTATAGAAGTGTTTATTAGGATTATGGTTTCAGAGGTTTAGAGTCCATAATGGCAGAACAGAGGCACAGCAGCAAGAAAAGCTGAGAGAGCGCATTGGGGATGGCATGACTCTATTGAAACCTCAAAACCTGCCCCCAGCAACATCCTTCTTCCAACAGTACACACCTCCTAATCCTTCCCAAATAGTTCCATCAAATGGAGACCAAGTATTCAAGCATATAAGCCTATGGAACCATTCTCTTTCAAACCACCACATTCTACTCCCTACTCCCCATCGGCTCATACCCATAACACAATGAAAATGCATTTGGTTCAACTTTGAGTGTCCCCCTTAGTCCTTCACAGTCTCACCATCATTTTAAAGTCCAAAGTCAAAGTCTCTTCTGAGAATCAAGGCAATCTCTTTACTGTAACCCTCCCTAGAATTGTAAAGAAAATTACAAATTCCCAATATACAATGACATGAAATGTACATTGCCATTGTAAAATGGGGGAATAAGTGAGGACCAAAGCAAAATCAAAACCCACAGGGCCAACTCTAAATCCCAACTTCATGTCTGATGTCAGAGGGCTTAATGGATTTTCCATTTCAGTTGACTGAAACACACTTCTCTTTATTGGGCTGGTACCATGCCCCGGGTGCAGCTCTGCTTGGCAAATGTTTCACGGCTCTGGCGTGGCCCACAACTTAGGGTCTCCAACATAATCCAGACTTCACTTTCACAGTTTTACAAATGGCCTCTTAGGGACTCCATACAAGGACTTCCCTGCCACATGCCTGGTCTCAGGAGCTCTCCTTAACTGTGGAGGAAGGTTCCACAACCCCTCTACTCTTGTAAACCTTTGTGATTCTAAAGCTAGTACCATATGAATAACACAGAAAATTTGACTACCCACTGAGGTGAACGCTGGCACTCTAGAATCACATCTGCAGCAGCCCTGATCTCTAGGAGATTTTTAGGATCAGAAAATATTTTAGGCCATTCCTTTCACAAGTTGGATGCTTTAGTTGGTTGGGGTCTTGCCTTGAAGCACCCCTCCACATATTCCATTTTAGATGAGACATCTTCTTAATTTCCTTATCTTTTTCAGCATAAGCCCTGGCTCCAGAATTAAGTTTTCTAGTGCTCTTCTTTGCTTTAAAATGTTTACTTTGAGAGGCCCTCTGTGGTAGGCTCCTGTCCTAGTCCCTGTTTTTCCCCCTTCCGATGTCCAACCCAGTTTGCCTTTCTGAATGAAGATCAATCATCTTACCCAGGGTCCTCCTTTTTGCTCAGCTTCTTTAGGTGTACAGATTTTAGTATGTTTATTCTATATTATATGGCTAATATCCCCTAATGAGTGAGTATATACCATGTGTGTCTTTCTGCTTCTGGGATACCTCACACAATAATCTTTTCTAGTTCCTAACATTTGCCTGTAAACTTCATGATTTCCTTGTTTTTAATTGCTGAGTAGTATTCCATTGGGTAAATGTACCACAGTTTCTGTATTCATTCCTCAGTTGAGGGACATCTGGATTCTGGCTATTACAAATAAAGCTGCTACGAACATGGTTGAGCAAATGTCCTTATTGTATGCTTGAGCATATTCTAGATATGTGCCTAGGAGTGGTATAGCTGGATCTTGAGGTAACACTATTCCTAATTTTCTGAGAAAGTGCCAGATTGACTTCCAAAGTGGTTGTTCAAGTTTACATTCCCACCAGCAATGGAGGAGGGTTCCCATTTCTCCACATCCTCTCCAGCATGTGTAGTCACTTGAGTTTTTGATCTTAGCCATTCTGATAGGTGTAAGGTGAGATCTCAGGGTCCTTTTAATTTATATTTCCCTAATGACTACCCAGAAGGGTATCAAAGCAGATGCTGAGATTCATAGCCAAACTCTGGGCAGAGTGCAGGCAATCTTATGAAAGAAGGGGGAGAGGAAAGACTTGGAGGGGACAGGAGCTCCACAAGAAGAGCAACAGAACCAAAAAATCTGGACACAGGGATCTTTTCTGAGACTGATACTCCAACCAAGGACCATGCATGGAGATAACCTAGAACCCCTGCACAGATGTAGTCCATGGCAGCTCAGTGTCCAGGTGGGTACCCTAGTAATGGGAACAGGGACTATCTCTGACATGAACTCAATGTCTGGCTCTTTGATCACCTCACCATGAGGGGGGAACAGCCTTACCAGACCACAGAGGAAGGCAGTGCAGCCAGTCCTGATGAGACCTGATAGGCCAGGGTCAGATGGAAGGGGAGGAAGACCGCCCCTAGCAGTGGACTTGGGAAGGGGCAAGGGAGAAGAAGGGGGGGGAGATGGGATTGAGGGGATTAGGAAGGGGCTACAGCTGGGATACTGAGTGAATAAATTGTAATTAACAAAAAAATAACAAAATATTTAAAAATAAAATGTTCATTTTGTATTTTTTCCTTGTAAACCCACATAAGAGAAATTACAGATGACTACATGACGGAATCAATATTAAGATGCCTCCAAATCTCCAGCAAAGAAATCAGACTCTTACTTTTCAATTTAGCCTCAGGCAAATTCTCAAGACAAGGAAAGCCATATTCTCTGTCCAAAAAGTGTCACAGGAATGGTCTCTAGGCCAGTTGTTAACATTGTTTCCCTCAGAAACCTCCACAGTTTTACTGTCTTCCAAGACCCTAGTTGGATGTTCCATTAAGTTCTCCTTTACAGCATTCAGATGCTTTCCTAGCCAAAAGTTTCAAAGTCTTATACATGCTTGCAAAGAACCACATGTGGGTTCCCCCGTAAGAGGAGAAGAGACGATCTCTGATAGGAACTAGGTTGCCTGCTTCTTGATCACTTCTCTCTGGTGGAGCTACTTAGACCGGATAGGCTAGGGTGAGACAGTAGGGGAGGAAGACTTCCTCTGTGAGTGGACTGGGGGGGTGGGGGGGAGGATAGAGGAGGAAGAGGGAAAAAGAGTGGGACAGGGAGGAGATGAGGGAGGGGGCTACAACTGGGCTACAAAGTGAATAAATTATAAATAATAATAATAATAAAAAAAAGAGTGAATCTAAGGTTAAAATCAAAAGAATCTAACTCCTCACGCTGATTGCTTCATAATGCCAGAGCACTTTTCACTTCCATAGACTAACATATACTCTACTGGACTTAGTATAAGCACTGCTACATGACAGGGGCTCAGTAGTTCCTAGTCCCCTTCTTCTCCTCAACCTTGTGGCTTTAACCTAAACATATCAGTGAGCCAATGCTCACTTTTTTGTTTTGGCCTCTGAGACACTGGCATCCTCAGCTGGTTACAGTGGAGTCACAACTGTTCTCATGATCGAATCAAGTTCTTAGGAACAAAACATTTTCCTCAAAGCCTCCTCTCACATCTTATTTAACAGAGTTGGGCCACAGTCTCATTCCTAAACTAGCAATGGTAAAGGAGATCAAGCAACTGAATAAAGGAAGGAAAAGGGAGATAATGAACGTTGCATAGGTAAAGAACTGTGTACCCTAAATCCATATTTTTCCAATAAACAAACCAAGGCTTGGAAGAATTTAATTAATATTCCATAGTCCAAGGATAGGTATGGACATCATAGTAAAAAATAGTTCACCAAAAAAAAAAAAAAAAAAAAAGAAAGAAAGAAAATAGTTCACCAGTAAGGAAGAGTTGGGGCCAACCAGGTCAGAGCAGGGAGAGGGATGAAGACAGTGGTTTTCACATGTATGGCCTTTGAAGTTAGTTTCAACAGAATTGACTATGCTAACTCCCTAAAGTTCTAGTTTACAAGGACTAGGGAACCCTGAACATCGAGATTTTTTACGTTCTCCAGGATATTTTAATGTGCCACCAAGATCAGGATCACGGGTTTAAGAAGACAACTGTTGACATGTGGAGAGTTGATGCAGAAAGCACAGCACTGGCCTGCCTCTTCTGTTCCCTCCCACGAACTGCTGCTTTTAGTGAGGGCGGCCGCACATGACCCAGCACTTGACATCTGGTCAGGCAGTTAACAAAAAAATGAGTCGCAGATGATATACTCACAGAACATTATTTTTATGCCACTCCTACAAAGTAATCATGCTCCCATTTTGCAGGCGAGCATATCAAGACCCTGACTCCATACCCTTCATGGCCTATCAGCCAAGGAAATTAGGGGGCTGAGAGGTCAAACTAGAATTTAGAGAACAGTAACAAGCAAGAATAGGGAAGGTCCTGTGGCAGCTTGCTTCTCCCCCACCCCCAGCCCGCTCTTTTTTTTTTTTTTCCTCCATCCCCCTCTTTTCCTCTCTTTCTGCTCCCAAAGCCTCACCTTACATCTTACTCATTCTGTTTGGGACTTCTCCTGGGCTCTCTTCTCCTCCTTGGAATCTCAGCCTGCTGGGAAAGAGGGAGAGAGGACTGGAGATGCCAACTAAGGCATAGCTGGGTCTCAGGACCAGCTTCTGTGTCGAAGGAAGTACGGCAGTGGGGAATGAACAAAGCTCTACATACCGGGAGGCCTGAGAGCTGGGCTGAGCTCAGCACCTGGTGTGACACTGAGTAAATTCCTTATTTCTCAACTCCCCTGTCATCATGAAGGGTTCACACCACAACATTTGGGCCACAAACTCTAGTTCTGAGGTCTAGGTAGATGCAGGGGGCTAGAGAGGCACTGGTGAGCAGGACAGCACATGCCTTGTCAAAAATGATGTGAGTTAAATTAGTTCCAGAAGCTGTTGTTCTAGGGCTAGTGGACGTGGACTTGGCATTGTGAGGACCTATAGGTTGTTTTTAAATGTTTTTATGTGTAATATTGAGGTTAGTCTATTTGTCCAATGATAACAGTAGTAATAAATAATGTGTGTGACAAAAAAAATAACAACAAAAGAACATGAAACCAGATTACCTGAACTCATTTTTGTACTAAACAATCTAAAAGGCCCTTTTTCTAACTCAAGGGGTAAACACACAGGACACAGAAGTCGTCATTGCTTCATTAACTGGAACTTTTCTTTAGAAAGTAAAATTGAAATGGCATCAGCTTTATCACTAACTCTGAGTACTTTGGTATGCATTTATTTCCGGGATCCCAGGAGAAACATCACCTCTCCAGGAAAAAAAAAAAAAAAAAAAAAAAATCTGTCTGGTTTTAAAAAGCTAGGCTGGCCACTTCATGGAGAAACAGTGACCTCTGCTGGAAGAGCGGCAGAGCGATGCGAGGGTGCTGAGATAATTTAACACCCAGAAAAAGTGACTGTTTTTGCTTCAAATCCACTTAATGAAGAACAATAAATAAAGCCTAGATGCATATGTACTGATGGTTTGATGTATGTTAGGCAAAAATTAGGCTTTCATGTGTCCATTTGGGAGTAATTATTCCTAATCTACAAAAAGAAGTTGAGGATTAGCAAAAGGACGAAAACATTTGTTAGATTGACTGACAACAACTTGAAATGGGCAGGCATGGGGGAAAAGCTGGGTCTCCAGGTGGCCAGTGGTCTGCAAATCCGAAGCTTAAGATGTAACTTACTGGGTGGTTGTTTCCACGGCATTCTTTTGGTAAGTCACCCCAAAATTCTACAAGGCAAGAACTATTAATTATTTCCATTTGACCAATAAGAAAAGTGAAGGCCCTGAGACTCTGAATGACAAACAGAGTCTTTGGCCATTAAAAGACTTCTGGCTCTCTGAGCTGTGTCTTTTTCACAGTGCTATGTAAGGTCTTCAACAGTCCAAAGAGAAATAGTGCCACTGGGATTGCTCATATGTTACAGTTTCTATGTACTCCACATTACAGTTTATATGCTTTTTGAACACTGGTGACTTTGGCACGACTATTAAAATATCAAGTTACGTGATATTTTTATTTTTGAGAGAATAAGATAATTACATTTCTCCCTTCCACATATATATATATATATATATATATATATATATATTCTTAAATATAACTTTTTCACTCTATATATTGTTACTTGTATGTATGTTTTCAGGGCTGACGGTCTGACACAGGACAACCAATTGGTGTGCTCTTCCCTTAGAAAGACACCTCTCCCCCTCAAATGGCTAGTTCTAGGGAAGCCGTGGCTCCTGTGGATTGAGTGAGGACTCTTGTGTAGTTTCCTGAGCTCAGCATTTTAAAATGAGGTGTGGGGTGAGCAATGAAAATTCAGAAATTGCTTTAGGAAGGAATTACCATTGCTGACCTGGGATCCATGACCAAGAGGTAAAACAAAACAAAACAAAACAGCAACAAAAAACTTCAAGGAACATACATTCATTCAGTCCTTGCCTTGTCTGTTAGTTTTATGTTTACAGTTGTTTACTTGTGTGTGGCCCTGTATCACGTGTGGAAGAGACAGTGAAGCAGACATTACATGTGGTCTCATTAAATCTAATGGAGAGAGGGCCAGAGAATAGTAGAAGTGTCTCATAGAGAATTAACCCTGTTCTGAGAAGACTTGTACAACAGGAAAGAACTCAAGTTGGTTGGAAGGAACTCAGGTTGGTTGGCTGATGTGTATGTGTGTGTGTGACACTTATTACTGGACCATCCATTTTGAGACTAAAAGGTCACTGGAAAGCTTTCAAGGAGACTGAAGGTGGTGTTGATTATAGTGGGATTTGATCCTTTTTCTACCCTTTGGGCCTAAACATAGTGGGTGGGTCAGCTTGCCTCAAGTTGACTAAGAAGGCCAACAAGTTATGCCACCTGTCATTGTTAAGTGAGGAAGAACAAAATTATAGACATGGGTCTTTGGTTTCCTTTCTTGATCCTTTCTTTGTGTATCAATGATACTGTGGTCTTTTCTCTTCTGGTCACACGAGGTTCCTATAAACATTGTTCTTTAACCACATATTGGGAAAGGCTGACATCAAAAATCTTTGAGACAAGACGTGGGCATTTTCTTCTCCTATTGTTTGTGATTCTAGGGCTTGAACCGGAGGCCTCATACATGGCGGGCAAGTGTTCTACACTGACACACAGCCCCACCAATATTGTTGTTATTTACTGTAAAAAAAATTTTTTTGAGATATGGTCTTGCCAAACTCTCCAGATTTACTTAAACTCCCTCTGCAAACCAGGCAGATGAAGCAATAGTGAAACCCAGATAGGCCTTGAACTTCAGATAGCTCAGTGGCTGAAACTAGTTCTTCACCACAATGCCTTGCTGGATTTCTCAAAAGTCCATTATGAAAGCCTTTCATCTTCATTGTAGATGACAGACAAGCACAAAATGAGCAACGCTGAAGAAGGGCATCACCCAAAGATCACCATTATTAACACTATTTCTTTCTTCTATTTTCTCCCGCTTCTAATAGATCTGGAGCAAAAACTGTGCGTTAGGCACAAAGTTGAACTCTGGAAGTATAAAACCAAATAAATAAATAAGTGGATAAACAAACAAATAAAATAGTGTGAAAAAGAGATTTGTGTGCAGAAGGCAAGCACACTAACAGAAAAGTGATGACAACCTGTATATGCATGGCTATTCAGGGTATTGGTTTGGGGAATAAGGAACGAAACAAAACAACTCGTGTATGTTGTGGAGACAGAAGAGACTGAGTGGAATGGGAAAGGCAGATCAAGTATATGGAGGAATATTTGAAGGTAACAGATTGTCCCTGGATGGACCAGAGAGGAAAGTACCAACCAGATGGCACACTAAAGGACTTCTCTCGGGCATCAGAGCCAGATCCTGGTGCCAGTGGTTAAAGTAACCAATCAACGTGTAAAAGAGTTTGGGGTCCTGACCAAACTCACCTGTTCCGCCAACAGCAACTGCGCTAGAGCATCACGTGGCAACCCCCGGAACCATTTGTGCTTGTCCCTGTGGCATGGGGGGTTTATTTTAGCTTTACAATGCAGCTCAGATTCTTATGACCAGACCTTATAAAAAAATTATTTTGGGAGCTAGGCTCATGCTTGTAATCTTAGCGCTCAGAACGCTGAGGCAAAAGATTGCTATGAGTTTAAGGTCAACCTGGTCTTCATAGTAAGTACTAGGCCAGCTAGAGTCATAGAGAAAGAACCCCTTTCTTCTCCAAATCCACAAATGATGAACCTGGGAGGAACCGGAAGACAGGGGAAATATGACCAAAATATATGGTAAAATTCTCAAAGAACTAGTAAAGAGTTGTAACAACAATGATACCTTTGAAACACTAGATTTCAGTCTTTAGATAAGTTTCCTAAAGTCCTTTCAAGTTTCCTCAGTGTGACCCACTGTAAGACCCCCACAGAGTGTACTAGCATATAACAAGATTAAAATAAACCTAGGATACAGTAAATGATTAGTAAACAGTAGCTGTCATTCTGCCTTGAAAGAAAAACCACCTACTTTTCAGAGTATGTCCTTCCTCAATACTATGCACAGAATGCCTTTACTTATTCAGCTTGTGAAATAAAACTAAATTCGGGAAACTGTTAGGGTGAAATTGCATAAGACATAATGGTGTCTGGCATTTTAAAAGAGTTCTAGATTTTCTTAGCAATCTTATTTGTGCCATCCTAAAGCCTAAGCTATTTACATAAGAGTTGGAATTCTTATTGGGTTTGTGTTCATTCTGTGTCCATTGCTTATGTGTGGTTTGGGAAAGGCAGGTGAAGAGCATGCGTTGGGTATCTACCATGGATGAGGCAAGATGAGTTTCATGCTTTATTTCTCTGGACTCTTTTCAAATCTGAGAGGATGTATCGGATACGCACCAGAAGATCAAGGACTGGAGTGTGGTGATTTCTCACCTTTAACATCACATTCTGTGCACATATCATAGAACTTGGGAAAAAGCACATGTTTGGTAAACAGACAAGAATTCTCTCATGGAAGAATGAGGCAGCTACCTGGCCATCAGATGTTCATTGAGTCTTGGAGCCTAAAGGCAAGTATGCTAGAACCAGTTCTCTGCTTACTGGCCTCCTGATTTTGACAAATTCTTAAGCAAGATGCATCTAAATTAAATAATTATGCAGTGGAAATCAGGATAGTGTATATCTCTAGCAGTCACCTTTACCCAAAGAGCTATTTTTATTTGGCGACATTGGACCATAGCCCAAAAATATTAAGTGGAAAAGTCTACAGATACAGAAGTTTTAAGAGTATTTATAGTACTCTTATAATTGTTCTATTTCATCAGTGGAATGGCTAATATTTCTCTGTGCCTAATTTATAGTCACATATATTATACAGAGGAACATATGCTTAGAAGGAAACAGCATACACAGAGTACATTACTGCCTGTAGTAATGAGCATCCAGAAGGCTTCTGGGAACATGTATCATGCTTGGTTTGAGAATGTGATAAAATAGCATGTGTGGATTATTTTGTATATGATAAGTGAGTTAGAGAGCTAGGCCCTGGAGAGGACTGTTGAGGAAACCCAGGGAGCTGCCCCTGCAGCAGATGCTGATCTGAGCCTCGGATTCCCTATAACCCGGAATCTGTTGCTGGTGACCAGTGAGGCCCTCTTCCAGCTTTAACAGCCTCGTAGGTGATGAAGGGATCATTTCCTTCCAAAGTTGTTTTGTTCTCTTTCCAAGACTTCAGAGCAACTGCTGGCTCCATAGGAAGCTCTCCAAAGCTGAGTCAACCCTGGCTCATCCTCGGAGGTGACTCACACACCAGTGTGTGGTCCACAAATGGTATGGGGGTGGTACCTCTCCAGAGACTACTGATGGCCCTGAGTGAGTTGTTTGTGATCACAAACTTCTCAGCAGCAGACAGGAGAACAGATGCACTAATTAAGTTCTCGTATCATCATGTCCCATCTGCACTCCTACAGAAGCGAGGAGGCATCCGCAGGCTTTTTGGAAAGATGAACTTGAGGGTGAGGGGTATCATTTCTCCCGTTCTCCGACCTGTTTTGTTTGTTTGGTTTTGGTTTTGGTTTTCGCCGACCTTCTTTTACAGTCTGGTCAAGCGTCAGAATAGGATGTGCAAGACTTGAAACCTTGTGTTAATCATGTGGTAGCAAAGAGAGAAAATTTATGACCAGATGACAGGAAATTTTGGAACCTGGGGGCAATTTTCAGTGTGGTGATCTCATATTTTCTCAAGTTTTACTTAAGTAAGTTTTACTTTACATATTTTATAAAGGTTTAAAAATTATTAACCTATTATTTTTCTGTTTTTTTCCCAATACATTGAATACTTTATGGGTACTAGATCTTATTCCTTACCTTTACCAAGTTTGACTGTGAAGCCTGGCACAGGCCCTGTGCTAAAATACTTGATTCTGGATCTGAGCCTTGATTTTTCTTTCAGAAAACAACAGGGATGCTCTAACACTGGTAATGCAATTGTGCTACTCAAATCAGGGTCTGAGGCCAGAGCTGGTCTGTAAGTGTCAGCACCCTTTTATTAGTTACCTGCAGAAAGGGATTGTGACCTTTTGGGAACTTTCATAACAGCTGCTCTTTGCCAGAACAATTTTATTATATTTTTATGAACGTATTAGTTAGTAGTAGAAGTTTTAAGATTTAATTGAAGTGTCATAACAGTTTGAGAACTGTTAACGCTGCCATCCCATAGATGTGTTCTAGCATATACTTATTAAGCACATGCTATTTTCTTTTAAATGCCTTCCTCTGATTTCTGATTTATGATCATATTTCAGCCTCGTTGGGTCACATGATCTCCATTTCAGGATTCTTTTAAAAAAGGTGTGAAATGTTTTTTTTTAATTTTTTAAAAAAATGGGTGCTATAGAGTTGAGGCACACAAATATACAGTGTTTTTGTTCATTTACATTTTATTTGTTGTTCTTACTTATTTTTCAGTGCTGGGGACAGGACCTTAGAGCCTTGTGCATGCTAGGCCTGCAACTCTACAAACTGCTGTGAACAGAAAAACTCTGAATTCAGCTCTAGGATTTAGTGGACATGCCTCAAGGTTTAAGTGAGAACACAGTGTCATGAAATCCCACCCTCTGGCTGTGTGGCATATACCTGGATCTAGAGTAGTGAAAGCCCCTTTGATGGGCCTTTGGTTGAAAGCAGCATCTCCCATCTAGTGGGGTGTTGTGGTTTGAATGTGCAGTGTCCCCCTGACACAGCTGGTAGCACTGTTGGAGAAGATCACAAGACCTTTGAGAGGTAGGGACTCTGGGAAGAGGGAGTCGCTGGGGGCAGCCCTTGAGGCTTTCCAGCATGCCTCTACTTTCTGTTCACTCTTTGCTTCTTGTCTGCAATGTGATCATCAGCCGCCTATTTCTGCCACTGTGTCTTTCCTGCCTCCTGCTGTGTCCTCTCTACCATCATGGACTATATCCTTATGGAAATGGAAGCCAAAGGAAGCCCCTTTTCTGTTAAGTTGTTTTAGTTGGGGCATTTCAAATCAATAAGGAAGGGAACAGGGCAAAGGGCATTCCAGGCAGATTGCTAAATATTGGTTAGGAACATATATTGGATCAGTGAAGCTGCTGTAACATTTTCAAAGTTTACTAGCCCATAGGCATTTAAAGCTCCTAATTTTATATTTTGTCAGTGAAAATTTCATAATAGTGAGTAGTTGCGTAGTTCACTGAAAGAACAGAAAACTTTAGAATCAGAAACAAATGGGTTTTATTTTTATTGACTAGCACGTCAAGATTTGGGGGGCTCAAATTCTTCACCTAAGATGGAAATAGTAATACTTCTCTTGAGTCCGTGAGAACTGTATGATATTCAATATGTGCACTTAACATCATACTTCAAAAAAAAACTAGTTGCTCTTCTCTGATTTTATATTTCCCTAATGAAACTTCTGTAAAAGAAATTAAAAATGTTGCTTTTTCCACTTCCTCTCATAGAGAGATGGAGTCTAGTTCTCCTCCCTAATTCTAAACTAATTAGCGACTCTCTTGACCAACCAAATGGAACAGACGTTGTGTTTTGGGAATGGCAGAGCTAAGTCATAAGAAAGACTGTGGCTTTCCTCTGGGTCGCTAGGAAAAGCAGCTGTAGGGAAAGCCAGCTGCTAGGTAATAGACTTAGTACTCTCAGGACTTCATGTGTGAAAGTAGAGAAACCAGTGGGAAACGGGGTGACATCAGTGCAGAGCAGTCATCTCAAACCCACCACACTGGCTGCTAAGCATGAGCGAGACATCTTCTGAAGATGCAGAGCCAAACACCACCTCCACAACTACCGCGTGAAAGGCCCCGAGAGGCACCCAGCTGAACAGCACTCTGAGAGAAAGGCTATATATTTAAACTAAATATTTTATATTTGGATGAGCCAAAGTTTTAAGTTCACATTGAATTTTGTTTATTTGTTCATTTAAAAATTTTGAAATTAAAACACACAATTTGTACTGTTTGTATTATTTTGGTTCTTGTACTGCCTCTAATCATTTTTGCTGCTTAGGCCCTAGAAGGATGATAGAAATTCTGTTACTTGAATAATATGGCATTTTCTTCCCATTATGACGATTTTAATTAATTTAAAGTACCTAAAACATAGTGGCTAAAATATGTAACGTCAAATGGCACATACATACATATATATTTATAATATACACACATAAATATAATTCATTATATATTTTCTACATGCATATGTGTTTGTTTGGTTTGGTTAACAGTAGAATGTAACCAGAACACTCTATAATAGTAAAAATGTTGGCCCCTTAACATTTTTTTTCCCCTAGAGGCAAGGGTTGCTGCAGTACTTCTGAGAAGCCTGAGCTGGCCAGGGCAAGGACCACCATTACCACACAGCTACCTGAGAATATTTGCCTAATTCTCCTTTGGGAGACAAGTGTTTATCCTCAGGAGGGGCAGCTTGCCACAACGATCAAGCCTGTGAACAGATACTTATGCCTAGGGAAGCCAATTTTGCCTTTTATCAAGGGTACATTCTCAATTTAGATCTGATATTTTCTTTTAAATTTTTTTCCTTTTTATTTATTTTATAGATCTGATATTTCCATCTCCTCTTTGGTTCATTTGTTTCAGAACAAACCAACTGTTCGGCCTCTGGCACAGGTACTACAGGGAGGCCCTGGGCTCTCCTAGACTGCTCACATACAGCAGCAGAGTCAATCACAGGTTCCAACTTTCCTTATGTTCTTGCTTATATGCAGTCCTTGCCTATACTGAAAATAACATGTTTAAAATCCTCAAAGTTACACATAAGTCATCCATTCAATGAGTCTCTGTTGGGAGCTTTTTGATAAGTCATGGCCTGTGATAGGCTCCTGGCCTGTTGTTTATAAATAAAATACTTTTAGCCCCTTCCACCTTAAGAACTGAAGAAGACAATGAGCAGGCAATTTCAAGAATGTTGATGGTTTAATAAATCACCATGTCAGGGTCTGGGAGTTAAGTTGTCCTCACAGCAGTCCTATGAGAGCAACTGTAAAGTCCTGCATTTTTACATTTGGGAAAAGTGAGATCCTGGAGAGCTTTGGTAACCTGTTAGTGATCACATCGCTGGAACAAGGCAGAGCCAACACTGAAATTTTACTATTGTAAACCAAGAATAGCAGCACAAACCACTCAGATACCATTCTTGGTTAGATATATGGATGGTTTATTGAATGCAACACCCCAAGACTGACCATGGTCAGGGACACAGTGGGCTTGGGAGTCAAACTGTGACATCAACCTGTTCCTCGGGCAGTCTCTTTATAGGAAAATCAAGTGCAGAAAAGTGGGGGAGGGGAGGGCAGTAATACATGTAATACGTTTTGCCCAACTAGGCAAAGTATTATCAGCTGAACTCTAAGCTGATTGGTCCCAAGTGAGGTAAGTAAGATCATGGTTAGGGTCTTCTAGAGTACCAGAGTACAGCCAAGTGCAGAAAAAACATAGAGTGCAACCAGAGTGTAGCCAAGTGCAGAGATAACAGAGCATGAATTATGACACCATTGAGTCAGAGTAAAACATAAGTTTAACTTGATCCTCTGGCAGGGTCTGTTAGTGTAGGTTAACTTGACCCTCTGGCAGGGTTTGTTAGGGTCAGCTATGAATAACTACTTCTGGGAAGCAGAGTTAAAAAAAAGATTGAACTTAATTTCACCTTACAAACAAAGATGGATACAAAAATGGCTTCAGCTATGTTACAAAGAGTAGGCTTCAATATTTAGCAATCTAATTCTACAACCCAGTTTTCAAGAGCCTGAGACAGTAACCTTTACATCCTTTATTGCCTTTCCCCAAACTTAGGCCCTCAAAATAGTATGCCACTTCAAAGAGCTTAGCCTCCATTTGGGCATTCACGTTTTGATATTAGTGGGGAGATAATAAGCTTATTGAGGTGACTCCAAAGTCCAGGCTGCCTTGGGAAAGGGAATTATCATGTTAAACATAGGAATGAATTCCAAGAGGCCACTTCCAGACTTAGTTCATTCAAGGACCCTCCTCCATCTGTTCTAGTTTCTGTACTCTTTCGATAGCACCAAGCTGCTAGCTGAACTGTTAAATCACAGAGGCCCGAGCTTGCAAGGACTGTGTAGTCTGAAATGGCTTTTTGTCAACTTGACACAAGCCAGGGCCATTTGGGAAGAATGGACTTCAACAGAGAAAATGCTGCCATCGGTTTGGCCTGTAGGCAAGCCTGCGGGGACTTATTCTTGATTAATGATTGACAGAGGAAAGCCCAGTTCATTGTAGGTGGTGCCACCTTTGGAAACACATTCCTGGGTGGTATAAGAAAACAGGCCAAGGATGCTGGAGAGATGGCTTAGAGGTTAAGTGTATTGCCTGTTCTTCTAGAGGTCGTGAGTTCAATTCCCAGCAACCACAGGGTGGCTCAAAACCATTGAAAAAAAAAATGAAATCTTGTGACCCCTTCTGGTCTGCAAACACACATTTTATATATAATAAATAAATAAATCTTTGAGAAAAAAAAAGAAAGAAAGAAAGCAGGTTGAGCAAACCAGGAGGAAACAATGTCCCTCTGCTTCAGTTCCTACACCCAGGCTCCTGCCTTGAGATTCTGTCTTGGCTTCCCTCCATGGGCTATGATCTTGGATATGTAAGCCAAATAAAGACTGTCCCCCCTAAGTTGCTTTTGGTTTTATTGCTTTATTTACAGCAATAAAAACGAAACTAAGATGTGGTTCAGGTTTTCCTGTGATAGTACCTTCTAGAAGCTCTCCAATAGATTATTCCTTGAATACTCTTTTAGAATTACGCATGCTCTCTCCACCATGAGAGCACGGTGTAAGGCATGACTCTGAGGTTGACTGAGAATTGCAACCAAATTATTTGCAGGAAAAAATACGGTGAACAAGGTAGTACTGTCCATACTGTTCCCTCTTGGAAAGGGGATTTTAGTGAGCTGCAATAATCTGCCTTCCAACACGGGATAGGTGTTCGTATGTCTGGTGGGGAAATGTCTCCAATGCTCAGCCAAAATCGCATGGCTCCAGGCTAGGCTGCTCTAACCATGGGCTCCTTCAGTCTGTTCCTGCTCTGCTCTTCCATATCCTGGCAAACAGCACCTACCTCCCCCATGTTACCTGAGCCAAAATCTAGGGTTTACTTTGTTGCCTTCCTCTTCCTCACCCCCATAGCCAATCAGTCACCAAATCTTGTTGATTATACGTCCAAAATACCTCTCTATTTCATGTGTTTTGCTCCATTACAGCTACTCATCCGAACACTGTAACTTCCTGTCTTGACCCGGCTCTTTTTCACAAGAGTTACTGGCAGGCACCTGTGCATGCATGAGAGCACTGCACACACCAAACACACCGCTCCACTAAACATACGATACCCACAGTGATCTTCTAGAAAAAGTCATACCACGTTTTAGTTCACCTTTAGGATCTCCCACTGCTGGCAGGAACCCATTAGAAATTCCAGCTGCCACTGTACTTGGGCCTTGATCTAGCTCTTGGCTTCCAATCACACCCATCTTCCATTTCAGCTTTAGTGGCCACCTTTTAATTCCAGCCTGCCTTGGGGCTCCGAGCTTTCATCCTGCAATGGCCCCTGTCTTGCCTCTCTCCAGCACTAAGTTGCCCCTGCACTGCCTCTCCCCATCTTCCCTTGTCCAAGTTAAATTCTTCCTGGAAGGGTCAGGTTTAGCATCACTTGCCTGAGAGGTCGCATCACTTGCCTGAGAGGTCCTTGGTGTCTTCCTGATGGTATTAGTTCTCTATGGAAGCTAGGGCTCCTTTGTTTCAGACATTAAAAACTTGTGGAACTTGAAAGTATAAAATTAATCTTGCCTAGAGCATAATGGCTCCAACACTCAGATGTCATCAGAGATGGGTTTGGAGTCAACTCTTCCTTTAGTTTTCTTTTATTTTGTTTAGTTTGTTTGCTTGTCTTGTTGATGATGCTGTCCTTTGAGACAGAATTTTGCCATGTAGATGATCCTGACCTCAAACTTTCAATAATCCTGCCTTTGCCTCCCAAGTAATGGGATTACAAGCACACAAGAGCACATCTAGCTCAAACTGTAAGTTAACAAATACTTGGTTCCTACTATGAAGCAAACACTATCTTAGCTGCTGGGCAATGTTTCAGTGAAGAAAAAGATGAACGTCTTGCCTTCGGGAACTGTCATTCTACTAAGAGGAAACATGTGCTTGCACAGACACAAAAGCAAATAATAAGTACAGTAAATACTTGTACTCTCTGTACCTGTGGACTCTACACCAAAAGTCAATCAACTGCAAATTAATTTTTACAAAAGGCTGTATCTAAGCTGAGTACCTACAGAATTTTTTCCTGATCACTGTTTTCTAACATTTATTGTTATAACAATTACTGTATAACAATTATTTACACAGTATGTATGTTACACATATGAGTAATTTAGTTATGATTTAATATGTACAGTAAGGTGTATATAGGTTATATGTAAATACTGCACCACTTAGTAGCCATAGATTGTGGTATCTGAATGGGGCCCTAGAACCAGTATCCCCCTGGTAATTGAAGGCTATCTACCTTAGAAAATGCCCCTGATAGGAATCAGCAATAGGGAAAGATAAGGCAGATTGGAAACTGAAGGTTGCAACTTTGGGCACAAGAAAGGACCAGAAGAAGGCTTACACATGAGCGCCTGGCACCCTGAGCAGGAGGAAAGAGAGGCAGGGACCATGGCAGTACAAGACCCATCATAGAAAGTTTGAGCAGAGGAGTTTAAAACATCTTATAATCTTACAACTTATCGTCTAAAGAGACTGTAATATTTTAAACTATTTATTTATAAACAATAATTAAATATAAAATAAATATAAACATGTATTCTTAACAAACATTTAAGTAATAAATATTTAAATACAATTTTTATTGCATATTTTCTCACTTGGTGTGATATTTAACAGGCTAGTTAACATGCAGGTACAAGCAAAACTGGTTCTCTAGGAAGACAAAGGAGAAGGGAGAAAATGGATTACCAAGGCATAGAGGAGAAATGTGTTCAAAATACAATCTACACTTGTACAAAAACTTTAAAAAAATACCTTTTTAAAAAAAAAAAAAGTCTTGACTCTAAGAGTCACTATACAAACTATATTCAAAAAGAGGTTGCAAAGAGGGTGGAAAGGAATTAAAAAAAAAAAAAAAAAAGGAATCTGGTAAAACTGCTGCACCAGCCATACACGTGGTGTCCTGACATACAGGCAGGCAAACCACCTGTATGTATAAAGTAAAATAAATATTTAAAAAGGCAGAAAGACAATAAACCCGTGAAAAGTTGTCTCTGATCTCCAAACGTGCTCTATCTATCTATCTATCTATCTATCTATCTATCTATCTATCTATTTATCTATCTATCGCCACACACACCTCTTTCTCTCCCACATGCACACATGTGGGTCTCACACACAATTAGTTAACAGTTCAAAACTTTTAAAGGTTCAAAGAGTTAAGTGACTTGATCCAGGCCACACACACACACACATGCCATAGACAAGAAGCTCAGTCTCCCAAGTTAACACTTTCCTTGAGATTTTACCAAGAATGAGGAAAGGTGGGGAAAGATGGAGAGTGCTAAAGGGTAAATAGAGAAGAAAAACAGTAGGAAGCAGTGGTCCTGCCACTCTTCCATGATTCTCTTTGTTCCCTTTCCATTCATATCACCTTCATTTTCTTCCATAGCAGTTCATCCTTCCAAAAGCCCCCTGACATTCTGGGTGGTGACACTAAGGCCAAGTAAAGCACAAAACCACTACTCCCCTTTTTTTATGGTTTCAGTCGCCAGCAGCCAAGTGAATCTCTGATACCCAAAATTCAAAAACAGACAATTCCTAAGTTTTAAGCGGCGTGTGGCTGAGTATGACACAGTCCCGTACTATCTTATTTCATTATGCCCCAAAGCTGGATCACCCCTTCATCTAGCATTACCCGCCCATGGGCCACTCAGTAACCCAGCCTTCTACACTGCGTATATATACTACCTGCCCGGGTCATCACACATCAACTGTGGAAACACAATTAATTTTCCTTAATAATCCCAAAGTGCAAATGTAGCAATCAAGCAGTTCAGATATGTCAAACAAAAGCCATAAAGAAAAGTTTGCTTGGAAGGAAAGGGGAAACTTTATTTTATATGCACACACATACATATATAATATTCCATGGTTTTAGATATCTACTTGGGGACTTGGAACATACCCACCCCTACAAGAGGAACACTATTATGATTCCCAACACTTCCTAACACTAAATTCAAAGCCAGAATTCCAGAAACTCACTTCCACTCCTCCACCATTCACTCTTCACTCTAGCAAACACCAATTTTCCCATAACGAGAATCTACACTCTGAGGTTCGAACAAGTCAGGAACTGAAAAATCAAAAGATAAAGTGAATCTGGGCTAGTGAAGTGCTTTATAATCCCAGCTGGCAGGAAACTGAGACAGGGGATTGTGAGTTCAAAGTCCACTCTAGCTACAAAGAGGGACCACTCTCCCTCCCAGGGGGGAAAAAAATCACTGCTGAAAAGTAAGGGTGGGAGTTGTCCACTTCATCCCCTGGGAGGCATCTTAGAAGGCTCTGTCCCACCTTCCCAGGATCCTGGCAGTCTTGGCCCCAGGCCCAGATGGGAAGATGAAGAGGCCAAAGGGAGGAGGGGGCATGGAGGATTGCCCTGGACTAATAAGGTATAAATGCTGCACCACAGGCATCAGAGCCTTCCAAGTCTCTGGTGTCTTTTATGCTGGGTCCAGACTAAGGCTGAAAATTGTAGTGGTCGTGGTATATTTTCAGGAGCTTAGTGGGATCAGTAGGAAGAATGCCATGGAATCTTCCTAATGCAGCTTTTGAGCCATGGAGCTTAGGAGCCAAAAGTCTTATCAAATGTCATCTGGTCTACTTAACAAAGGAAAATCACAAGTTCAAGGTGTCAGTAACTGAGATGGAAACAAGCTTCAGTGAGCATGAAATTAAATCAAACAAAGGCATGGAAAACTTTGAAAAATGCTTTCCCATACTAAATGGAAACCACGGAGATATATGTGGACAATTCCTTGATGTCTAACTTTTTCCCCCTTTTAAATTCCTTCAAAGAGCGGGAAAAGTTAGAGACAGCTCTTTTTAAACACAGCTTCACAAACAATTAACACAATATCTATGCTTTTAAAATTATTTTTACAATTACATTTACCTAAATAGTGACTTACAAAGAGATCTCTCGTAGTTTTTTTATAAATATGATAGAAACCAAACCATGACATGGAGGCACACACATACGAATACATTGGAGAAAACTATCTGCACTCTAGAATCTCAAGATCGTGATGATGTGAGGTTTTTATTGATGCCAAATATTATTGGTACATTTCACTACTCTGAGGGATTCTGAGCTAGATGATGAAATTTTTCATCCTGTAAAGCGTCTTGTATCTGAGGTAGGTTAAAAAGTTGCGTCAAAATGTATCAGATAAATGGAGACATGTTCAGTTTAATTCAACAGATATTGTAATATTTCTCTCTCAGGTACTGTTCTATTGTTGCAAAGAGGCACCATGACCAAGGCAGCTGATAAAAGGAAGGCATTTAGTTATGGGCTAGTTTACAGTTTCAGAGGGCTAGTCTGTTATCATCAGGGCAGGGAGCATGGTGGCACACTGGCAGGCTTGGTGTTGGGGCAGTAGCTGAGTGCTTCACATCCTGAGCCCCAGGAAGCAGACAGAAAAGAGACACTGGCCCTTGCACAGGCTTTTGAAACCTCACAGCCCACCCCCAGTGACACACTTCCTCAACAAGGCCACACCTCCTAATCCTTCTCAGATAGTTCATCAACTGAAGCCTAAGCATGCAAATATATGAGCATACGGGGGGGGGGCAGTCACGGTATCATATGACCTGTTGCGTATTAAAAAACTGTACAAAGTATTAGAAAGAGTCACAGTTGTAGAAAGTAGATCCCTGCCCTCAATAGACTAAGCAGGTGAAAGAATGAAATTAAAGGCATCGATGTAAGCTACTTTGTTTCTCAGATCTCTGAAATTCTGCCCATCTTACAATTGACACTGTGCCAAAATGTAGTGGCAGAGCTTATTCTGTTTCGTTTTAGTGGCATGCAAAGTGAGAGTGACTTACTGTTACAATAAAGTGTATATCTGATGAAATACAGTAGTTGTTAATAAGATGTAATTGTGCTAATATAAACAGGCTTGAAACAGCCTTTTAAAACTAAAAGTAAGAGGCATAGGAGGATATAAGAGGGAGGGTGGGATTGGGAGGGAGGAAGGAGGGGCCTACAGTTGAGATACAAAGTGAATAAACTGTAATTAATATAAAAAATAAAAATTTAATAAAAAAAAACAAAACAAACAAAACAAAAAACCCCAAGAGTACTGCCCAGCCTTCCCTGAAGAACACTTCTGCATTTAAGTCTTAATTGGTAAATAACACAGTAAAGAATGGTTACATAAGGAACTTACACACCTTTTGTTATGATAATAAAAATGTACTGCTACTTTCTGTTTATCGAAAATAATAGATGCTATTTGACTCATTTTCTTTACTTAAAAAAATTCAGGCAAAATGATAGGTGCAAGTTCATTTCCCTCACATGAAGATAACATGTACATTATGAATGATTTCATTTTCTAAAATTTGATTTTTTTGGCCTAATTATTCAATTTTGACCTGGCTACACAACTCAAATTTCTTGTACTATTCTTGAACCATTAGTTCCCAAAGATGAAGAATAAATGCACAACAGACAAAACTTTGGATAATTATTTTCCAATATTTTCAGTCCAGTTTCTCTGCTAGGCAGCTCTCAGTCGAGAAACCCTCTGACAATTTTCTCATGAGCCCTCTCTAGCCTGCAAGTTCCCACTGATTACCGCCAGCCCCTAAACACATCTTATACTCTTCATACCCCATTCTTGCTCATTTTTTGCTCTTTGCCTAGAATGCCCTGCCACTATCTCCTTGGAAATTCCATGTGCACCCCAAAACCCAGGTCTAACCATAGTGTTAGCTTGGGCTTCTGCAGGAAAATAGAGCCAAAGCAGAACTTAAAGACAGCCATATATTTAAAAAATGATCTCAAACGTTAGGACAGCAGGCTGAAAAGAATGAAATAATGGGAAAAGTAAATAGTAAAGCAAGTTATTGCATCATTTCTTACTGTGGGCACCTGGGGCTCTATCTATCCTCCAGACACCATTTGGGCTTCAGAATGTTATCTGTTGGGTGACAATTCATCCTTCTTCTTCTGTCTCCTCATTGGTCCCTGGTTGCTTCTTGGGATATTAATGTCCTTTCTTTCTGACTGCACATACACTAGAGAAAAATCTGATGAAGAAAATGAAAGATGCTCAGAGCTGCCAGGTTATGATGGTATAAACTGGTTGAAATGGCAATAGAGTTAAAGGTTGATACGCAGGCGAAAGGGAAGAGAGACAAAAAGAGATTTCCTAGCATGGCCAGAGTTAACTTGCCTCATCAACCCTCCATTGGACCATGCACAGGTTTCTGCTCCAGAGCACCTGTCCTGTTACCTTGAATTCAGTTGTTTATTGTTATAATTGAGTATGGCCTTAGCAGTACCAACAAATTTTTGTTCACCTTAGTAGGTACTGTACCCAGGACACTCACCATCACCAGAATGTTGTCTTACGACCTCTCAATGGAGTAAAAATATACATTTTTAAATTACTGGGTCACATCATGGAAGGCACTCTGTCATTAGCAGTTGACTGTTAAAAGAAGCTTTTTTTCAATGAAAAGAAAAGCAGGGCAAAGGGGGCGGGGACTGAAAACAAAGTTGCCGTAGATAAACATCCACAGGAAAAGGAATTATTTTAACAATATCATTGACTACATGTGGTAGGATTGTTTCCTCCAACTGACAAAGAAGAAATATTATGGCAGACACTCTTAAGAAGCTGATTGTTCGAGGAAGCTTTCTGATAAAATGAAAAACAGGCAAAAGTTGGGAACTGAAAAGAAAGTTGATGTAGACAAAAATCCACACTTATAAGGAAAAGGAATAATTTTGACAATACTATTAGATACATATGATTTTTTTTCAAAGAAACTTGAAAAAGAAGACAAATACTAGTAATATTACGGGCTACTCAGTATGAAATCAGCAGTAACATGTAGCTATAGTCTATCCTTCATCTCATTAGATCGCTAGCATAAATTGATTTACCCAGAATAAAAGTTAGTGTCTACACACTGGCATCAAGCTCTATGAGCCATGGCCTCAGTACCTACCCAGCTCCCCCTCCTGCTGCCACCCCCTTGCTCATGTCCATACATCTTGCTGGCTTTCCCCAGGCATGTGGCAGCCTGAAGCTTTTGCAGTAACTAGTCCTTCCACCTGGAATTCACTTTTTGGCCAGTTAGGACTATCTAGAACTCTTATTTAGATCCTATAGTTTCTAGTTCCTCTAAACTCCTGGTCTCCTTCTCCTACAGAATATTCTCCCTATAAATACATAATTAACTTAGTATGTCTATTCTTTATTTCTCATCCACTTCTAGGAAGTGAGTTTTACCCGTATAGTAGATGTTGTCTTTCTTAATGACATATCCCAAACATTCTGGATGGTTTTGCTACATACTGGCTAATCGATAAAATGGAGTTGATTACCTGAAGGCCTGACATTAACAATGCACTTCATAATATAGAGACGGTATGCATTGGTTTCTCACATACTGATGACCACTTACAGAGGACCAGGAATAGAGAATCCAGATAACACATTCGTCCTGAAACAGCTTCCAGGCTCATGGGCACAGGTGATCACAAGGTTTAGTGGAAAGTACTGTGTCACAGGCACGTGCAGTGTATAGGGCTATAATAGAGCGGGGAAAGGAGGGAACCAAAGGGACATTAGCTGTTTTTTCATCAAGCACCAAAAAAGGGAAGGACTTAAACTAGGATTTGTGCTGTAGTCTATCAATACAGAAACAGGAGCCAGCACAAGCTTACATTGATACTAAAAGAATCCTTTAACATAATACGGAATGAGTTCTTTAACTAAACATAGTTGCTTTGCTTTTTGACTCCCTTTATTTTTTTTCTCTTTTATTGAAAATAAATTTCTTTCCTCATGTGATATATCCTGATTATGGTTTCCCTTCTCTCTAATCCTACAAGCTTCTCCCTGCCTCCCCTCATATCCAGATCCACCTCCTTTCTGTCTCTCATTAGAAAATAAACAGGCTTCTAATAAATAACATAAGATATAATAAAACAAAAACTAACACATTGGAATTGGACAAAACAGAAGAAAAAGAGTTCATGCAAAAGGACAAGAAACGTAGGCTGACTAGTTCACTCAGGAATTCCATAAAAGCATTAAACTGGAAGCCATAATATATAGGCAAAGGACCTGTCAGGTAAAATGAGAGAAGAAAAAAAAATGATAGCTAGATAGAAAGAAAGATAGATATAAAAAATAACATAACATGTTTTGTTTTCATGTTTGTGTGTTTAAAAAGAGCCCTGACAGGACATTATGAGAGACAAGGACCCTCCAAGGATGCTGTTGAGCTTGTATTCTGTTGGCCAGCTACTACAGCAGCCTACCCTTAAGAGTGGTTTGTTTCCCTGGGAGACTCTCTTGGAGGAAACTGAATTTTCACTTGCAAATGATTACCAATCGAAAATAGCTTCTGAGGTTAGGGTTGGAGGAGCGTGTCCACTTCTCTTTTGGGCTCTGGAATGCCATTTTCATTTTCACTGTTTAAAGTTCTGTCAAAACATATATAACAAAGTTTATTGTCTAAACTTGTTATAAGCACATGCTGAGTGCATTCAGTACATTCCTGACATGCAGTCATTACAGTCATCCATCTAAAAATTATTTTCATCTTATAAAACTGAAGGTTTGTATCCACAAAACAGCAGCTCCACATTTCTGTCCCCACAACATCTCAAAATCGCTATGCTGCTTTCTTTCTCTAGGATTCTGAGAGTACTAGAAACCCACACAGGTATCACAGTAACTGGCTTATCTCGCTTTGCATAATGAGCTTATCCCGCTTAACATAATGAGATAAGCCAGTTATAGAGTGAGGATATTATGAGATTCTTTCCCTTTAACACTGAGTAATATCCTATTGTATCTGTACCTTACAGTTTTCTTTTCTAGTTACTCATTAATAGACATTTGGATTGGTTTTACCTCTTGAATTTTATGAATAATACTGCTTTGAAAATTGGCATAAAATATCTGAAATTTCTGCTTTCAAGTTCTTGAATGTATACACTCAGAAATGAAATTGCTGAATCATATAGACATTTTGCTGCTAATTTTCTCGAAGGTTAGCCATACTATTTTCCATAAGGGTTCCACCATTTCACAGTCCCAGCAGCAATCCACAAGTCTAACATGCGTGACTGTCTGTTTTTTTTTCTAGTAATCATACTAGTTGACATCCTAAGGAGTCAATTCCCTACTTTTTGCTGTTTATCAATACATTTTTTAGGGGGCCGGAGAGATGGCTTAGTGGGTGAAGGCGATTGCTTCCCAAACTGGTGAGCATAAGTTAATCCATAGGACCCACCTGGTGTCCTCTGACCACCACACACAAGCATGTGCATGTCACACACGCACACACACGCACAAATAACTTAATAAAAGCTAATACATTTTTAGTTTTAAATGTTTAAAAATCCTGGCCTTATTATTCCCTGTTTGATTAATCCAACAAAACCTACAAAGGGCCCACTATATACCAGACAATGGGCTAGGTGGTGCAGATTCAAATAAGAGAGGTTGACCCCCAGCTTACAATAATGGGACAGACAGGTATGTCAACCAGTCAAACAGTGACACCTATACACAGCGTAAGAAGAGACAGACCAACACTGTACATGAGTGTTTATTTGATTCAGTCATTTATAAAATTTTGAATTTGGTTTTCAAAAATTAATTTTGATTTCTGATTTCCTTTTAAAGAAAAAAAAATGAAAACATAATAGCAACTCTGAGCCAGAAATTGTAGAATGGCTGCAGTAGTTCAGAGCTGAATCATAGCTTGCTGCCCTTTTAAAGGTAGGAAGGAAACCTAAACCCCCAGAGACTATTCACAAACTGAGACTGTGAGGCTGGGTAGAGAGTCCAGGCAGAAGCACAGTCTGATTGTGGTCCCTGCATAACTAACAAGCAATTACACACAAACCTACACAAACCCCAACAGTCCTTGCTAGTTCACTGATAACGTTGTACATTAAGTATCGTGGACATGACACTTTTTTGTGTTATCAAATAATGTTACCTCTGGGAGACACTATCTTTTTTTTTTTAACCATTTAATCATTTTCATTTTAGAAATGAAGAAACAGAAACATACAGAGGTTGAGCAGCTTTCCTGATGTGATCCAAACATGGGTCTCTCGTTTTGACAGAGGAACAGAGAATTACAATTCACAACAGTACAGCAGGTATTTGTTGTTTTGCTTTCCCAGCATCCTTTCCCCTCGTCTCTAAAAAATATAGCTTCATTTTGCCTGGAGAGTCACCATTTCTCCTGATTGCTTGTGATCCTAATGGACCTGAATCCTCTTGGTTTCAAGACTGGCATGTGGCCCAAGCCTGTCTATGCCTATTCACCAGAGCTATTCCTGCCACTGGAGGCTGTTGGGAAGAAAAAATTTAAGTCAGAATGATGTTTTTGATACTCAGAACTCCATGATGTAATGAAAACTAGCTACCTTTCTTTGGATAAATTGCTCAACTGTTCTGAGCCTCAGCTAACAAATCTGCAAAAAGAAACAACTCCTACTTCAGAGAACTGTTGTCTGGCTATAAAGAAATAATGTATGTAAAAATGCCTGGCACACAGTAGGTGTTGGAGCCCAAGAAGTGCCACACAAACCACTCAGACACCGGTCTCTGCTAGACACTGGTGGTTTATTTGAATGCCCTTTCCAAGCTGATCGATCAGGGCCACAGCAAGGACTTGGATGCCTAGCTGTGACATCTACCTGCTCTTAGGGCAGTCTTTTTATTGACCACACTAAATAAAAGGCATGGGAAGGGCAGTAACACATTTTGGCCAGCTATACAAAGCAATACCATGTTTTTGACTAGCCACATAAACTTGAAGCTGATTGGTTCTAGGTGAGGTGAGTGAGGGTCTTCCAAAGTGAAAACAAGTGCAACCAGGTGTACAGAAAACAAGAGTGAGTGCAACTAGAGTGTAGCCAAGTGTGTAGACAACAAAGTGTGAGTTATGACACTATTGAAGCATAGTGAAATATAAGGTCAGCTCGACCCTCTGGCAGGGTCTATCGGTATAGGTTAACTTGGCTCTTTGGCAGGGTTTGCTGTTGTCAGCTATGAATAACTGCTTCTAGGAAGCAAGGTTAGAAGTTTAAAATTTTTGAACTTAATTTCACCTTATAAACAAAATGGAAGCTGAATCTGCTGAATACAAAAACGGCTGCAGCTATGTCTCAAAGTAGGCTTCAACAGTAGGAGCTCATTAATGCTGGCTCCTTTTATTCTCCTCCAACTAATGTCAGTGGATGCATCACTGCTATAACTAAAATGTAGAAAGGACATTGGCAAACATTCCTCACAACATATTGAAAACAGCATTTTTAGTGGCTACCTTATGTAAATTCAGGGAATTGGAAGGGGGAAAAAAATAAAATGCAGTTTCATTTCCTGGAAAAATTCAACCCATATCTAATGCTTGCCAAGTATAGTCCATAAGTCTATATCTGCATTCATCCATCTTGTCATATCTGTAGAGATAAAGTGAGTGTCCTCTCTGCTCATGAGCTATTGTGTTTTTAAGATGGAAATTCTCTTAAATCCCTGGCAATCATTTAGCTGACAGTTCCACTCATAAGGAAATAATAATATTAGAGCAGTCGCATGGCACTTTCTGCTTTTTAAGCACTTTAGAACCCTAACTAATTAGCATAAACACTAACATGCCAGAATTTATGGGTTAAAATTGCAATTATACTTTGTTTTTCAACACAAACACAGTGATCTTTTTTCATTCACTGGGAGTAGAGAGAAACAATACATGAATAAGCCGTCTGCTTAATGGTGTCCAAAGTACTGTAGATGAAAAAATGAGATGAGGATTTTACTAGCTAGACATTCCTCTAGCAACATCCACGAAGGCTGGTGCCTCTGATAACGTTATTTTGAATCAACAAAGGATTCAGGGCATTGGTGCTTACACACAAAGGTGTGCAAACTCATGCCAAGATTCCATTCCTCGAAATATACTTTATTCATTTTTAGATTTAAATGTCTCAATTTAGAAAATCATTCGTTATTTAATTTTAAATTGAATGAGAAAACATCAATTTACATAGTGCTGCAAAATTCTCCTTCCACTGTAACATGAACATATAATACAGCAAGCGGATTTGGGAAGGCTTTGGCTGGAACTTGTTAGCCTTAGAACAGTATTTTCAGAATATTTCTTTCCCCATCCCCAAATGGAGGCAGAGTGTTAGTCAGGTTTCTCTAAATGAATAAAACTGATAGAACGACTTTGTGTGTGTGTGTGTGTGTGTGTGTGTGTGTGTGTGTGTGTGTGTGTGTTAGAGTACCTTCAGGCTGTGGTCTGGGTAGTCCAATCATGGCTGTCTCCTGATGGAAAGCCCCCAAATCTGGTAATTTCTCATCCCATGAGACTGGATGTCTCAGCAGTCCCAACCTGGTGCTGGATTGATTTCTAGGGAGCTGTTGGTTTTCAGTCTATGCTAGAATCCTGAAGAACTAGGTCTTAGTACTAGTGAAAGAATGCCTTGGCATTAGCATAGATGGACTTGCCAGTGAGAGTGAGGCCAACAAATGAAAGCTTTCTTCCTCCATGTCCTTTTACCTGGGCTGCCACCAGCAGATGTGGCCAGATTTACAGAAGGTCTTTCTACCTCAGGTTTTCTAGTCAAGAAAATCCCTCACAGGCATGACCAACTGCTGAGGTTTTAGTTGACCCCAGATGTGGTCAAGTTGATAACTTTCTTCTTAGACTTTATACATTGTTGTACTTTATGAATCTTATGCTTCATTAGTTGTCAACATCATACCACAACCACCAAAATTACCACCATCACCATCACCATCATCATCATTACCATCACTATTTCTTCTATTATTAGCTCAGGATGGCCTTGATACTCCTGCCTTCACATCTAAAACATGGATTTGACAGGCATGTACCACCACCCTGGCCTAGTTTTTTTAATAGTCAATATCCATAGGTTTAAATACTAAGAAAAAGTTTTGCGTATGGGAATAGAAAGTTCACCGTGTTGATTGCTGGCAACGACTACTAGACAGGCTTTGACTTCAGGAAGTGATAGTCCAATAGGGGAGAACACAGTGAGCCAAGGATTCCACAGATTCTATGAGCTACAGATTCTAAGGCAGGAATGCATAGAGGCTGTAACTAATTCCTTGGAAAACCATGACATTCTTAGCTCCACAGATTTCCAGCCATGATTTATATACGGTGACCAGGTTAAAAGGCCGGTCTCTCTAGTTTTATGCTTGGACAATTCACATCAACTTTCTCAACCTTTTTTTTTTAATCCATGGCATAAAATCCATGAAACCTGCACCTATTCCACTGGGTCATTCTAAGAATTCTAAGTTAACTTAGAATTAACTGGTGTCTGTGTGTGTGCCGGGGGGGGGGGGGGGGGGGGGGGGGGGGGGTGAGTAGATTGTTTCTATGTGTACGTGAAACGGACAAAACCGTAGACAATGGCTGCCACACGCACAGTTCACAAAGCAGGGTCTCCCGTCCGAATGGAAAGATACCTGCTGTGAGAAAACCTGTGTAACACGCGGGAGAATCGGGAGAATCGAGATGCACCACCCTGTCCTGGGGGAAGAAGCTCTCACGACCATGACCCTGGGACTCTAGCACCCTTCCCGGAAGCCCCGCCTTCGGGCCCGCCGCCGCCCCGCCCCATCTCGCGGGATCTCGCGAGGAAGGGTGGGTCAAGAGCAGTCATGGAGGCGGAGGAGGCGGATGTGGATGTGGAAGGAGACGCGGTGGCGGCGGCGGCACAGTCCGGGTGAGGAGCGGAGCGGGGTCCTGCGGGCCGGGCGGTGCTGGGCGAGGGCCGTGGGATGTGGTCGGCCGAGGGTCCGCGTGGACGGCGTCGAGACCCGGGCTGCACCTGGCCGGAAGTCGGCCGGGTCCGCGGTCGGGACGCGGACGGAGTGCGCGGGGTGGAACTGTCTGTCTCCGCGTCCCGGGACGCAGGGGACGTGTTCCCACGCGGATTCCTTCCTGCATTCTGTCTCAGGATCCTCACAGAAACTTGCACACTGGCGTCTAGTCCACAGGACCTCACTCCATAGACGCTTGGTCCTGCGCGTGCCAGCGACCTTGGTCGAGTTGTTGGAGTCCCTCTTCGCGGGGCAAGTTGTGAAAACTTGCGGAAAGCCGGCTTAAGTTAACGGGGCCAGATTTTAGAACTGGGCAGTTCAGGTTTTCCTTCTGCATTTGCTCTTCCTGTTTACTGTCATTGTGACCGTGGTCATTTGAACCTCTGTTGGCTTGTTTGGAAACCAAGAATCACGTGTCGACCTTACTCTTCTGAGCATCGAATGAAATAGTTATAAAAGATGCTTTAGTATATGTAAAATAAAATGCTCGGCACGTGTGTTTTTTACTATGTTAGGGATAACAGTGAAGACTCATTAAGGGATGTGGTTAAACACTATTCCCTGCAAGACGGGCCGTGTGGTTTTAAATGGAACCTGCTTTGACACCTTGCCTAAAGAATAAGAAATCGCTTTCTGTTTTTTAAGTAATGGAGCCCAGAATGGGACCTCAGGTAAAAGCCAGAAGACCTGCTTTGAAAATTCAGTTACATTACTTGTAACTTGTCAGCAACTTCGTTAGAACACTGTTGAACTATGTGCCGTTACTAATATTGGTCCATTTATGGCCTGTTTTTGTCATATAATTCATTTGACAGGAGAGCTGCTCGATTGTAGAGTACCATTCCTTCTCAAGGAGGCACCAGAATAAGGAGCATTTTCAAATGTCCAGTGAACTCTTTGTATGTGATAAAAGTGTGAGGAGTAGTTTATATACTTCTTTTCTCAAAAGTTCTTAGGCAGAGAAGTTCAAAAGCTGTGCGGATAGCCTGACATAACAATAATTCTTTGCATTGGTGTAATTTTTCAGTCTTCAACAAGTGCTTGTGAGTTTGTGATTTAACTTTGCAAGTCAGTGAGCTAAGTGGGTAAGGGCAGTTTGGAGTCCATGAAGGAATTAATTCACCTTGAGTTCAGCCAGCATTACCTGAGCGCACCGGCTCTATGCCCCTTTCATAGGTTTCCTAGGTTTATCTTGACTTTTCTGGTTGTGTTTGGTGTCCTGCTCCTCCCCCCTTTGTGTGTGTGCGCGCCATTTTCTTGACCCTTGGGCCTACTGGTGGCATTTGTAATGTTAACCTCATGTGTTATGTCCCAAAGCAGGCACAAATGACTAACGGAGATGCCATTAATAATCAAAACTGACCTGGCCTCCAGGTTCTCACAGCATCCCTCAGTCCCTACTAGTTCCAGGGTATGACTGACATATCCTGTATGTTTCCTCCCTGAAACTTGTCCAAGGCTGAGCTGTCCAGCCATTTTGGTTACCTGGCCCTTTTGGTCTACTCTTTACTCTCTTGGGCAGTCTCTTGACCCAGACTGCCCATCTTGGTCCGCAGCTTCTCTTCCCTTTCCTCTTCCCACTCTTCTCACATGGCCCAGCTCAGGATCGTGTCCACTCTGGATTCTCCCAGATGGCCCTGCCTCTGGCTGTGCGCGCCCTCTTATCTACAATAAACCTCCTCCTGCATCATTCCTAGGAGCAGTCAGGTCCTTTTTTATTTCTTTTTGTTGTTGTTGTTGTTTTTCATGCATCACGCAGGCAGGATTATGAAGGTTCCTGATGTCAGCCACTGCTTAAGGAGCATCGTTGACATTACCTGTGGAATGGTGCCCTGGAGTTCTGGAGTCAGAATCAACTTGAATTTAGTGTGGTTGGTACCCTTTGAGGTATGGTGACAAAGGACAATAGCATTTAAAGAGCTCTTGGTGATTAATTTGGAACATACCTAGCTTTCCGAAAGCTAGGTAGCAAAACAAAACACTGTGTTTTGGTTTTCCTTCAACTATTATTTCTTCTCATCTTCCTTTTCTGAATGCTTTAAACCCCTTTAATGTTGATATTTTGCCATAAGACTTTGCTCACTGGCCATCATTAGTGATAGCACCAAGCCTGGCATCTCTCATGACTTAATTTTTGTTAAGTTGATGTTTTGCTGTCCTGCCATTCTGATGTATAAAGGTTTCTCAAATTCAACCTAATACTTGTTCTTATTTCCCTAATCTTTCACTGACCCATGTCTCTCTGAGCTTCAGATCAGGACTCGAAAGACCTGTCTCTCAGCTTTCCCAGTTCCGTACGTGGCAGCAGCATCCATCTAGTCTCAAGGCATAGACCTGAACTCCCTCCCTTTTCCTTTTCCATCTTTCTACTCCCCCATCTGCTAAGTTATTAAAGGCAGGAGCCTATAAGTATCCTCTCATGGGACACTCTTGCTCATACTGCTTTTTCTATAGATACTGGTTATTGCTATGTTTCTCAGGTATTTTTGTAAGTATTTCCTATACTATTCTTTTCCTTGGTCCCCTTTCCCCGCTAAAGTTAAGTCTTGGTTACCTCCAAATCTGATTATGTTATTACCTTAAGTTTTCAATTGGTTTTGAGGTAAAATGTTTGTTTTTTTATTGTTTATTTTTGTTTTTGTTGGTTGATTTGGTTTGTGGTTTGGTTTTTTGAAATAGGGTTTCTCTGTGTCACAGAGAGCCCTAGCTATTCTGGACTTTGTAGATGAGGCTGTCCTCTAACTCAAAGAGGTCCACCTGCCTTTGCCTCCTGAGTGCTAGAATTAAATGGCATGCACCACCTCTCCTGGCATGTTTTGTTTTGTTATGAAACAGGATCTCGTAGCTCAGGCTGGCCTGGAAGTCGTTATGATTTCAACTCCTGGTTCTCCTGTCCCTACCTCCTAAGTTCTGTCATTGCAATTAAGTACCACCATACCTGGTAGTTTTGTGATAAAGTCTTCATTCCTTAACTACTACAGATCTCTGGTCCATTAGCCACCTGCCTTGTTTACTCATTCATTCTGCTGTGTATTACATTCTTCATGTCATCCCCTCCATGTACATAGCGCTTGTGAAAATGAAGTCCTTGCTGTCGTAAAACTCTTCTTGTGGGTGGAACAGACAGTAAACCTTATGTATGTGTTCGACAGAGGGAAATAGACTAGGGTGAAGAAAGATGATCAGCTGGTTGGCCAGCTTTTTCTCCTGCACTGACCCAGTGAAGCTCTTACGGTGTGAAACTATGGGCTCTTAGAGCAGAGAGTAGAAACAGTGAAGGAAAGGGGCCAGACTGAATTGGTTTGTGAAGAAAAAGGGGCAAACTCAGATTTGTGGCTTGGACTGCTGGGGAGATTGAGGTTACAGGGATAAGAGCGGAAATAGTGGAAGCATGGCAGGTTTGAGAGGAAAGGTTATTTTCAGCTTAACCATATAACTTATGATACTTACAGAGATTCAGGTATGTGTTCCAATGAATATGTCAGAGAGTGAAGGTTGCTAATCCTCACTGTGGTGTACTACATGAAAATATTTCTGCAGTGAACTTGACATGATAGCACTCCCACCTCTTGCACTCTAGGCCGGCCTAGCTGTTTGCACAAAAGTTTGCTTCTGCTGATACAGGTTTTAGAAATCTTTATTTAACCTCTTCAGAATCACAGTTGGCATGGTTAGTTTAAGGCTGATTTGTGTCAGCAATTGAGAGAATTTGCTTTCATTTCATGCAGATTAAGTTTATCACTAAGTATGGTCAGAAAAAAGGTCAATAATTTCACTAGGAAACATTTTAACTTGAAACATACAGAAGACAAATATTAAATCCGATTATATCATCGCTTGAGACCCCCCGAAACCTCATTGTTCAGTTTTCCTGCAAGTGAGACACATGTTACACTTATTTCAATAAAAGAAATGACAGAATTAATAAACTTTGATCTCATAGATACAAAAATTCCCCCAATCACCCTAATAAGGGGAACAAGGACTGTTTCTGACATTAACTCAATGGTGGGCTCTTTGACCTCCTCCCCTGCCCCCCAGGGAGGAGCAGTCCTGCTAGGTAACAGAGGAGGACTTCAAAGCCAGTCCTGAAGATACCTGAAAAACCAGTATCAGATGAAAGGGGAGGAGGTTCTCTCCTATCAGTGGACTTGGAAAGGGGCAGGGAGGAGATGAGGGTGGGAGAGTGGGATTGGGAGGGAAAGAGGGAGCGGGATACAGCAGGGATACAAAGTTAACAAACTGTAACTAATATTGAAAAAAATAAAAATTAAAAAAGTTAATAAATTTTAATAAATAATAATAATAAATATTTTTAAAAAAACAAAAATTTCCCCAAATCAAATTATTTTAAAATTAAGTTGTTACTAAATCTCTTTAGTACTTCTTACTTTAGTTCTTACCTCTAGTTTTTTTTTTTTTGTTTCATTTTGTCTTCATTTTGGGGGTGGTAGGTTTGTGGCTTTGAGATTTTTAAGAGATTTAACTAAAGTGTTTGTGTGTGCATGTGTATACTCACTGGCCAGAAATTCAAGTGGTAGCTCTGGATCTCAGCATGTTGTGGCTGTTGTGTTACATCATAGTTTTCCTCACAGGCTACCAAGGCGGAGCAGGTACTGTTGTAGTATTCAGTTGTTAAGGAGAGGAGGTGCCTAGCATCAACAGCCAGCCCCTGTCCTGTGCAAGTTATAGCCAAAAGTGAATGTAATATCACTCTTCTTAATTTTTGTATTTATTACAGAAATGATGAAAATACATTAGTTTTTCAAGATCACTATCTTGATTCAACGTGGAGAAGAGAGAATGGCTGTCTTGTAAGTATGCTAAATCAGGTGACTTTACACTGCTGCTGTTGCCCAGAGAGCCTCTTTTCCTTTTGTTAAGACTGAGGCCTAATTCTCCAAAACCACAGAGGTAGTGTATGGAAGCACTTCCTTTAAAATTAGAGGCACTGTTTTTTTTGTCTATGAAAAAATGATCTCTTGTGAAACAAATTTAGATCCAGCTTGATTTAGGTAAAGATCTTTACCACTTCTCACATTTGTCAACTTTGATTTCTTCAAATGAAAGATGGGCATAAATCACAGAGTTTACATGTTCACTTAGCAGTAACTGCATATTCACCATGCCAGACAGTAGGATAGGTTAAAGCGCTGCAGGTATCATCAAGACAGTTGTGACTCTGCTCTCATGGAATTGATAGACAAAACGAGAGTCAAGCAATAAACAGGCACACAAACCAGTTGTAGCTTGTGAAAGAAATAAGCAGTGTTGACTGAGGTTACTAAGTCGGGGGAATATTTGAGGAAAAGTTGATAACACTGAGGAGGTGACATTTAAGTTGAAATGTAGCAGGGAAAGTGAATCGATAAATGAATTACAAAAACTAGCATGCTAGGCAGAAGGAAGAGTGGGTGCAGAAGCCCTGGCTTATGTTGACAGTTTTAATTTTGTAAGTGAACCAAGACATTGAAACATTTCTGTAGCCTTCGGTACAGACTAGGAGGTTCATTTTTGTCAAATATGCTTTGGATGCTGTGGTAAAGAAAGGACTGGAGGGAAGCCGGAGTAGAAACAGAGGGACTAGTTAGGAACCATTTGCAATAATCCTTGCTTGGTTTTAGATAATGGCTTGGTCCTCTTTGTTCCGGAAGAGGTATAAGTGGACAAATTTGAATTATAATTTTGAAGGTAGACCAGTTTTTGCATATGGGGAGGAAAAAGGAAAGCATCCACATTATTCCTGGCTGTACAGTACTCTTTGTAAAGTTGCAAAGGCTGGTGGAGCCAGGTGATGCTGCATTCTGTTTTGCATATGTTCTATTTGAGAAGCCAATTAGGTATTCAAAGGGAGGTCTTTTGTGGCTAGCGACTGTAGTAGTGTGGAGCTTAAAGAAGAGGTAGGAGTTGAAATATTTGTGACTTTGAGAATTGAAATGAATATGATTATTTACTCAGTTTGGCTTAAGAAAAACTGAATTGAGTTTTGGAAACTGGTTTCAACCTAGGAATTTTTTTGTGCATGGTAGCCATTAGTACTGCTTACAGGTAAGGGGCATGATTATAGGACTCCAGCAGGCTTTAGTGTGAAGTTTCTTCTCTTCCACTTAAAATGCTACTAGTGCTACCAATACCTCTGTGAACTATTTATTATTTATGCCTGTCTCAGTGTGATTATGAAAATCAAATGTGGCTGTATGCCCATGAGTTGTAGCTGTCATTGTTTATATCATGCATTGCACTCAACTAATAAGATAGTTTTTTGAGTAATGAAATATATAGAGTTATATGCCATTCTTGTTTTGTTTTTAAACAGCCTTGGACTCTGGATAGCACCATCAGTGACGAGAACAGAGCTGTCATTGAGAAAATGCTGTTGGAAGAAGAGTATCCTTCACCGATTATGAGGACAGTAAAAGTTTCAGGGCTAACAAATGGATCTGTGCAGACATTACAGAAGAGGCCACTGTAATTGTTAGATGACTATAGCTTGACCCATGTTCTGCCCAGTTCATGAACCCCAAAAGGCCAGGAACAAATAGACTCCGTTGTCAATACATGAGGTTCCTTTTATTCTAAATTACAAGCTGCAGCTTGGGTCCACACCCCCCACTGCGGAAGCGGTGAGAGCCGAGCGCACCATGCTCAGGTTAGTTGGGTGATTTAAAGATTCTGGTCCCTCCCAGCATGCCCAAGGTAGGGGCGATTCCTGCCTGGCAAGCATCTATTGGTCAAAAATGCTACATTTTGAATTGACTGGCTATAGGAAGGTCCCCAGACCATTAATGATCTGGTGTCTCTCCCTAGGGGGAATGGGCCAGTTTCCTAGCAACTGTATCTCTAGTGGGTGGGGAAAGAATGCAGTGAGGTGACTCTTCCCCTCAGGGCATTCCTGGACTTCTCCACCCACCTAGTTCAGGCATTTATATTAATATTATAAATAATATTAATATTATTAAATATTAATAATAGCTGATTTTTAATCTTTTGGTCTCAACCACAGATTTGGATTGTGTAATTTCATGTCACTTTCTGTGCAAAAAGTAGCATGTTTTACTGCTGAATCTGAGACTGATGTTTTGAGTTTTTGTTGTCAGCCAAGTCTGCATACTAAGTGTACATATTGCATAGAAATGGTAGAATATTTAGGTTAGAACCTTAATTCCAAACTTCCATTTTCAAAACAATATAAACTAAAACACAGAGGTGCTTATATGTATAAAGCTGAAACGTGGAAAATTTCATATACTATACTGACAGATGTTATATGAAAGGAGTGTTAAATGAAAAACAAGACTGATCGCCCTTCCCCTAGTTATAGATCATTTTCATGGCCTATCAGCTGACTCAAGCTGATCCTGCTTATGCTTATCCTGATCTGCTTCAGTTTAACTACGTTGAGACTCAGACTTTTTATATGTCAAATGAGAGGATTAAACTGAAATTTCTGATTTTTCTGGCCTTTAAAGATTACTAATGAATAGTGGCTTATTTTTAACTCTTCCATATGCATTTTATGGATTTCTGCCACTATTATTGCTGCTGCTGTTGTTATTGTTGTTGTTATTCATACTAAGTCTCTGGAATCCATGGTACATTTTATTTTAGTTAATTCTATGTGACTAGTGGCCACCATATTGAACAGTGCAGTTCGAGGTTATTGACCGCTCAAGTAGTCTCTGTTCACTTCCAGATGGAGAAACAAGTAGAGTAAGAGTTACCCATAAGCGTTTAGAAGATGGGAGAACCTTTATATATATAGCCTAATGTGTGACATGTAGTTGGTATTTGTTAAATGAAGAATGGTTTAGACTTAAGGAACAGTTTTGTAGCAGGCTAGTTCCAGCAACACCCACGGGGGAGTTTCTTGTCAAATTTGAGGTTATTTTTTAGTGTGTGAAAGAGTCCTGACTTCTGTGATCTTTAAAAGTACGGAAACAGTCCCAAATTACCCTACACAACAAATTCATCTATTTTAATGTTCATATTTTAGGAAAGAAAGAGATTGTGGCTACAGTTTCTTAGCCTCTTACGATAGGGAAGAGATGGGAAACCAGCATTGCTGTGGTGCACACTGTGCAGCCATTGTGTTGTATGTTTTGATCAACCCTACAGGTACTATGTAAGGAATGGACTTACTGTCCTGGGCAAGCTTTGAAAGGATTAGGTTTTGATTACGTTTGAATATCTTTCGCCAGTCTCCCAACTTGATGTCATATAGGAATCATATGAACACTCTAATTTTGTTTAAGTTTCCTTAATAATTACATAGGTATTATTTGTCTAATAAATCACTTCCAGGAAAATTCTGGGTTAATCAAAAGGAAGATGATAAAAAATACACCAACAGGTAAATTCAGTTTATAGTATTCAACTATTAAAAGTTGAATTGCAGTTTTAGAAACTTCTTGAAAAGTATCTTTTTTCATGTGCAGCCTGCAGAAAACAGCAAAAATCATCTATGTACATATTTCATATTTTTAGAACCTTTTTACAAAATAATTGTTTTTTATTTTAGCTATGTGTGTTCGCTGTGTGTCTGTGTGGTGTGGGCATAGGAGTGCAGGTGCCTATGGAGACCAGAGGTGTCGGATCCACTGGAGCTGGAGTTACAGGCAGTTGTTGTAGCCTGATATGAGTGCTGGAAACTTTGAATACTAACTACTGAGCCCTCTCTCCAAACCCTTTAAAACTTTTTTTAGATCAATTGAAAATTGCAGGAAACTTCCTAAAAATTAGGTATGGTCAGTTAAAAAGTCCTCTTGATTCAGAATACAGGCTATATTCTAAAGATGGTTTTGGCACAGATGTTTGAGTACATACTTTTATACATCGTTTATTTGCCAGATTTTTTAAAAATATCTTTTCTATTGGCAGTTCATAACATTGTAAAGAAAGGTAGTTTCCTAAAGATTTATGGAGAAATCTTTAGAAGCTATTGTGTAATATATTATTGTTTTGATTTGTGTTCTGTCTGATAATTTTTAATTTATTATGTACAGTTTTATTTGGATATGTGACTTCTAGATATTACCTAGGAAAATTGGGTCAGGGATGCCTGTAATCCCAGTAGACGGAAAACAGAATCAGATGTCCACAAGTTTCATGGCTCTACATAGTGAATTCCAGGCCAACTTGAGCTACATAGCAACATCCTGTCTTTAAAAATTCTAGAAAAATTAAAGGTTTTATGAAAAGCCTTTCTTTTAGTTGGGGAAAAAATGACCAGCATTTATAAATGCAGGCTTGAGTGCTGAGCTTATACTCTGGCTTTTGTGTTTTGTAAATTAACAACAGTGAAGGTGGAAGATGGGATGGCTTGATGAAGTTGGAGAACTTCCTTAGTATGCTTTAATTTCTTGTGATACATAATCTAAAAGCAGTAAATGAGATGCTATGGTTTTGCGATTTAAATTCTTAGGTTTGGGAAATTGTTAATGCCTATTGTTTTCAGCCCGAGGAGACCTGCTTATCAGATTGACTTCTTTTGATGTCCTCTAGTGTTGTCTTCACTCCGACCCCAGGATTGTATTGTTTGGGCTCCTCTCATTCTGGTAGAGATAAGGAAGTAGGTAAACCGTGCTGCCTAGGCACTACCTGCAGCCCCTGCCTCCTTTCTCTCCTCCTGTAACAGTCTGCAAGTTTTGGTTTTAGCCCATGACTGGCTATAACAGTTGTTCTCAACCCATTGGTTGTGACCCCTTTGGAGAATTAAACAACCTTTCACAGGGGTAGCCAAAGACCATCAGGAAAACATAGATATTTACATTATGATTCGTAATAGTAGCAAAATTACAGTATGAAGCAGCAATGAAATAATTTTATGGTTGAGGCTCAACTGCAACATGAGGAAGGGTCACAGCATTAGGAAGGTTAAGAACTAATGGTCTATAACATTTAGCTGCAGAAATGTAGAATGTTCCATTTCAGAATTTTTTTTTTTAATTCCTCTTTTCCTTCAGGGTACAGTCTCCTACAAAACCACCCAGTTATTCAGTAAAGTGGACGATAGAAGAGAAGGAACTGTTTGAGCAAGGACTGGTAAATAGAGAAATTTTTAACTTACGGTAAAATTATTCTAGAAGCAAGTAAGAAAAACTTTGTATATTTGCAATAGGAGATCAGCTGAATTCTTTTATCATTCAGTTATTTGACACTGTGTATAAATCCATACTTTTCTTTGAAGCACATATCTTTGAAGACCAGAAACATTTTTTGTATGAATGTTTTACTGAAATCTCTTTTAAAGTACAGAAGTTATAAAGTATAAAAAAGTATGTGTGTGGTTCAAGTCCTGAAAATACTTCATAACATGGAGAAATGTTTAATAAAATAACCATTAACTTTTAAACTATTAAGAACAGGTTGTATATTTTCTTTTAGGGTACATGTAACTCAGAATTATACTAAATAGGTTTTGAGGTATATTTTATAAGAAGTGTAGATTTTTATGTAAGTTTTTTAAATAAAATTCAATTATATATAAATTATGAGAAGTAAAATGTTTGTATTGTTTTAGTCTGTAGCATGACAGCTATGTATTCTGGTGTAACCTCTGTGGAGGTTTTTTTTTTTTTTTTTAACTTCAGAGTTTCTTTTTCTATGCTGATGGTAGTTACGCTGTTTTTCATTCTGTTGTATGACAGTCTAATCAACAGTAATTTATTTAGTTTGGATAGCTTTGAGGTTTGCGTCAAAAACTAAATATGCATGTGTTCATATTTTCAAGTGGTTTCTGAGCATTAGCGTTGGTTATGGGGACCACATTTGTATGTTAGAACTCACACTTGAAGTTACTGGGTAATAAGTCTCACTCATTTCTGAGGTAATCAGCTATCTCTTCTTTGCATATGCTACTAAAGATCTTTTGTCCAAGAAGAAAATGAGAATTTATTTATATAGATACATTAAAAATCTGTGTGCAGTAAGATTTTTTAAACAGAATGTTTTCCTACAGAAGAAAACCTTTTGATTTACTGGACAATTTATTGGTGGTTGTGTTGCCCACTTCCACCCACTGGTATAGTTTCTTACGGCCATATGGGATTCTTTCGGGCTTGGAAGGAGGTTGAGGAGGACTGACAGTAAAGGAATATTTCTTTCCTTCTGTTCCTTTAGCATGAGGCTAGATCTTTACTGCACTTTGAAATTAGTGGATATTTTCTGCCTTCCTCTTGTTAGCGTCACTTTTCATAATCTTAGTTTTCAAGTCCCTGTAACCTCAAAGGATCTCATTTTAGCCAGGTCCCTGCTGTCTCTAAATGTGTTTCATGGTACCAAGTCATAATTGGCCTGCACTCCACAGTAGTTAGTTTGTTAACACCAGCTAAGTGTTACTCCTTAATAATTTATAATAGTTTTTTCAGAAGTACTTTCAGTTTTAACAAAGCACTCATCGGAATAACAGAAATAAGTATATAAATGAAGCCTTGTCATTTGGGTCAGATCTTTAAAGATATTTCACAGCCACAAGCATGGTCTGTAGATCTGAGACTGGGGAAATTTTTTTCTTGACTGTATTTGGTTGTTTTTATTTTGCCTTTTTCTTGATTTTAAGAATTGTAAAATGAGGGTGTTGTTATCTACTATGGGAAATATCTTGTGTTGGTAAAGGTTTATGTACTAAATAAGGTTTAGAGTTGGTGTCTAAATGTCCATTGTATATCTAGAGCTGTGTCTTTTCTTTTTTCTACTTGAAATCTCCATGGGACTGCCTAGGGTATGGCACCACCGTTGGCCCCAGAAGGGAGGCATTGGGCATTGGTTCTAAGTCTGCTTCATCTTTGATTGAATCTAGAAGTCATTGTACTGTTTACCTGGTGTAGAATGTTTTCTATAGGACACCCAATGGTTATTGTGGAATATAAACTCTGAATTTAAAAGTTGCAATTAGTGCGGAATGCGTCCATTTGATTCTGTAAGAAAAAGTTGAAAATGTAACCTACTTCTGCTTGGGGCTGTTATAAGTCATTTTGTTTAGAATAACTCATTTTGTTCAGAACTGTAGAGTCAAATGTGGGCTTCGTTTTTTTGTTGTTGTTTGTTTGTTTGTTTTAGGAGCATAGTCTAATCAGGTTTCATTTTTGTGCTTTAGAAAGTAAAGATAAATTTTCTTTTAGTTTTTTCCTTTAATGTGTTAGCTACTTGAACTATTACTAAGTAAGGTATGCAAAGCAGATTTGTTTCCTTTTTTGATAACAGGCTAAATTTGGCAGAAGGTGGACCAAAATCGCAACACTAGTTGAAAGCCGCACAGTTTTACAAGTGAAGAGTTATGCGAGACAATACTTTAAAAATAAGGTAAGCAGAGTACAAATACCCTAAATAATAATGAAATTTAGGGTAAAGTCAGTAAGCACAAATGCCCAATGCAGACTAAGTATAGTCTGGATTATTTTATTTTCTCTGTTGTTGTTGTTGCTGCTGCTGCTGAGATGAGACAGGATCTTACTCTATAACCCTGTTTCCACTAGAGCAATATGACAATTCTGAATGCTGAGACTATAGGCATATGCCATCGCCTCCAGCTAAGTAATCATATTGCTAAGAGTTTCTATAGCTAAAGTAGTTTATACCCATAACATGCAAGTGTTTTGAATCCTTAAAAAATTAACTATGTTTGTTTTATGTGTGTGACCATTCATTTCTGCTGAGGCAGGAGTGTGGAGGTCAGCGACAACTGTGGGAGCAAGTTCTCTTTTTCACCATGTGTGGACTAGAGATTGAACTCGTTGTCAGGCTTGCCTTATCCACTGAACCTTCTGTCTGGCCCACTGTTTTGGTTTTGTTTGTTTGTTTGTTTTTTAATTTTTAAACACACGTGGCGAAGCCATGTCCACTCTGCAACACATAGGTGGCTAAGAGGAAGCTCAGCGCACTCCTAGCAGTGCTCCAGCACATCCTCACCGTTGTGAGTGTTGCTGTTCCACAGATGTGGAGGTTAAGCATGGTAGTAGTTGTTTGTTACAGTCTAGAAAGCAAGTGGTACCCCTGAAAGGAAGTGTTATGCAGCCTTAACATTTCCTCTAGAAAATGCCTATTCTTTTATAAGTGTTTGCACTGTAGAAACTTGTGGAAATTTTAGAGGTTAGGGGATATAAATGCTAGCTAACATTGTTATGAAATCTGCTTAAGAACAAGAGAGTTTTTGTTGTTCCAAAGAACTCTGAAAATTTTAATAACCTTTAATTTTTAAAATAATTTGTTCTGTATTAGCTGTGTACATTTTAAAAATTAGGATATTTTATTTTTAATTGATATGTATGGTGTTTTGCCTACATATGTGTGTGTCCACCATAGTGTATGCAGTGTCCTCAGAGGCCAGAAGAAGGAGGACGTTGGATATTCTAGGTGGAGTTGTAGGTGTCTGTCAGCTTCCATGTGGGTTCAGGAAACTGATCCTGTGTCCTCTGGAAAAGCATCCAGCACTTTAATTGCTGAGCCAGTTCTCCAGACCAACACTTAGAATTTTTAACTGTTCATTTAAACTCTAGAAGCATAATTAAATGAAATTCAGAAGTGTCTTAAATGAGAGATTTTTCTAATGTAAATAATGTGTTATAATAGGTATACTTTATTCAGTATAGCAAACAATTGGGAAAGCTAGTTGTCTCTCACCAGATGACTGGATAATGAAATAAGTAAGTGTTTGTGTGTATTAGGATATATAGAATATTAAGCAAGACCACATTATCTCAGAAAGATAAAAACTGTGTTCTCACTCTTATGTGGGATCTAGTCAATTATGTGTATTTATAAGTAGATGTATGTGTAGGTATAATATAACATGTAGAAAAAAGCACAAGAAAAGCTAAATATTGGGGGATGAAGACAAGACTGAGTACAGGTGATGGACATGAAGTATGAAAGAGGATGCAAAGCTAATTGCTTTTAGTCAAGCAAAACTGAAGCACCAGAACTCTGTCAAGGAGTTTTCATTTTTGGTGGTAGATAAGTGCATAAAAATACATTGAATAGTGAAAGTGTGAAATCCAGTGTGAAGCCCCCACAGCTTCAGAATGGCTGTTCTAAGTTTACTGAGATGTATGGACTTTGGATCTGGTTAATATTGGTGTGTACTGTTTATTTTACTTGGAAGGTTTTTTAAAAATAATTTTATAAGATTTTTAAAAAGCAAGTGAAGGTGTGATTGCTGGTTAACATGTACTTAGTTTAAAAATATTTTATCTGATTTTTTATGTAAGGCATTTAAACTTCAAATCTTAGTATTATATGTATACTATTTTGATTTTTAATAAGGTTAAGTGTGGTGTGAAGAAAGAAACCCCAACTCAGAAGAGCGGCAGTGGTCTTCAAGTGAAAAATAAAGATGAAAGGACAAAGGAATGGTCAGCATCATGTTTAAGGGGGCGTGCTGATCCTAACTGGAATGCTGTAAAAATTGAAAAGTTATCTGATGATGAAGATGTAGACATCACAGATGAACAAGATGAGTTGACTTCTCAAACACCACAAAAGAATTCTGGCAGCCATCTTACTTACGACATTCCTAATAGTAAAAGGTATAAAACCAACCTAGGAGAATTCATATGCCTAGAAGGTTCACTAGATAAATCTTCAGGGGAATATCTTCAGAGTGAGAAGCAAAGGGAAGCAGAAGCATGTTCAAGCTCAGAAATTATATCATGTTCTGAAAAACAAAACAATAATGGCAAAAACTCAATTGAATTAAATGAGAAATGCAATAAACTGGTTGAAGCATCTGATACTCAAGATGGAAAAGGAATAACAAATGAGGACAAGCACACACCTTCTCCAGAGTCCTGGGAGAGTCAGAAGGATTCAAATGGAAATGAAATGCTTTTGTCTCCTTGCCCAATGGAGGAAAACCATGAGGGAGAAGAGCTTAAGCCACCAGAACAAGAAGTGGAAATAGATAGAAATGTCATTCAAGAAGAAGAAAAGCAAGCAATTCCTGAGTTTTTTGAGGGGCGTCAAACTAAAACTCCAGAACGCTATTTGAAAATTAGGAACTACATTTTGGATCAGTGGTAAGAATTATATTGTACATGTTCTAAAAACTTGATACTCTGAAGTATGTTGATTAGACCTACGCAGAATTGAGGACTTACTAGAGGTCTAAAGAGCTTTCACATGTCCTCCAGTAGTCAAGATTTAAAGTTTCTCAGAGTGAACCTTGGTAAGCATGGCCATTCATTGCTCTCAAAATGTCTATTTCTCTGTGGTACGTGAGCCTGGGAAGAAGGGAGTGATCTTTTGGAGGGTGGGGAACAGTTTCTTGGGGTAGTATCAGGAAGCTATAACTATAGAACACTATTGTTCTGGAAAGAGGAGAATTTCCAATTTTCACATATATTTGAGTATAAATAAGGACAGTCTTAGAGGCAGGAGTATCACTAAACATGGCTATATATTGCTGAAACTGTTCTCTGAAATAGCTCCTCAATGTTTGCAACTTTGAATTTAGAGTGAGCACAATTATTAAACCATAGGCCACTCTCCTTATTAACCAAAATACATTGAAAGTAACTAGACTTGTTTATGGTAGCTAATTAAGCCTCCGTTAAACATTTATAGTTTCTATTAATGTTTTAGAGAGCTTTCCAGTTCTTTGGGTGTGGGGATTCTGTGTTATCCTGTTTTCTCTTCTGTCAAAGGTTTTCCTGTTCCTGTTTCAGTCTCTTTCTGCTAGAACCTGGAAATGCTACCAAAGATTAACATGTACCTTATTAAATAGTTCTCATTTCACTCAGAAAACATTAATTTACTTGGCTTTTAAAGGCAGCCATATTCTAAAAACAAAGATTGTGTGCTCTTGTTTTGCTTCCTGGTGATCTTTCACTGATGAAAGCACTAAAAAGAAATCTTCTACTAAGGATATCATTAGAGTAAGGAACACTTAAAGAGAAAGAACTGACATTTATGTAGTGCTTTGTGGCTTACAGAAAGCTGTCCTGTGTCATCTCATCTGAGTCTTCACAACAGTCCTGTGAAATAGGCAAATGGGACCTTTGCTGTTTGAAACAGAATAGCTCAATTCTCAGAGGTTTGGGGTACCTGCCTTTGATCTTTCAGTCAGCCATTGACCCATGCAAGGTCCAGTTCACTCATTCTGTTACTCCACATTACCTAGTTGACAATTTTTAAATGCTGATTAAATTGGATCTCAGTACACACCTCGGTTTGTTTGGGAAATAAAAGGATGGATAGCCAAAATTGAAGGCCTTCGAAACAATTTCTACCTCTGAAATGTCACAGCTTGTGCATACTTAATATTATTTTAAACAAATTGTATCTGTTATATTGAACTTTGGATTTTAAAATAGGATAAATTGCATGGGTAGTGTAAATTTTTAAAATTGCAGGATAAATTACATGGGTAGTATAAATTATATGGCACTAGTTTCCTAGAGCCTTTACTTTAGTATACAAAGCCTATTTGGTATTCTGTTTAAAAAGGAAGATTTAACAGAAAAGTGTGAAAGCAAAAGAAATATTTTTAAAGGGAAAAGTATAAAGTATAAAAACAACACAAGTGATAGTTTAAAAAGGGAAGCTAACGTTTTAAAAATAAAGAGCCCTACCAGACCTTTCTTTCCCATGAGAGCAGTTACAGTTGTTTTTGTTTAGGGGTATGTTTTTATTAAGGTGTTAACCAACTATTAATACCATATTCTGCCACATGTCATGCATTATATTTAAACCATCTTCAATTCTTTTTGACAGTCTTTACAAATGAAAAAATGAGGCTCACAGAGGATGAGGACCTGGTTACAGGTCACACTAGGTGTGAAGGTGGCTTCGCCTCTGTTGATTCAGTGTTTAAAAAGCTGCAACTCAAGCCTTAGCTTCTTTTCCTTCAGAGCTATGATGCTGCCTCTTTGACTTCTTAGGCAGGAAAGGTGAGGTTTGTGGCCATGCGTGTTTCCTAGCTTAGTCCCTCAGAATGCGGGCAATGTAAAGACAACTCTGTCTGTTTTGTTCATAAAGTGCCCACTGCTTAAGACAGTGCTTAAAAAGCAGAAGGCATTTTAGTTGTTGGAGGAATATTTGAGTGTCTTTGGTGAACAGAAATATTTACTATGCCATTAGCAAGGCTGTTGAGTTTCTGGCAAAGCCTGTTGATTGGAGAAGACAGCTGTTCTAAGCCAGTTTTCAGGCTCCTGTCATTTTTTAGTAGCTGTGCGCTTTCCTACGTTCTTGTTATATTTGTATAGTTTGCGTTTCTTTCATGAAATCTCAGCTTTTCTGTGGAAGTTACAGTATTCTCCTCTGTAACGATCATTTTCACCTTCTATGGACCTCATAGGTTAATAGATTTAATTTTGTCTGTTTCAGGCAGCCCTCCCTAAGCACCCTGTCTAAAATAGTCTGTGCCTGTTTGCTGTCCTGTATCCACTTAGGCTTCTTGTTCCTTTTAGAGCTGCCACCTGATAATGTAGTACATATTACTCCTTTATGTATTGATAGTCTCCATTGGAATTTAAGGTCTTTCAATGTATGAAGTTTGTGGTGTCCACCACTCAGACCATTGTTCTTATAACAGGGTCTGGGACATGGGACACAGAATAGATATACTTATAGGATAAATATAGATATACTTATAGACTAGATATACTTATAGAATAAAATGTGATTAAGTAGCATCTGTGATGACACTTAATGCCTGAGTCAGTGTCAGCATCTTGAACTTATCACTTCATTGTGTTAAGTAGGTGCTGTAATGATTCAAGCCAGCTTATTTGCTGCCTTCCAAGTAGGATTGGTAAAACCTTTCTCCTAGACTTAATGAAGGTTGAGCATGTGTACCCAACTGCAGCATTTGGCATAATCAGTAATTGATTTCTACTATTATAAATTTCTCTATTCCGGTTAGATTTTATTCTGTGCCTTCTAGCATTAGACTTTATGCAAATATGATTATTATGTGAATCTTTAATTTCATTAGGAGTTTCTTGATTGTTTTGGAATCCCGTAGAATTCTTATATTTGTTTTTCTTTGAGAGTAAGTGCTTACAGTTAAAAATGAATATACGCTATTTCAATATTTTTTGAGAAAGCTAATAGTTAACAGCATTGGGAAAGCCTTGAGGCTGAGGCTATAACTCAGTAATAGAACAGCTGCCTGGCAGCATGAAGCCAGTAGTATAAAAAAGGGGAAAGTAGGGGAATGTCTCAATACTGTCTTCTTAGTTCCCAAAGTGCTCTTTTTATTCACAGAGTAGATGTGAATTTGATTCTCTACAAAATAAGCTACTAATCTCAAGGTTTGGGGATACCTGGGATCTGGGGGTTTAGTATTGGGGAAAGAATACTTGTAACACAATCACACTTACAGATACTTGTAAGTTGTTGAATCCTTTAAAGATACTGTACTTGTGAAAAAAAGGACACTTGGGTATTTGTATTTATTTGTTACACAATTAGGCACTGAGTGAGGGTAAAATTTTAAGGTATTTCATATATTAAAAGTTTTCCCCAGAAATCCTTTTTAAAATGTTTCTATTCATCCAAAATAATTGTACTTCCATCTCTTAATTAGGGAAATATGCAAACCGAAATACTTAAATAAGACCTCAGTACGTCCTGGCCTGAAGAACTGTGGGGATGTTAATTGTATTGGACGGATTCATACATACCTCGAGTTGATAGGAGCAATCAATTTTGGATGTGGTAAAAATAAAAACCCAACAACATCTTTTACTTGGCATTTTTTTTATCCTTATAGTACCCATTAATTTTTATGATGGTTCAAATTCAAGTGGATTTAAGTATATGGAATTCAGAAAGTATAACATTATAAAATAAATGTATTATTAAGATTTTGATGTTAAACAGTTATCTGTTAATAAACTGTTTCCCTTTGAAGATATAATTTTAAAGGAAAGTATTTTATATACATAATAGAAATAATTTAACTGAAGAATTCTTTGTCAAGTAAAAGTATATAATTTCATGAGAAATCTAAGAAGAGCCTATTTAATGTTACAAATAGATTGAGACCAGCATGGCTATTAAAAAAGTTTAGATGTTGGGGGCATTTTCTGGTTTTTTTTTTCCATGTGTTCCAAGATCCAAAAAAATCTGAAATTTGAAATATATCTGTTCCCACACATTTTGTAAAAGTGTTACTCACCCTGTGCTGCATTCTTGCTAGAGAGTTTCTAGCAGGGATTAAATAAAGGAAATAATGTATGAGCCTATATATGTAATTATAATAAAAACACAAAATTTTTCTAATGAGGCTGGTCATTTGCCCCTAAGCCTCAAACTTGAGTTTGATCATTGGGATCTACCTGATACGAGGGAACCAACTCCCAAAAGTTGTCCTGTGACTTCATCATGCACGCACCTGCACACGTGTATACACACACAGACGCACAATATTTTTAATTAGTGAAAGTCTTTCATTATTAATTTTTTTATGTCAGAGTGAGTTCTACCCTATCATTGAATTCACTTGACAAAGCTGCTGATGGGTAGTAATAAGGAATCAGAACCTTACCATCCCTGGTTTTTGGAGGTGAGCTAGACAGCTAACCAGAAAACCTCTGACAGATGATTTCATTTTTGTGTGTTAAGAATGTACAGTCTCCCTTAGGGTTACTCTTCTACGAAAGTGGTTTTTGTGTCCCAAGCTCTGTGTAAAGACTAGCTTTTTAGGAAACTAAGATATTTTAACTGCAGCCACAAAGAGATGACATAGTGTTTTCTATATTAACCTGTCAAAGTCAGCAAAATGGGCTCAGCGCTTATTTAACCAGAAGTTATACACGTTACTTATTTCTTTGATAGTTGCTTTTATTGAGCTGCCATTTAATAACAGCACAATTTATTTGAGAACTAAATGGCACATCAAATGTATGATTGTGGGATAAGAATCATGGGAGCTCAGCTGTAGACAGTATAGTATCTTCCTAATTAACAGACTTCACAGAATAATAGCTTGTTTTATCTCTCCTGAATTCCAACAGAGCAGGCAATATATAACAGGCCACAACCAGTGGATAAAGTACGAGTGAGTGACAGAAAAGATGCAGAAGCAGCAGAAGCAGCATACCAGCTTGCCCGGCGCCTGCAGTCTATGGTAAGCAGTTGCTTTACTAAGCAGATTGTCACTGAGTAGAAGAACGTGTTTTCTCTTGTTTTTCATCTTAGCCAATTAACTGCATATGAGACAAAACCCAAACAAACTAGAAAACCCTTCAAATCCACTAACAAAGTATACAGAAACATAAACAGAAAAATAAAGTGCTCATAAGCTACTTGGTTTTGATTTATAAATCTAATATGTTAAGTGCCAGAGAGATGGCATAGCAGTTAAAAGTACTTGTTGCTCTTGCACAGGACCCATGTTTGTTTCCCAGCAACCATATCATACAGACTGCAAGCATTTGCAACTCTAGTTTCAGAGGATTTGGCACTCTCTTCTGGCCTCTGGGCATCAGGCATGCATGTAGTGCACAGACATACATGCAGGCAAAACACCCATACACATTGAGAAAACAAATAAAGCAACACACAGTAGCTGCGTGTGGTGGCACATGCATTTAACCTTGGCATTCACAGGGTAGAGGCAGACAGACCTCTGAGTTAAAGCCTACCCTGGCCTCTGCAGTGAGACCCTGACTCAAAAGTAAAAGTTACCCAGCAAGTTTCCTGTAAGCCAGAGTCACAGTAAGATCCCACTAGTTTCACATTGAATTGGTAACAGGGAAAATAAATCTCAGACTATTTTGCTTTTGCACAGTTTCTACTTGAATTTGCTGTCTAAAGAAAGACTGTTTTCAAATGACTCTTTGGAGATCATACAAGTTAGTTACACAACTATCTTTGGCAGCTGGTCTATTTTAAACACCAGGTATAATGTTTGCAAAGCTAGATGAGTTATAAAGTCTACACATTTTGTAATTTTTCACTGCTTATTTTAACTTGGCTCTGGCCGTTCTAAAGCTGGGATAATTGTTTGTTTCTGTTTTCATTATACCTTTTGCTATGTGTTCTTCTCTACAAGAGATAATTGGAAGCAAGTCCATTTTCTTTGTGGTCTAACGGTACTTTTATCCTGGTATGTTAGCTTCTAAGTGGTAATAGAAAGGAGAATAAAGAAGAAATCAAGGAAAATGTAGAAAGTCTCGGTGCTGTGTTTTTTAAAGTGATACACTGATGCCACCACCCCGGTCCTACCTTGCAGGTGCTGCTAGTGCCCTCGAGAAGTGGGCTGACTAACCAAACTGACTGCTACACCTGGGCCACAGAATACAGTTTATTGAGTTGATGATCGGATATTACAATAGTAAAGTAGTAAAGATTTAGAAAGCTGCTGTTTAGTTTTTGTGTTTTCATGTGGTTAGGATTTTGCCAGGTTCATGTTACATTTTGCCTGTATTTTTTTTTTCTTAATGTAGCGTACAAGGAGACGGAGAGTCAGAGACCCATGGGGAAACTGGTGTGATGCAAAAGACTTAGAAGGGCAAACATTTGAGGTAATTTTGACCTTATTTGTGGCTTATCCATGAAACCTTTTTTCATTATTTTAATTCCTATATATTGCACTGATTCCATTGTTAATGTGTATGTGCTCATCTCCATGTTAATTAGTTTATTGAAAAGTTACCATTAACCAAGCCAGAGGTATCAGTGGTACAGTTAAACTAGAAGTTTGACTTGTGCTCAGAATTTTGATTCTCTTATCTCATCATCGTCTCTAAATCAAGAATAAGTACCAGACTTAGTTGGTGTGCTCTATTTATGTCATTAAATGATGTTATGATGTTTGATAAACCAATTAAAATACTGTTCTAAGGGTGGGGTTGGGAGGGAATGAGGGAATGGGCTACAGCTGGGATACAAAGTGAATAAACTAATTAATATAAAAAATAAAAATTTAATAAAAAATACTGTCCTAAACATTAAGAATATTGAATGATAAATATTGAAGTATTATTTCTACTAATAGAAATTGGGACCCTGAAATAAACATAGACAACAAATACTGAACATATAGACACACATGTACACACATGTTCATATATAGAATTTATTGTAGATAATTAGTGTAGTAGAGTGGAAGTAAGGTATAAGTATGTATTTATTAGCTTTGTTACTCAGGAAGCTACTTAACTGTACCAAATTTCAAATTTTAATTTGTGAAGTATGGATGATGCCTCTCTGAAAGGATTTTAAGAGAACTGAGATGAAGTCTATTAAGGTCCTAGTATTAGTCATTCAGTATGCTTGCTTGGACAAGGTACTCAATAAATGTCACCTTTCTCGTGCCCTTCCTCTTCCTGTCCCTAACTTTAAGTTAGTACTCTTGTTGACGTATTAATAAGTAATACATGGTTCCTTCCCATAAGGTTGGTCTAAGGATATGAGGTACTCCCAAAGAGTGTGATGAGGAAAGAGTTCACAAAAGATGAGATGTTTGAACCAAAGGATCAGGAGAAGAATCATCTCAAAATGTAGATGGAAGCATTCTAGGCTGAGGGAGTTGCACAAGCAAAGGTACAGATACAGGAAAATACTAATATTCTGGGAAAGGTGCATAGTGTCTTTAATTAGAGTAGAGGGGTGGTAGTAGAAATTACTAGATTGTGGACATTGATGTTTAACTTCACAGTACACCATGACATTTTATTACTGCTGTTATTATTTATTTGATAAAGATGTGGATACTGAAGCATGAAAGCTTCAGAGCTTAGCGATGTTCTCTCGGCTGCTATGGAGTAGAACCAGCCCTGCATTTCTGCTCCAGAATTTTAGAATGTTGTGGACCCCCACTCCCATGGTGCCAGAGATCAAACCAGGACCTCATCCATGCTAGGCAATGTACTACTTTATCGCTGATTTATCCCCTCAGTCCTAGGAATCTGCATTCTTAGTTATCACACTGTGATGTCTTAGTAGTGAAAGAAAATTCAGCCACCTTAGCCCTGGAAGCTAGAAATGAGAAATGAAAGACTTGAAGGTTTTTGAAACATAATGACTACTATCATTGATTGAAATGGGCAAATCAGAAGAAACAAACTTTCATTTTGATAGGGATATATATATATATAATTTGACAAAATTTTAGAAGTTATTGCCTAAAATTTACTGGTAGCAAGGAAACAATGTATACCAACTTGGTTGATCTTGTCCTCACATGTCCTTAAGCTGCTTAGATATTTATTCTGCCTGAGTAGCTGATGAACCCTCTGATTGACTGTTTTGTTCTAGCATCTGTCTGCGGAGGAGTTGGCAAAAAGAAGAGAAGAAGAGGAAAAGTCCAAACCAATTAAATCTTCAAAAGCTTCAAAACTACCCAAAAGGTACAGTGTTATGTTATATAATGTATTTTCTTAACACACATGGTTAGAAAGTACATGAAGAAATGCCCAGTAGCTGCATTAGATACTTCATATAAGATATATCAGATAGTTTTTTTTTTTCTTTTTTCCTCATGTGTGAGTGTGTGTGTCCATGTCCCCGTGTGCATATGTGAGCCTGAGGTTGATGTCAAGAACATCCTTTATCATTCCCATACCTTATTTATTGAAGCATGCTTTCTTCATCAAACTGGGGCTTGCTGATGTGGTCAGTTTTGCTAGTCAGCCTGCTCTGGAGACCGGAGTAACAGCTGAGCTGCCGTACTCACCTGGCATTTGCAAGGGTTTCTGGAATTCCAAACTCGGGGCTGTCACTCACAGACAAGCACTTAACCACTGAGCCATCTCTGTTGCCCCTTCAACTGTTTTAATTGAAAAACTACTGATTAAATTTTTGGAATTTATTTTTTATTATTATTATTTTATGTCACTGGTTATCAATTTACAAAAGTTTGAGCCAGAGTTTCAGTGTTCTGGCTCATTGAGTGTTGAGGATTGCCTAGGAGACCTCTGTATATGTGAACCATTCAACTCGTATGACTGGACAATCTTTCTGGCTGAACTTTCACAAGTTGTTGTGGAATTTGTTGCTTTTAATGTGATACAATGAACTGAAATTTTTTAATTTGCGAAATTGTCGGAGTAAGTTGAATTCATTGATTTTTCTAGGCATCCTACCTCCTGCAGATGCCCCATTAAGTGGACTTTATTTTTGGCCTTTTACTTTGCACAACAAGATATTAAATACAGTTGTGGTTGTATTTCCTGGGCAGGGCTTTGAAATTGTAAATTAACTAAAGCAGCTAACGTGGTTTGCCGTGTTTTAAGTACTTTATTTATGTGCGCACACATAATTCTTTGACCACCCTTTGCAGTGTTAGCATCCTGCCCATTTTACCCATAAGAAAATGGGGTGGCAAAGATATATTTGGTTGTGCCACTTAGTGTGGAAACTGTTTAAGCCTAGGCAGAATGGCCAAAGAATCTTAGACCTGGTACCTTAACTCAGCACATTGTTTGTTACCTCTCCAAAATGGAAATTTAATTTTACCCTGTGGGCAAAATGGACTAAGTATTAAAAAATACATATTAATATATATACATATATTGATCCCAGACTACTTCCAGTACCCAGACATTTAATTTTCTGGCTCTGTATGTGGGTTTATTGTGATTTTTATTGTTATTGTTATTTTTTCTTGCCAGGAACCTTTTAAATCCACGCATGCTTTCCTCATCTTTGTACTTTTAGCATTGATTGATTAATTGACTTAGCAATTTAGCATTGCAGTAGTTACTTTTTCTACTATTGATCACCAAATAAAAAAGCCTACTGGAATAAGTCTCAGAAATTCTTGTTCAGTTATCTAATATACTTTAACAAAGGAATTTATCTTATTCGCACACAAATCATAGATACCTTGCTTTAAAACTTAGACTTATAAATTGTAATGTCTAGTTTGCAACAGATCATTCCTACCAAAAGTCCGTACACTTTATTATTGGGATATTTATTTTTCATGAGTTCATTAATATTAAAATGAGCTCCTCTTTGTTTTTCTAGATATTCACCAGTATTCAATATTCAAGAGTACCTCTGTTTCCAATAACTATTTTTTGTGTTTTGTCCATTAAGTGTTTCTGTAGCTCTCTGATCTTTCATCTTCAGCAGCCCTTTAAGAAGCATCAACCTGGTAATGGAAAGGTGACTCAGTGGTTGAGAGCACTGGCTGCTTTTCCAAAGGACCAAGGTTCAATTCAAGCACCCACATGGCAGGTCAGAACTGTCTGTAACTCCAGCTCCCATGGATCTGACATCTACATACCAGTGCACATGAAATAAAACTAAAAATTATTTAAGAAAGAAAGGGAAACATCAACCTGCTCTTGTATGTGCAAGTTAAATTCAGAGACATTCTTGGGTCTGTTCTCTTTTCAACATTTCCACATTTCCAGTCTGTCTCAGTCTGCATTATTGTTTTTTCCTTTTTTTTTTTTTTTATTATATACATGACTACTTTATGTACATATTTGTAAGTGTATGCCTGATAGCTTTGGAGGCTAAAAGAGAGTGTTGGATTCCCTGGAACTGGAGTTACGGATAATAGTGAGCCACCATGTGGGCACTGGGAATCCAGTCTTGGTCTTCTGGAAGAGCAACCAGTGTTCTTAACCTTCAAGCCATTTCTCCAGCCCCTAACCCTTTAGGTACCCTCACAGACTCTTGTCAGATGGGAATTCAACCTGCTACTCTTTCCATGTTGTCTTACTAGAAATATTTCTGATTGAGTTTCTTTCTATAAACATTATTCTAATACCTGGAGATAGAGCTCAGTGGTTAGGAGCACTTCCTGCTCTTGCAAAGGACCTAGGTTCAGTTCACAGTACCCACATAGAGGCTTACAACCATGCATAACTCCAGCTGCAGGAGAGCTGACATACTCTTTGGAGTATTGTGGGCATCACACACACGCCGTATACATATCTACATTCAGGCAGGCATGGATACACAGAAAGTAAAATTTTATAAATCTAAAAAACAATACATTTTGAACTGTTTTTTCTTTCAAAAATCAATTTTAGTGGTCAAAGCCTTTCTTAGAAGGACTTTTTGGTTTTTGTTTGTTTGTTTGTTTTTGTTTTCACATGCTTTTGTATCCAGCATTGCTTAGCTTCCCTTCTTCATCTCTTTACATTTTGAAGTATTATCATAGGGCTTTCTATTTGCATTAATTTATTTAATAAACCTGTTAGTTACTCCTTAGTTTAAAAGGCGTTTATTGTCTTCCCCCTGTAAGGAATCTGTTAAGATACTGACAAGTATTGGTGTATGGGCATGCGTTTCCTTTGAGACGGATTCTCAATCTGTATCCCTGGTTGTCCTAGAGCTCACTAGGTAGACCAGGCTGGCCTCTGCCTTCTGAGTAGTGGGAATAAAGGTCTTAACGTCAGAGTACTCAACTTGACAAGCTTTTATGAGAAACATCTTACTTGAACTTTTCTGTCAGGACTCTTCATTTGCTAAAAGAAAATGAAACACAGCTATTTTGTTCCAGAGTTCCTGCTTTTAGTCAGATATGAAAGAATATGTAACTCCCTGTAAGAGATTCTCCTGGCCTAATATTTTTTTCATACAGGCAAAAGTTTGGATTTATATTTTTGCTAATTTTTCAAATTCGTATTTAATACTTTATCTCAGTCTCCTTGAGACTATATTAATTCTTTTTTTTCTTTTTTCAGCTCACTTGATCCCTTCCAGCTGATACCTTGTAATTTTTTCAGTGAAGAAAAACAGGTACTTGTTATCAATGAGCAATCATTAATAATGCTCCCATCTAACAGGAAATGTCTACTCTTTATCTGTGTATTAATGCATGTGTAGTATAAATGAATTGGACATTTAGGGTGTAGCAAGGATCAGGTGAATGGGTCAGGCAGAAAATGAGAGAAAAGAGTGGTGTTTTAAAGTCTCATTTGTACTGAACTTTGATGAATGGTGAGAACTTGGTGGGTAGGTACAGAGAAAGAATGTATATTTCTATGGGGAGAACAAAAATCTTAATGTTCCCCTCCTTTTTTTTTTTTTAATTTCAGGAGCCATTTCAGGTGAAAGTAGCCTCAGAAGTACTTTTAATAATGGATTTGGTAAGGATAACTTAACATGCTTTACTTAGTCATTGTGATTTCTGTTCTTGTATTTTATTTCTTCTTCCTCCTCCTCCTCTTCCTTTTTTCTTCCTCCCCCTTCTTCCTTGCATGCCTAAGAGAAAGTAGAAGATACATAGTTCAGATTTCAACTATTCTCTTTACAAGGAATCAAATTTCTTTTCTTTTGAGGAAAAGCCAGGCAATGGTATGTTTCCATATTTTAGAAAAAATAAATTCATATGAGTTTTGCAGATTGTCTACCATCATTAACCTTTGACCATTTTCTGCTGTCCCATATCTGCTGGCCGGCAGATGACTGAAACTCCAGTACGTCCAAAATGCAGAGGCTCCTTGTTTGTACTATCTACAGACAGCTAACATTGTCTATGTCTGTGTTGGTTTTCTACAGAAGGTTCTAGGATGACTTACTTTGTGTCCCTAGGATGCAAATGCTATCTTCCTTCTTAAGTGAACAAGTCCCATCTTCTGGTGTGTGGTTCAAAGCTTCTTGGGCATCAAGAAAGAGACTGAAGTTTGAACCCCGCCACCAGCTCCCTGCCATGCCTGTCTATTCAGAGCAGTGCGACAGCATTGTTATATACTAGTGAGGTGGGTTGTGTTGGCTGTGTTTGTGGATTTGGCCTTAAGTGTCCTTGTGTTTCTTTTAGCATGCTCACGTGTCAATGGCAGAAGTGATTGGGCTGTTAGGAGGAAGATACTCAGAGGCTGATAAGATCCTTGAAGTAAGTCTTTTTAAAATATTTCAGTTACCAAGTCTTGCTGCTGTACCAAATACTTGATAGAATTCAGAAAATAAAATTAAAATATTGATGTATGGCTCTGCGTGAGAGTATGCAAGTGTAAGAAGGTTATGCATCAGAAGGTACTTAGCATTCCACATACTCAGCGTCTGTTTTCTACCAAGAGGGAGAGCATTCTGCCAGCCTTGGCTACACACTACACTCAGCAGAGAAAAGCTACAACTAAGGGTGGGAATGTATTCTAGTGCTTATGGGTAAAAATTGTTACATAACATTCTGCTGAAACTATTTGCATATGTTATAGGAATTGTTGAAAATGCCGTTGGGTAGGCATTTTGGTGCAGCCTGGAAAACTAACCATTGTCATGCCTTTTAGATTAGAAAAGTGTTTGCCAAGTGCCTAGCCTACAGTCACACTTTTGGAGTTTAATTTATCTGGCAAGTAATAGAATTGATTTCACTGTAATCATGTAAAAAAAATCCTTTACAGGTCTGCGCAGCGGAACCATGTAACAGTCTCAGCACAGGACTACAGTGTGAGATGGATCCTGTGTCACAAACACAGGCCTCAGAAACCTTGGCTCTTAGAGGCTACAGTGTTATTGGCTGGTACCATTCTCACCCCGCGTTTGATCCTAATCCATCTTTACGAGATATTGACACACAAGCCAAATACCAGGTGTGTTTGTAGTGTTGCGTACCTACATTTGTAAATTATTTATTACACATTCTTTTGTTGATTTCTATGAAATAAAAACATCTATTATTTTTAGCTTTACACTTCGAACATTCTTTACATCTGTAGTTTGAAATAACTTGCCTTTTTTATTGATACATTAGTAAGCATTTGGAAGGTCAGTAATTGAGTATAGACAGGTTTTTTTTTTTCAGTTTTTTTTTTTTAATATTTTGTTTTGCTTGTTTGTTTTTAGACAAACTTTTAGAGCCTTTCACAAACTGACAGGAAGAAGTAGGATAGGACTCATTACAACTATGGTAGTTGGAAGCATTGATGCATCTCTTAGGGAAAAAAGTTTTGTTTTTATTCAATTTTATGTTTAATGTGCATTTTCTATATAAGTAGCTATTTATAGTTATTGCCATGTTGGTAAGAATTATAGTCAGATGATTTGGTATTATAGCATGTAAACACATTTGTTATATTTTGTTTGACAAAGACTGTTACTCTGTGGGTCCAGGCTAGAACTTGTAATTCACCATTCCCCTGTCTCAGCCTCTTGAGTACTGAGGTAGACACGTACCACCACCCCTAACTAATGTACGTGAGCTTTTGCTGTCTTTTTGTTTTTAATTTTGTATGTATGTGTGTGTGATGAGCTACATACTCCTATATGCTTGCGCATGAGCCAGAAGAGAATATTCCAAGTCCTGTCACTTTTTTCCCCCTTGAGATGAGATTTCTCGCTGAGCCTGTAACTAGGCTGGTACCCAGGAGTCCCCCTGTCTCCCCATCTCCTGCGTAGCACTAAGGCTACAAGTTACAGGTGCATATAATTGTTTACACCAGGCTTATTATGAGGATTCTGAATAGGAGAACCTTCGTCCTCCTGTTTACATGCTAAGCCATTCTCCGAGTCATGTTGGATGTATTTTTAAGAAGCATTCCTGATGAAAAAGTGAACAGTTTGTATCTGAAATGAATACTTAAGACATTTCACTCAGTTGCTACTATTTGAATAGAGCCTGTTTTTGTTTTCTTTTCTCCAGTTATCTATGTAGAGCATTGATAATTGAAATTAATTATACTTTTCTTATTATTGCAGAGTTACTTCTCCAGAGGAGGAGCAAAGTTCATTGGAATGATTGTTAGTCCATATAATCGAAGTAATTCTTTACCATATTCCCAGATTACCTGCTTGGTTATAAGTGAAGAAGTTAGTCCTGATGGTACCTATCGTAAGTTGTCAGCAATAATAAGTTCTTACTATCCCTATCCTCAAATCAAAGAATATTTGATGAGAAAATTTGTATATCACCCAAGGACTCGATGGATGCTACCTAGTTAAATCAACCTCGTTTCTTTCATTCTAGTTTACCATGGCCTTATTTAAAAGGATGAAACAGTGGAGAATGTTAGAGGAGGCGGTACATGTGCTGAGCACTGGGGTTGCTGTGTTGCGCAGGGTGTGCATGCTGGCACTGTACACACTGCCTGCATAAGCAGGGTATATAGCCTGGGCATGGAGACACTGCAGTGCACAAAACAGAGTTCTCCTCTCGTGAAAATCTTTTCATACACACAATCTCGCTTTCTCTGCTGGGGCATGTAAACAAAAAAAAACAAAACCATAACCCTAGATTTCCATTGCCTCCCAAGGTATTAGGCTTCCCAAAGACAGACTGACTTCAGATCTCCTAAGTCCCATCTGTCTCACGAAAGAACTAGTTTGACACAGCCAGTTACCTAAGTTAGTTTCTCTGGGATATGTGTGTCCTTTGGTTGTTCTAGTCAGTTTTGTCTTCACAGGAATTAATACAGCAGACTAAGAAAGGCAGGACGGGAACTTTATGGAAAGGAAGTAGTTGGAGGCTCAGATTGTCTCTGAATGTAATTCATTGTGAAATGCATGTGCAGTGTTCCTTTCCCTGTTGAATAATGACATCTTTGCCACTACGTACTGTAATGCACTCATGTTTCTATCCAGCTTTCAGCCTGGAGCCTGGCACAAAGTGGGTTCTAAGTGAATGTTTGCTTAAAATTAGTTTCACTTTATTCCTAATATTCTTTGGTGCTCTGTACTTCATAAAATATTGTCAGTACTGTTGACTGTTAATGTATCTTTTTTATAAATCTGCAATACTTTTCTGCCTTAATGACCACTTTTTTTTTTTACTTTTTTTATTTATTACAATTTAGTCACTTTGTATCCCAGCTGTAGCCCCCTACCCCATTCCTTCCCAATCCCATCCTCCCTCCCTCTTCTCCCATGCCCCTCCCCTAACCACTTTGTCTCTTAATGCAGTTTATTTATTGTTTTTTATTCCTCATACCAACTAATCAGCACTGAACTTGTATTAAATGAATAATATCAGTAGTGGTTTCAAATGCCCCGCTGAGTACAGCACATAATTCTTCAACTTGACTATAATATATAAACATTATGAAAGAAAGCATCACAGTAAACTTGTCTTTTCTAAGTCACATCTCAGTCTTCTGGGTTTTGGTCATAAGCCTCTATTCTAATCATTTCTAATACAGTAGTGGATACTGGATACATGTAACTATTCACATTTAAATTCATTAGAATTTAATGATTGAAAGTTTATGTAATCTTGCTTCGTGTCAGAATGAAGTAATGAAGACCTTTTTGAAGCAATCAAAGTAGTAGGCAAAATATATAAAACAGTAGAATTTTATTTAAGCTATAACTCAGGCTGTGAAGGAAGATAGTTGCTGAAAATGGAAAATAAATCCGTTAAGCTCAAATTGCCATACCTTAGTGATCAGGAGGAGAGAAACTCAGCCAGGTTCTGGCAGACGAGTGAAGGTGATGGAGGTGAGGCAGCTCTGTTACCAGAGAACAGTGTGCTGCATTATTTCACAGTGAATTCCAGAGTCCAGAAGGTTGGAGGTAGTACCCTCTCCTGTAGTTAGCAAAGTATAGATAGCATGTGCTCGTGAAGAAAGGAGCAGAGGCAGGGGACTGGCACTCCGAAGAATAAGCTTCATTGACTAGCACACAAATACTCAGTCTGTTGATCTTGCAGAGTCTGTTGGTCAGAGTGGCCTTGGGAACTTGCCTATTGGTAACAGTGTGTATTAGAACATGGTCATGTGAGCTTTGAGTCATTTGCTTTGACTTTTTGGAAACCATGTAGCACAGGAGTTGAGGTTGTCTACAAGTTTTAAGATGATGCTACTTCTTACTTGTAAACCCGGTTGTGTCTTTAGAATGTCTCTAATAATAAGCATTTTCTGTACTTAGTGATTGTTTTTTTTAATATCATATTAGATATGAATATTCTGAATGAAAGGCAATTTTTACTTAGGTGCTTTTTTTAAACAGAATTTTTCTTAATCACACCAAGTAGTTATGTATAGTTTATGCATGCATATGTATGTTTTTCTATCAGCTGTCAACCTGTAGTATTTACTTTATTCCCACTTTCAACTTTAATTAAGAATAGAAATTACTTAACTATATTAAGATCCTGGCTCTGACATGCACTCTCTATTATACTCTGATTGGCCTCTGCTGCTTCTGTTAATGAGGAATACAATTACCTTGTTTACAGAGCCGGTACTTGTAAGGATTGCAAGCATGCCCCAGGTTGTCAGTAGGTAGTTACTGTAGCTGGCAGCTGTGCTTTGTAGGTAGTCCAGGTGTTGTCTTCACCAAAACAGACCTGCTCAGTGGCCCCTGTAGGATGTGTCACTGTTCTTAAGTTGCTAGAAGGCAAGGGAGGAGAACTGAGAAATGAAAAGAACCGTAGTCATCATCAGGCTTGTTGTCTCTTTCCTCCCACAAACTCGTGAAGAAAGAATTAAAGCAAACAAGCAAAAACTGCTTCTTTTCTGCATTTTGACAGTTAGGCTGACTTTTGTTTCGTTGTTAAAGTGCCATTCTCCTAGACTGAATGCCTGATAGTTTCCTCAGCTTTAAAGTAGGAATGCTGCCTGCCGATGCAGCATTGATGACTTGTTCTAAGAAGGTACTGTGTCTTGCTTTGCTGAGAACAGTCCCAGTTTATTACTAACAGTGCCCTCTTCTGTTCAAAAGCTCTCTTGGCTTGGATGATAAATGAGAAGACATTCTGCCTTTTACACAGCTTTTCACAGAACTGTCAGGAAAGGGACACTTACTTTTCTTCATTACTAGTAATAGCTTAGTATTAACATGCTTGGAGGGGCAAATATAGTCGGGCAATAAATATTTGATGAATGCCCAGTGTTTAAAGAGCTGTTCAATTGGTCTGCCAAGCTGTTAATTAAAAACACTGAAGAGAATTTTAATTAAAAGGAGATTGGAAAAATAGTTGATGAAAATGTGCATCTTTACACTTCTCTAGGTTTACCTTACAAATTTGAAGTACAACAGATGTTAGAAGAGCCTCAATGGGAATTAGTGTTTGAAAAGACAAGATGGATAATTGAAAAATACAGGCTTTCTCATAGGTATGTGCTATCCTATAGGGGTTTGTGATATCCCCACACATTTGTAGGCTTTCTTGTTAAACTGAATCAGAGAAAGCAAAGCCTAGATTAAATATAAAATCCTGGTGCCCGGCATCAGTGACAGTTTTATTACACAACCAATTGTATATTTGTCTCAACAGTTTCTTTTCAAATTTCTTCCTGCAGCAGTGTCCCCATGGATAGAATCTTTCACCGGGATTCTGACCTAACTTGTTTGCAAAAAGTAAGCTGCCTTCATTTTTAATGGTTTCATTATTCAGATTCCAAAGCTCTAGTCATCTTGGTGTGTTTGGATACATTTTCAATGTTTCCTTTATTGATTTACTTTGTAAAAACAGTGTATTTTATTGGCTAAGCGTGTACATAGAAATAGTACTCTTTTATAATACATTTGTCCATGTTGACTTAAGTATTTCTTACCAGTTTATTATTGCATATAATGAAAAAAACCTTTTATCTTTAAAATTCACAAGTACAATGTTCTCTTTTAACTGTAATGGTTGGCCATTTTTAAGAAATACAGTATAAGTCTAATTTAAATGCTCATTTTGCTCTAACTTTGCATTTAGAAAATAAAGGTTTAGATTTTGTTTTTCCACTTCTGGTTAAGATGAATAATAGACTGTCAACATTTTTTATTTTATTTTAGTTGTTTTGGGAATATTATTAAAAAGTAAGCATAGTAAGTTCATTTTGCTACATTTTTCTATATACTATTAAAAGACCAATGTGTTTATCTCCCAGGAAACTGGCCAAGAATTATATACATAGTTCTCTTTGTTTTTTCTCTCTGTCTCTCTGTTTTGTTTGTTTGGGTTTGGAGCTGGGCACTCAAATTTGAGCCTTGTACATGGTTACCAGGCACTGTACTGTACCCGTAGACCCACGGTTCTATGTACTTTGTTGTTTGTGTGTTTGTTTTTTAAACTATACACATGGTTTGGCTCTGTAAATGTAATTGCAAAATCACAGATTTGTCCACAGTAGAAAGCATTCCTTGCATATGGTTCTTTTCCTGTGGAGTTGTAAGGGAGCTCATTTACCTTTAACAGTGATTTCTGTGTTCCAGGTAGAGATTGGTGAGGACAGTATTTCTCATTTGAGTATTAAGAAATCTGAGGTTTGAAAAGAAATAGTGGTGGTTATGCCAGCCCTCTTGATACTTAAGTATTTAAATATAATGTTTTTTCTTTTACTAGCTTTTAGAGTGTCTAAGGAAAACACTAAGCAAAGTAGCCAATTGCTTCATCGCTGAGGAATTCTTGACTCAGATAGAAAATTTGTTCCTTTCCAATTACAAAAGCAAGGAAGAAAATGGACTGGCTGAAGAGAGCAGCACAAAGGAGCTGTTCAAGTGATTAAAGTAAGACGTCTGACCTTGACATGCTGCAGTTTTATATGCATGACTTTGACATGTTATAGCAGTATAAATTAAGTGGGTTTTTCTTTTAATCCATAAAATTCTAAACTTTCCCACATAAATAATGTAAAAAATGAAGAGAATTGGGCTTGTTTCTCTTAGTGACACTCAAGTGTTGGGTTCCTGTCTATAATAAGCAGTGAAACAGACTAATGAAAGACTAATGAAAGCTGGAATGCTGGTCTGCTTTGCTGTACACAGCTTGATACATAGACTATGTCTAAGCTTTACTTCTTTCTGAAGTAGTCTTTATTTCTCATTCTGGCATCTTATCTCATTAGACATACCTTCTTTCCCGTATGTTCTGGTGGTAAGGTGTGTGTGTGTGTATGTATTCTTTGGATGTTGCAGCCTAGGTGTGGAAAGAGTTAATGTGGTTGAGAACTACTGACTAGTAAATCTAAGAACATGGTGTAGAATGCAAACAAGGCAGAAGGAAAAAACATTCCTTAGAAACATTCAACAAGAGACCAAAAGGGGGAAAAACCAGTTTTCAGTCCTCTGTATTTGCTTTACTTTTATTGTGTAGCACTGTACCATAAGATTGTCAGCCTTCTCAGCAATGTAAACATTTTTAGATGAATTTCACAAGGGAAATAATTAGCTCCAACTTTGTCTGGTTGCTGTAGTGTGTGATAAAATGTTATTTAACAGGACTTAGTAATGTAACCCTTTACCTAGCTTTTTTCCTACTGTCAGGAGAAAGAGACAAATGACAATCAAGTTTAAATCAGATGTTGCAATTTTTAGAAACGAAAAGATACAATTTAGTACTTCACATATTTAACCCAGTTTCGTATACTTTGTAAACATAAAATGGAGGGTAGTAAACTTTTTTCATATAAAGGACCAGTAAGTCAATATTTTTGCTAGTTGAAGAACTAGTGTCTGCTCATTGTCCAGGCCTTCTTTTTGGTAACAGTTTTGTTATATTGAAACTGAATGCGAGTTTAGACTTTTTCTTTTTTTGTTGTTGCAGTTGTAGCCAAAGAAGAAGGCAGCACTGGGTGGAGTGGCTGTACAGTCTTAGGTGGCCTGAGGCTGACTTGGACTATGTGATTTGAAGAAACAGAGTTTGCTTTCTCCTGGCTAATTTCACTTTATATATCAGAGGCTCCTTTAGCCCCCAGAGTTACTCCAGCTCTGACTCATGTGCTGATCTGTTAGGCTCACCTTTGATCTTCATTTTAAGATTGTGCAGTTCCCAAATGTGTAGTTTTTTTAAAGAAAATTAGCAGTTTTTCTCTGTGTGCATTTAATATGAACAATGAAACAGAAGAACTCCAGAGCAAAAATTCAGGAATCCTGAGCTCTCAACCTAATCTCTGCCAGCTTTGGTACATGACCTTGTTCCGGGCACATTTCTCTAAACTCCATGTTCCTCAATTGAAATTTAAAGAGCTGGGTGTGTGTGTGTGTATGTGTGTGTGTGGTTACTTTTATTTTCATGAACTATATATGAAAAAAGATTGTAAAGTATCATCTCCCCCAAAGGGATGGCTTTGTCCATCTTGTTCTGACGTAGTAGTTTAATAACTAAATTTGTTTATAATCATGGTTAAACAGTATCAATAGTGACCTAAACAGTTTAATATCATCATCATTATTTACACTTTATTTAATTTGTATCCCCGTTATAGTCCCCTCCATCCCTCTTCCTCCCCTATCCCTCTTCCCAGGTCCACTGATAGCGGAAGTCCTCCTCCTCTACATCTGACCCTAGCCTATCAGGTCCCATCAGGACTGCCTCGATCCTCTTTCTCTGTGGACTGGCTAGGTTGCCCCACCAGGGAGAAGTGATCAAGCGGCAGGCAACTGAGTTCATGTCAGAGCCTGTTTCTTCTCCCCTTACTAGGGAACCCCCATGGAGACTTAGCTGTCTATGGGCTACATCTGAGCAGGGGTTCTAGGTCCTTTCTATGGATGGTCTTTGGTTGATGTATCATTCTCTACAGTACCCCACTGAGCCCAGCTGTTTGAGACTTTGTTGGTCTCCTTGTGGACCTCCTGTTCCCCTCTGTGTCCTTCTATATCCCCATTCTTCCATAAGACTCCCTGCACTGTGTTCAAAGTTTGGCTGCGAGTCTCTGCATCTGCTTCAATCCCCTGCTTGGTGGAATCTTTTACAAGACATCTGTGGTAGGCTCCCACCTTGTTCCTTCTCTCCTGCTACTTCGCTAGGGTCCTTGTTATTTAGCTTCTTTAGGTCTGTAGATTTTAGTATGTTTATCCTATATTATATGGCTAATATCCACTTATAAGTGGATATTAGCCATATGCTTCTGGGTTACCTCACTCAGGATGATCTTTTGCTGGCAAAGGATGAACTAGTAAAGAGCTAGAATTGTATAACTTGGTGTCTCTTCAAGCACAGAAGGCTACAAAAGTCAATAGTAATTCATTCCTTTGTGCTTTTCTTCCTTTTTACCTATGTCTTCATAGGCTGTTGGAACAGACCTGGAAATGGATGTTGATTAACTTTCTTCCTGTTTCCCTAGAATGTTGTTGCATTGCTAAAAGTTCTTTCTCAAATCTGTATTTCTCACATGCCAGGGTATTCACTACCCTGGCATTCACTAGTCCTTCATTGTAAGGACTTCCAGCGTGGCAGTAGTCGGAGTGTAAGGCCGTGAGAAGACAAGTTTTTGAGCGACTATTGAGGGTCTGGTTTTCTGACTATAGACTATATTTGTAATTTACCTTATGAAATATTTTAAAATACGGAGATGTAAAAGGAACTTTTATTCTCTTGGAGGCTTATGGCTATTTGCTAAACAAAGAGCAGATATCTCAAACCTATTATTCAGAAGATATTTCACACAGGAATTAAATTATTAACCAGTTTTTAACAGCACAAATTTAGAACATTCAGATTCATCATTTGTCTCTCTTTCCTATTCTTTCTCAATGCTGTTTTCTTTTCTTTTGCCATAGGGTCTACTTGCTTTGGCAGCTGCAGATGGCTTTTCTGCTGACCTTGCCAACCTTGGCCTCCTGAGGATAGCTAGAGCCAAGGCCTTAAAGAAGCACAGATGAGTCTGGAACCCAAGGGGCATGTAACACAGAAGTTCATGAAAAACTAAAGAAAAGCCCATCCCAACAATGTTTGCAGAGTGGAGGACCAGAGACACCGAGTCTCTTCAGCCTACGTTCTGTTTTTATTGGTGCACACAACTGTAAAATAATGAGCTTAAATTTGTTCTTAATCTGACTTTGCTAAGGAAAATTAATGATCATTCTCCTATATTAGACTTAGTGTTCTTCAGAAATAATTCTCAAGAAACAAAATCAGTGAAACAAGACACTGGCCATCATTTAGCCTTGAACCATTCTTTTCTAGTCCTTTTAATTAGCCTGGAGCTCTCATTCCTGTAGTTGGTTTGACCATGTACTCAAAGCTCATGAGGTTTTTGGGCCCTAAGCACTTTTGCCCATTCAGACCTCTTCCATACAAAATTCAGAATTACATTTTATAATTGTGTTTGTATGAAATAACAGTGTTCACATTTTGGAGAAGTAAAATATTCCTTTAATTTAAAACTCAGGTTGTTTTTCCTAATAAAATTATGTAAAACATTTGTTACATGCGCTTCAGAATACTGAGAGTCTAAGACATTGTGCCTAATGGATGGTTTGCCCTGCCTGTGTTCTAAGGGTGTTGTCAGAAAATTCAGTCAGTATTCTCTATCCCCTCGCTCCTTGGTTATTTATTGCCACTCCACCAATAGCACTGCAGTTGGCAGAGTCAATAGGCCTGTACATTTGAACTTCATTCTTTCCCACCCTAGCCAGAACTTGGTATTGCTTAACCCCCATTATCCGAGGGGTGTTGGGGTTGGAGACAGTAGTTAGAAGTCAGTTGGTAAGCATTTTTGTTCTGCTTCCTACTTTTACATCTTGTGCTATGCCTCACACGGTGAAGTAGCTTTCTTCCTTTTTCCCTCAAACCCCATTATTCGTCCACCCTCACAGCTCACAAGATTTAAGATCTTAATACCGTCCACTGAGAGTGTTTGAGAGACCCATTCTGATTTCCCTGCAATTGTTTAGTACTGGCCCAGGCTTCTCCACAGAATGTTCCTTTTCTCTGGTTTGGCTAAGTGAGGTCTGTGACATGCAGACTATAAGCACATTTAGCCTCTTCAGTTCTCAGTTCAAGAACATGGCATCCAGGGCAGGCTCTTTGACCTCCCCACCCCACCCCCAGGGGAGGAACAGTCCTGTTAGGCCACAGAGGAGGACTTTGCAGCCAACCCTGAAGATACCTGATAAAACAGGGTCAAAT
>REGO01000540.1:0-17297 GCA_010120015.1 Rhombomys opimus
TATTAATACTTTAGTTGATCAATATGTATTAATTGACTTTGTGCACTGGCAAAAAGCAAATATGCAGATCAATACAATAGATGAGAGGACCCACAAATACACCCATACATCTAGAGAAAACAACTCACTTTAAGATGATAAAAACATACCACAGAGATAACAGAATCACTTTCTTATTCAAAATATAACAACTGAATGAAATTCAAGTAACAATAAAATTGCTTATGTTTAAATAAATTAGTTATCCAGAACGATGATTTTTATTTGACTAAAATGTCTATTGTTTTTGTTCCAGCAAAATGTACATTGAGTCCAATATAATTAACTTCTTAAATAGCCTTTGACATTACGTTTAGTATATTTTAAATAGTGATAAAAACTTTTAGTAATTAAATGTAAAGTTCTATGTATGTGCATAGGCATTATAAATATGTGAATGCATATGAGCATAGTTTTCTTTTAAAAAAACCTACTGTGTGTTTATAAATACACATACTACTTTGAAAGTAGAAATATATAGCTACCTTAGACAATTCACTTACAGTAAGTATAGTCTAGTATCATGACCATGTAGTAAAACACCCTTGTTAGCCTTTGTGGAGCTTTGCTGGATAAAGTTGAAGTCTGATGTCTCTGGAGAACAATTTATTTACCCTCAGTCTATGATGATGTTCCCCATTTTAGCAGTGAGGCGCTAAAAATCCTCTCACCTCATCTGGGTCACCCTAGGTCTTGTAAAGCCTGTCATATACCCCTCAGCAAATCATAGGCAGGACTCTTTTCTGATAAGAAAATTGGTCCAGCAGGTAGCTGGGAATTCCTAGAAATATCCAATCCTGATAAGGATCTTAGTCTTCAGTAGTGACCTTAAACCGTACTTGGAGATCCCCCCTCCCATCCACAGGATAATTAAGTACTTGTTTTTATTTTATTTTATTTTATTTTATTTTATTTTATTTTTTTCTTATCAGTTACATTTTATTAAATCTGTATCCCAGCCGTGCCCCGAACCCTCATTCCCTCCCAGTCCCTCCCTCCCTCCCTCATCACTACTGTGCCCCTTTCCAAGTCCACTGATAGGGGGGGCCTCCCCCCATTCATCTGATCCTGTTTTATCAGGTATCTTCATTGAGTTCCTGTTAGAAATAGTCCTTGTTCCCCTCACTTTGGGAAACCAATTGGTTACTGAGCTACCACAGGCTACATCTGAGCTGAGTACTTGTAACAGGACAGTGCTACTGCATGCAATCATCCCTTACCCTATGGAATCAAACGCATTCACACTCAGAATTTTTCCCACTGCCCAGGGTTTATAAATCCCTGATTTAAAATGAATGTAGTCGCTGGCTTTGCTTGAGGCATGATACCATCATGCTTCCACCATGGTAGTCTGCGATTCCTCGTTTGTCACCTGCCAGGCTGCATCTCACCAGGACTGTGTCTCGACTGCAAGCTGAACAGGCATGGGCTTTGGCCTGCGTCTCTGCTATGCTCATCACAGCAGCTTAACCAAGAGCTATAATACTTTGGTATCATCATAGGCTTTGGGTCACCTCAGTGTCCACTGCCACCAGCAATCTCATTCTAAGAAAGCTAAACTGTATCATTCCATGGAAAATTCTTTCCACACCCTGCCTACCTAGCTCAGTGTGGCTTCCCCCTAAAGCACTCACTCTAGCTACTCCTGAGTGAAAGGAAATCCCAGTTCTTCATCCAGAAGCTGAGGAAATCCAGGCCCTGCCGAATAGAGAATGACTAGCATTCACTAAATGGTTAGAGGGGTTGCATAAAGATAGCATATTTCAAAAACAAACAAACAAACAAACAACAACAACAACAATAAAAACCCAAACATACATATTTGCTTTTGTGTGAAATGTTTTTTTTTAAATTACATATATGTACACAGTATGTTTGCTCTGGTGGTAAGAGATCAAAGAATTGAAAACTGTTTTCTTGGGTATTAGTTTGGGGTTTGTAGCCCAAACTACAAACCTGAGAGAAGGTCAGCCAGGTGAAGACATGTCTAGCCACTGGGGAAAAGGAACTAGCTTTACTGTGTTCTCTTTCTCCCCATTAGAGATACAGTTCCTAGGAAACCGGCCCAGACGGCTAGGCCAGAACCTTTTATGGTCTTGAGGCCTAAAGTAAACCATTCATTTCAAAAGTCAATTTCCCTTACCCAGTCATGTAACACCAAGGCGTGTAGTTCCCTGCTTGGGTTTTTTGTTTGTTTGTTTGTTTGTTTGTTTTTTTTTTTCCTTTAAAAACCTTGTTCCCCTAGACCGCCAGGCGCAGTCCCCCTCTTCAACCAGGGAGGATGTTGCAACCTAGGCTCCAGCTTGTAATAAAAGATCCTCATGTATTTGCAGTAGAGTCGATTCCTGGTGGTCTTTGGGGGTCTCAGGAACTGGGCATACAGTGCAAGGAGCATCTTGACCATCCTAAAGATGCTCGGGCTTGAAGAACACTGCCTTTATCCACTGAGACATCTTGTCTGCCAATGTCCAAAAATTGTAGCTAAAGTGAGGTTAAATTTTTGAACAGGAAATAATATATTTGTCAAAGCTTCTACATCCCCTATAGAGCTTTTGGAAGTCAATTATACAGTTAAATATTTTTTATCATTTTAATGTACACTTCTACATTATAACATGTTATATTTTAAATAGTCCCTTATTTTTAACCTTTGTTTTCCAATGCTCCTCACTCAAAGAGTCACAGCAGATTCAGAAAGCAACAGTAAAGAGATTTTGCGTAGGCAGCAAAGAAGAGTTTCATGGTAATGAAAGAGATAATTGTGGCTCCCTGCCTTTGTTATAATTGAAAATCAAGTATACAGCTTTTTCCATTTAACTTTATTGTCTGACTTCAAACTAGCACATAGGAAGGAAAGTGACACTAGAGTAATTCCTGTGATGTTGCTTTCCTGTCTGTACAACAGTGTGAAACCTAGCATTAAAGTTAAGCAGAACAGGCAATTAGATTTATTCAATTACAGCTGGGTAAAAGAACCACGATTATCAGTTTTATTATTCGGTATGTGCTGCTTTCCAAATATTTGCTTGGGAGCCTGGCTGCTGGAGAGTTCTTCCTTCATACAAAAAAAAAAAAAAAGATAATAATCATTTGATAAAGCAATCCAGTATTTTACTTTTTTGTGACTTCTAGGGAGAACTTTGCAATATTACAATGTTTAAAATACTATGATTTAAACTAGAGAGATGGCTCAGTGGTTAAGAGCATTTCGTTCTCTTGCAGACCTCTGAGGTCACTTCCCAGCACATACAAGGTGGCTGACAGCCACTTGTAACTGCAGCTACAAAGGCCTAACTGCCTCTTCTAGTCTATGAGTGTACAAGACACAGCTAGGTGTACATTGATACGTTTAGGCCAATACTAATACACAAAAAATAAAATGTATTTTAAAATTGGTCAATAAATGTGTCATGATGACTACTGAAGATTATATTTGTCATAAATATTGGGCAACTTATATAATCTTACAGAATCTTGATATGTTTCTATATTCTTATATTCTATAAACTTATAGAATATTTTTAGGTGACTTGAAAACATTAGTTAGATTATTTCAGGGACTAATCATGGTATTACCCACAGTAAAGAACAGCACAGTATGTGCTATTAATATTAATTTTAGTAATGCTTTTAATAATGCCTACAAAATTCACCATGTTTTATGTGAAAATAAATTTCGAACGTTTAGATGCTTAGTGACAGTCTGAATTTAAAACTCCCATAGCTTCTAAATAGACTTGAAAGCTACTAGCATCCTGGTTGGTGAGTCATCATTAAAATATAAAAAAAATTGTAAGATTATATGCACAGCTGGGTATTGGTGTTTATCTTATGCAATAAAAAGCAGGAATTTGCTCTTCCATTGGTAGCAGTTCAAAAAAATTTCACACAAATGTAATAGATATGTATTTATTTTAATGTTTTAAGATGTTTTAAGTACTAGAGACCATAGTGGCATGCACAAATCTTGTAAAGTTTCAAGCCAGACAAAATCCAAGCGCTATAGAAGGGAAGTACATAGAGAGCAATGCCTCTTCCCACAAAACTATTTGCACTTGATACCTGGTGGCAAAGGGAAATCAGTTTTCTCCAGTTGAATGTCACTGAGTTTATCAACCATGTTCTAGGGAAGACCTCATAATGAGAAGTAGTTGGCCAACACAAACACACACAGACAGACAGACAGACAGACAGACACACACACACACACACACACACACAGGAGATAAGCAGAAAACCTCCATGTTTCTGAGTGGGCTTTTGTTCTGTTTGATTTGTGTCTAGCTTCTTCATCTTAATAACGAAAGCAATCTTTTTTTTTATTTTTTATCAGTTACATTTTATTAATTCTGTATCCCAGCCATGCCCTGAACCCTCGTTCCCTCCCAGTCCCTCCCTCCCTCATCACTACTGTGCCCCTTTCCAAATCCACTGATAGGGGGGGGACCTCCCCCCATTCATCTGATCCTGTTTTATCAGGTATCTTCATTGAGTTCCTGTTAGAAATAGTCCTTGTTCCCCTCACTTTGGGAAACCAAGAAAGCAATCTCATAGCAGACTTCCTTGTCCTCTTACTCTTACAATATTTATGTCCCATATTATGCAATGGAATACCTTTTTCCATCTTTTTACCAAAAGTAGGGTTTGTCATTGGTCATAAGATGTGTTTCCTTGAGACATCAAAAAGATGGATCCTGTTTTCTGATTAAAATTCTTAATTTGAGTTTGCTTATTGTTTATTTGGGGCCTCTACAGTTAAAGGTTATTATTCGACATTGTCTATTATTTTTCCATTCTATTAGACTTTTTTTTTCACTCAGTGTTCTGGCATTGTTTATTTGTTCCTGTGCCTTCTTGGGCATGTTTATCTTTCTCTGCATATTGAGTATTCGCCCTGTAGAGTTTACTTAGAGCTCTAAAATTATTAAAATCTGTAATTTTTATGAAAATTTTCCTTTCCCTTTAATTATTACTAATATTTTTACTGGCTATAATATTCTCAGATGGCATATAATGCTCTCTGTGGTTTTTCATAACTTATAGACTATTGGTCCAATCCTCTATGGTTTTTGTGTTCTCCATTGAAAAATCAGTTATAATTTTTATGAGCATGCCTTTGTATGTGACTGGCTCTTTCTCTGTTGCCACTTTATAAAAATAAAATATTAAATAAGAAAATATGTACATAATACATACACACACCATACATTAAAAATCATAGACAATATGGGTCTGAAGAGCTGGCTTAGCAATTTGGTTCCCAATTCATCCAGTAACTCAAAGCTGTCGATATTATATGCCCAGGAGATTTGATGCCCTGTTTTACTTCTGAGGTCACTACAAACATTCTCACAGAAAAATACACAAACCTATGCAATAAATCTAAAATAATAAGTGAATAGTTTTCTTACAAGTTTATCCAAATGGTCTAATGCATTTAATAACAACCTGTACATAAATAGAAAATATCTTTTTATAAATTTTGAAATGTCATTTCCACTTTGATGTCTATGTGTATACATTATTAACTTATACTTTAAAATTCACCAATAATCACAGTTCATAGGAAAACTGTCTTTTCTATTTGATTCATAATTCTAACTTCCATACTCTAATAGTTATTTTAGTAGGTCCTATGCATTTTTGTTTGGAAAATGATTCTGATTGAAATTTGTTTATACATAATTGTAAGATTCACTCTGCTATTATAATCTATATATTTATTGTTGAATGCTCAATTTACTATTAACATATGACCTATCTTACCCTGTTGTCATTTTTTAATGTAAGTGTATTAAAGTCTTTTTTAGCTAGTAGGATGTAGACTATGAAAAACAACAACAAAAAAGAATTATATGACCTCTGATAAAACTAATCCAAATTTGTTGAAAATATTACTTTGTATACTCCAATGTGAATGAACCTGAGAAACCAGGCATTGAAGAGAAATTCACATCATCATGAACAACTAGAGAGAATAGGAATCTTAGAAACAGTAATGTAAAAGTGCATGGAACACTCAAAGGAATAAAACAGAAGGCAATAACAAACTTTTGTTAGAAATAATTGAAATGCAAAATATGCTCCAAAACCTGAGGATATTTTTCTTCTCTCAGTTCTCTCACAGGAGCAAAAGTCCCTAAGATGGTCTTCAACTTTGATAATTAATTAGAAACTTCTAAATCAGTCACTGAGACACTGTAAGTACCACAGTTAGGAATTACTGTATTCCCAAAGATAAAGAGGAGAGAGATGATACAGAAGCCAGAAAAACTCCCTCATGGGACTGCTCTAACTTCCTGTGCTTGACATGTAGCAGTATATCAAAGGGTTGTTGACCAGGAAGACATCAATTAATATGTACTGGCTATGGTTGTAGCATTTCCAGTTTGCTGTGAGACTTTGTTACTCCCAGAAACAAGCTGGTACTGCATGACCTAAAGCCCTGGATTTAGAGCACTGAAGATAAGGAAGATGTCCTTACAGGCAGGTCGTTCTGGTGGTTCAAATGCCTGCTCCAAGGAGTGAAGGGCAAAATAAGAGGGCAAAGTTGCAATTAAATAAAAATTCTATTAGTTTTTTTTTTAAAAATGTCATATAATATATTTTGATTATGGTTAGGTTGTTACAAACAAGTGGAATTCCCGGCTCGTGTGATAGATGGTAGGAGTAATATCACCTAACTTTCACTAGCACAACCACATAGAAAGTTACTGAAAGATTCCTAAAATGTGTAAATTTCTATGCCAACATTAAAACTATAACACTGCTTTATTTTGTTTATTCTGTTTTCATCCCATATTTAAATTTACCTTCTTTCCTCAAAAGAAATTTCTAAAATAAACTTTATAATCCACGACACAGTGCTGCATTGAGCCAGAAACATCTTTACCCTCCCTGTTTCCAAGAAAAAATGCTAGGTGTCAGACAGAGCTGTGTCCAACTCCACAAACAGACTGCAGAGCGACATTCGCTGCTTTCCTATTTCTGTTTCAGTATCAGTTAAAAAGGATGGAAGGCAAGTCACTTCAAGGGTGGAGTACATCCATGGAATGCAGTTGAGTGGTGAGTCTTGGCAAATCCTCATTTCTGCAAACAATCACATGGCTGAGCCCTGTTATGACACTGAGCTCCTGAAACATCTCTTTAAGCCGACATTTTCTAATAACACACCTGCCTCCCAAACTGCATATTCATCTACAGTAATGACATGAAGCTTCATTGTTGACACCAACACCTTAAATGTTAAGCTTCTGCAAAGATAAGGAGTATGCCGCACAATTTTACACTGTTCATTAGCAGGATGGAGGAGTACACTGCAGGTCTATTTTATCTACCCTGACTTCTTTTGGGTAGTGTTTTACTGGTGACCTATTTTTGATATTGGGGGGGGTCTCAATGTCATGAGACAGTGATAGCTGTTCTTCTTCAATTGCAAATATGCAAAATACCAAGTGGGAACTCATTTTCTAGTTAATAGCATTGTCTCAAGCTGGAAACATAACTTTCTTAACTACCAAGAATAAAATCAAGTTTCTGACACAAAAAACAAACATTTTGTCCTGTTCCCTGTTTTCTCCCTCTTCCGACGAACTTCCCATTTGCCTTCTTGAGTAAGGATTGATTATTTTACCCAAGGTCCTCCTTCTTGCTTAGCTTCTTTAAGTGTACAGATTTTAGTATGTTATAATTGAGCATAAATCATGTGTGTTTTTCTGTTTCTGGGATAGCTCACTCAGGATGATCTTCTCTAGTTCCCACCATTTTCCTGTCACAGAGGGCCTCTGAAAGACTCACCCCAGCAGGGTATCAAAGCAGATGCTGAGAATTATAGCCAAACTTGGGCAAAGTGCACAGAATCTTATGAAAGCAGGGGGAGATAGAAAGACCTGGAGAGGACAGGAGCTCCATAAGGACAGCAACAGACCAAAGAAATCTGAGCCCAGGGGTCTTTTCTGAGACTGATACTCCAACCAAGGACCATGCATGGATATAACATAGAACCCCTGCACAGATGTAGCCCATGGCAGCTCAGTATCCAAGTGGGTTCCCTAAGCAAGGGGAACATGGATTTTCTCTGACATGAACTCAGTGACTGGCTCTTTGACCACCTCCCCCTGAGAGGGAAGCATCCTTACCAGGCCACAGAGGAACACAATGCAGCTAGTCCTGATGAGATCTGATAGGTTAGGTTCAGATGGAAGAGGAGGAGGACCTCCCCTATCAGTGGACTTGGGGAGTGGCATGGGAGGAGAAAAGGTAGAGAGGGTGGGTTTGGGAGGGATTGAGGGAGGAGGCTCCAGCAGTGACATATAAAAATTTAAAAAGACAAACATTTTGGAAAGAAATCACCCAAAAAGAATAATAAAACGTGTCACTGATTTGTCTATCAATTTGTTACATAATGATGTATTGGGGATTATTGGAAAAGCAATACCAACTTTGTCATAACATGTGATATGTCCTGAAGCATGTCATCGAAACTGCAAAGGAATAATAATGGGAGCATCATAACCATTTTCATGACGTAACTCCATTTGGCTAAACTGAACTATGAAATGGACAATGTAGTTCACAGGTATAAGCTATTTTCTTCCATCTTTCACGGCAAAGTTACTTTATTTATAGCTAGTAGAATTATATGAGGCACCATAATAATGTATAAAGTGAACAACCCATGACCACTGAATATAATATTAAGGCTTCTAAATAATTTGAAAGAGACCCAAATGTCCAGGTTGCCACTTTAAACTGAGCACCTTGATCATGCTGTATTTGCTCTTTCACCACTACTGAAATGCTAGGACCCTTAATGGGTGATAACTACCTCCTCCATTTGGATGAGGGCTAGCTACACTTCCATCACATACAGACTCTTATCATTATGCTATGGATGAAGACTGATAGCATCCCTGAGAAATCATTCTGTCTCTATTTTGGGAGAAATATCTTATTGTTAAGCAACCATTCATCTACAAAGATATGTGTATATACTGAATTCATCTAAAAAGACAACTTTATGTATTTCTTCCTTCCATCCTTTTTTTTTGTAAAATCGAGTCCAGAGTCTTTATCTTGTACTTGAACTTTACAGACAGAACCTTCTAACAACTACTAACTGTTTTAAACATTCATCCAGAGTTGTTAGAATGACTGAACTTGTGACGTGCCCAACTTCCATAAGCCCTGTTTTAGCAAGTGACATAGAGCAAAGAGTCACATACAGTTCTATAGAAATTAAAGCCCTACCCTAGTAAAAAAAAAAAAAAAACAAAAAACAAAAAACAAAAACAAACAAACAAACAAACAAAAAAACCACAGCTCAACTTCCTATAGTTTCTGCAGAAGGGATTAAATGGTTGTAAGTCAACATCATTAAAATCTTTCATGGATAAAAACTAGAGCCCCTGCTCAGATGTAGCCCACAGCAGCTCAATCTCCAAGTGGGTTCCCTAGTAAGGGAAACGGGGACTGTCTCTAATATGAACTCAGTGGTAAGCTTTTGGATCACCTCCCCCTGAGGGGGGTGCATCCTACCAGGTCACAGAGGAAGACAATGCAACCAGTCCTGATGAGACCTGATAAGCTAGGGTCTGATGGAAGGGGATGATGACCTACCCTATCAGTGGACTTGGGGAAAGCATGGGAGGAGGTGAGGGAGGGAGGGCGGGATTGGGAAGGAATGAAGGAGGGGGCTACAGCTGGGATACAAAGTGAATAAACTGTAATTAATATAAAAAATAAAAAAATAATTAAAAAATTCTTTCTCTTCCACTGGGTTAATAATTTGTTCACAATCATATGCCACATGCCTGATTTGCTCACATTAATGTTCAGGACACCAAAACAATATACAGAAAACTCTTCTAATAATATTTATTATATTCTCTCTATATATACATATATAAGAACACACACATATACTATATACATCTATATTAATGTTTATGTATGTGTGTGTATGCAGTGTATGTCTGTATTCACATCTAATACTGTCTATTATCACAGATGTCTCAGTGTACTAAGATAGTCACAACTCAATTTCAAACCAAGAAAGATAAAAAATTATCTTTATTATATTATAAATTCAGTCCATTTATTGTATTTGAATTGTATACTCTAGATAAACAAAAAGCAGGCATTTTACAGTTGCTACAGCAAAACTAGGTCTTCTGAGAATGACACCAAGGTGTTAAATGAAATAAACAGGAAGGTAGAAAGGTTCGTGTTGTAAAGGAAAATAAAATGGGATTTTTATGGAGTCAATGAATGCTAATAGACTGTGTAGAATAACAACAGTGTAGTACCCAATTAATTATTCACATAGTGTGTTTATGAGATACCACTCAAAAGGAATTATGGGTTATTAATGATATAAACAGAATAACATAGGCAAACTGCTGCCAAGTAAAGCACTCAAAAATTGTGCTTGTGAGACTAAAGGAGCATGTAGGGGAATTGAGTTTCCTAATATTGCTGACCCTAAAGTTTCAGCTTTATTACTTCAGACATGGGTGATTGAAGGAATACTGGTAATGCCTGGACGTCTTTACCTTTTTAACAGTTCCTTTACTTCAATGTTATTTGTTTTCTTTTCAATTCTTTTCTTACACGAATAAGCCTCTTATTTAAAATCTTTTTAAATTTAACCCCAAAAGTTCATATTTTGCTCTTTAAATTATTGAAAGGTAAACCAAAGCTAAAAAAAAAACCATTAAAATTGCTTTTATTTTCATTCTATTTTTAAGCACATGGTGCTCTGTCTCTATATATGCCTGTGTTTCATACGTTGGCCTGGTGAAGGCCAGAAGAGGAAATTGTATCCCCTGAAATTGGGAATTGGGGACTGTCTATTTCTTTCTTTCTTTCTTTCTTTCTTTCTTTCTTTCTTTCTTTCTTTCTTTCTTTCTTTCTTTCTTTCTTTCTTTCCTTCTTCAATTTATATCCTGATAGTAACCCCCTCCCTCTTCTCCTTCCCATCACTCTCTCCCACCCTCTTTTTCTTATACTCCCTCTCTTTTTCCTGAGAAAAGGGGAGCCCTTCTCTCCATACCAACCCACCTGAGCACATCAAGTCGAATCAGGACGGAGCTCATCCTTATCCACTGAGGTCAGGCAAGGCAGCTCCATTATGGGGAAGTGATCAAAAAGCAGGCAACAGAGTCCATGTTACAGACAGCACAAGCTCAACTTACTAGAGGACATATATGAAGATCCAACCACCCATCAGTTACATATTTGTATGGGGCCCGCGTCCATTCCATGCATGCTCTTTAGATAGTGCTTCTGTCTCTGTAAGTCCCAATGGTTCTAGGTTAGTTGACTCTGTTGGCCTTCATGTAGCATTTTTGTCCTGTCCAAGCCCTTCTATTCTTACTCCCCCCACCAACTCTTCCAGAGGATTCCACAGGAATGACCTACCAATGCCTGACCTAACCTAAAACCCACCCCATGGGGGAGAGCCAACCCTGACACCATTAAAAGTACTCTGCTATATGTACAGGCAGGAGTCTAGCATAACTGCCCTCTGAAAGACCCCACCAGCAGCTGATCAGATCACATGCTGAGACTCAGACCCATGCATTAGGTGGATTTTGAGGAGTCCGGGGACATTTTGAAGTCTCTGCGTGGGTGCTCAAAAGCCTAAGTGAGTCCTATGTTAAGAGCAAGCAGTGCTCTTAACAGCTGTGCAAACTCTCAAGCCCTAATAAATAATGGTTTTAAGAGTATAGATTTGATTTCATATTTCACGGATTACATTTTTTGTAAAATAAATAAATGAATGAAGGTGAGATGGACTATAGATTAAAATATGTAAAAATTTTCTTTTTTATTAATGCTGGGAAATTGGAATTGATAGTGATATATAAGGGTACACTATATGTAAACAATTTTCAGCAGCTCTTTATGAATCAGAAACAAATATTAACATAATGAAAAGCATGTCAAAAAATTCTCTGTGCTAATCTTTGATCTGTACATGTATTGAAAGTGAAGAAAATGACAATGTTATTTAAATTAAGTTAATGTTAAACAGTAAGAAAAGAATGTAGTAAGAGTTTTTCTAAATCTAGATTGACCTCTTTCTCCATAGTAATGCACATATCCCTAGAAATACAGTGGGCATTCATCCAGGTGCCAGAGAAGATGGAGTATATTTTAAAACAGTGTGAGGAAATGGAAAATATATATAGAAAAAATTTCTAGATTCCTGCTTGTTTCACTGTCTTCACAGAATAGAAATCATACTATGCTTGATTCTCTCTGTGTTTCTCTCTGTATTTCTCTCTGCTTCTCTCTGTCTCTGACTCTCTCTGTCTCTTCCTGCTTCTCTCTTTCCTTCCAATAAAAGTCCTCAGTAAAATAAGTAACTTAATAATCAAAATATTATATTCCATTAGTACTTTTCAGAGAAGAAAACATAAAACAAAATATTTAGCACATTAAAAAATAGAGTGATATATTACACTAATATTCTTTCATGCTGTTTAAGTCTTGCCTTCCTCTATTTTGGAGATATTGTGTCCACTAGTTTTATTATTATATTGTTAATTTCTATATATTTAGCATATGCATTTCTTAATTCCTTTGAAATAGCAATGAGATATAATTCAGGGAAATATCTGGATTATATCTGTCTCAACACCTGAGAGTGTTTCTCTTATGATCTGGGTTTGTTTCCCAGCATCTGTTTTAGGTGTCTCTCAACTGCCTGAAGGTCCAGCTCTAGAATAGATGACACTCGCTTCTGCTATCCCCACACACTTGCATTGAAGTGCACATATCAGCACCCTTACATACATACACACATATATACACACATACATACACATACATTAAGAATACATTAATTAACCATAAAATAAAAATATTTAAAACATATGTTGCTATGTAGAGTTTTCCTTGCTCTCAACGTCAGAAGAGAAATGCCAACTTGTTAATGTCCTAACTTTTAGGGGTAATTGTTGTTGGGAAACTTTAAGGAACATTAGGCATGAGTCTTTCTTTGTTGAACTTTCAAGTATGTGTATGAAAATATAATATATAAATGTATATTGTATAATATACACGTGTTACATATGCACAGATATACTAAGTATGCAAAATATGTGCTTCAGTTATTTACAAATGATAGCATTTTGTTATGTACATAGTCAAATGATATTTTCATATAAATGCTGTTTATATAAAAGTGATTACTGTTTTGCAAATTGTGATGTGACTGACAAAGTTACATTCATAGATAAGGTTAAATGACATACAAAAAGCAGTTATATGAGGTACTAAGCATGTATCATACATACAAGGAGAAAATATTAAAATAAGTGTGGTCTCTTCCACACTCTTTCTTTTATGCCAGCTTCAATATACCATCAATATTTTTGTTGTTGTTGAAACTGAACTTTCACTGTGGTTTGTTTAAAATAGATTTTCTACATGTAGCCCAGGAGGCTTTGTACTCACTGTGTAGTCACGGCTGGCTTTGAACCCCTGACTGTCCTGCCATTATATTCCCTGTGCAGAAATTACACATGTGTGTCACCAGGCCCAGCTGACATTGGGATATTTATAATTTTATAGTAATTTTTTAAATTTTATTTAAAGTTTACTGAGCAAAATATGTCTACTTTAAAAAGAATCCACTAGTACATGGTATGATGGTTTGGGGGCAATAACCAGAATGTAAGCTATGAATTTGGTTGCCTCAAACATATCAACATTGGTTGGTTGAATCCACGAGTCTTAGTTGTTTTATACTGATGTGGAGAGAAAGCAAGACCACCTACAGACGGACACATCTGACTGGGGCTTGCTTACCGTCTGAGAGTTATTTTGGCAGGGTGCATGGCTGCAGAAAGCTCTGCATGCACACAGGAAGAAAACACATTTTCCGTAGTTGGAGGATGTCCTGTGGGATGAACAAAATGCTCTCAAAAACTCCAGTGACAATTTGGGCTGTAATCTTATCAAAGACTGAGAGGCTTCACACTTTCTTCCTGAATCTTTTTTTTTTTTTTGTCTTTTTTTAAATAATTGATTTTTTTATTAATTACAGTTTATTCACCTTGTATCACAGCTGTAGCCCCTTCCTTGTCTTCTCTCAAACCCACCCTCCCTCCCTATTCTCCTCCAATGCCCCATACCAGTCCACTGATAGGGGAGGTCCTTCTCCCCTTCCATCTGACCCTATCCTATCAGGTCTCATCAGGACTGGCTATATTGTCTTCCTCTATAGCCTGGTAAGGCTGCTCTCCCATCAGGGGGAGGTGATCAAAGAGCCAGCCACTGAGTTCATGTCAGAGACAGTCCCTGCTCCCAATTACTACGGAACACTCTTGGATTCTGAGCCTCCATGAGCTACATCTGTGTAGGGGTTCCAGGTTATCTCTATGCATGGTCCTTGGTTGGAGAATCAGTCTCTAAAGAAACCCCTGTGCCCAGATTTCTTGGTTCTGTTGCTGTCCTTGTGGAGCTCTTGTCCCCTCAGGGTCTTTCTATCTCCACTTTCTTTCATAAGATTCCCTGCACTCTGCCCATAGTTTAGTTTTGAGTCTCAGCATCTGCTTTGATACCCTGCTGGGTAGAGTCTTTCAGAGGCCTCTGTGGTAGGCTCCTGTCCTGCTTACTGTTTTCCCCTCTTCCTATGTTCCTCCCATTTGCCTTTCTGAGTGAGGATTGATCATCTTTCCCAAGGTCCTCCTTCTTGCTTAGCTTATTTAGGTGTACAGAATTTAGTATATTTATCCTATATTATATATCTAATATCCACTTATGAGTATACACCTTGTGTGTCCTTTTGTTTCTGGGATACCTCACTCAGGCTGGTCTTTTCTAGTTCCACCCATTTGTCTGCAAATTTTATCATTTCCTTGTTTCTAATTGCTGGATAGTATTCCATTTTGTAAATCTACCACAATTTCTGTATTTATTCCTCAGCCGAGGGACATCTGGGTTGTTTCCAGATTCTGTCTATTTCAAGTAAAGCTGCCACAAACAAGGTTGAGCAAATGTCCTTGTTGTATACTTGAGCATGTTTGGATATGGGTAAGATCAAAAACTCAAGTGACTACACATGCTGGAGAGGATATGGAGAAAGGGGAACGCTCCTCCATTGCTGGTGGGAATGTAGACTTGTACAACCACTTTGGAATCGATCTGGTGCTTTCTCAGACAATTAAAAATAGTGCTACCTCAAGATCCAGCTATACCACTCTAGGTCTATATCCAAAATATGCTCAAGTATACAACAAGGACATTTGCTCTTCCTGAATCTTGATACAGTCCTGTCCCTAAATAAGAAAGCTGGGTTGGTGTGTCAATATGCCTTTCATTTCTCTGTTGCATTTTCCTAGTTACTAAATGGAATTTGTTTTCCTGTTGGGAAAGCCAACCCATCATTAGAAGCCTTTGGTGTAAATAAATCCTTCTTTGACGAAAGCGGGCCCAGCATCACCATCTTCACTTCAACTTCTGCGTAGAAGCACTTGGTTCAAATATCAGATTTAAAAATAGGTAAATTTTCTAAATGTGAGTATCAGGGACATTTTAAATATAGGGTAGCCATACTAAAACCTACAGATCTAAAAAAGCTAAACACACTAAGGAGGACCCTAGGGAGGATGCTTAAGTCTCATTCAGAATGGCAAATAGCATAGACCCCAGAAGCCAGAAGCAGTGGAAGAGAGGAAAGAGGATGGGAACCTACTATAGAGCATCCTCTGAAAGTCTCCACCCAAGAGGGGATGAAAGCAGATCCTAAGATTCAAAGCCACACTTCGGGCAGAGCACAGGGAGTCTTATGGAAGAAGAAAGGGATGGAGAGAAGGATGTGGAGGGAGAAGGGGCACCACAAGGAGACCAACAAGCTGAAAATCTGAGCCCAGGGAGTCCTGCAGGGAATGATGCACCCACCGAGGAGAGCCTAGACCCCTGCTCTGTCTCCGTGTATGTACTTAAGTAAGGGGATCAGAGGCTGCCCCTGTCATGAACTCAGTAGCCTGTTCTTTGGTCACTTGCCCCCGGCCATGAGACCTTAACATACCGTGGAGGAAGAGGATCCATGGAGTCCTGATGAGATTTAACAAGCTATGGGCAGATGGCATTGGTGGAGAACTCCCACTTCCAGTGGACCAGAGGAAGAGGGAAGCAGGGAAGAGGGAGGGAAAGTGGGACTGGGAGGTATTGAGGGAGGGGGCTTCAATCGGGAAATATAATGAATAAATTATGAAAAATACACATTTTAAAAAATAAATGTAACAGTCTAAAGAAACCAAACCTTCGGCAGAAGGGGAGTTAGTATGACTTGGAAAGGATAGGAGCTCCACAAGGACCAAATATATTTGGGCACAGGGACTTTTTCTGAAACTGTTTCTCCAACCAAGGACCATATATGGATATAACCTAGAACCTTTGCTTGGACGAAGCTCGTGGTAGCTCAATAACCAATTGGTTTCCCATAGTAAGGGGAACAGGGACTATTTCTGACAGGAACTCAATAGCAGGCTCTTTGACCTCCCGACCTCCCCAAGGGAGGAGCAGTCCTGCTAGGCCACAGAGGAGGACTTTGCAGCCAGCCCTGAATATACCTGATAAAACAGGGTCAGATGAAAGGGGAGGAGGTCCTTCCCTATCAGTGGACATGGAAAGGGGCAGGGAGGAGATGAGGGAGGGAAGGTTTGGGGGGGAATGAGAAAGCAGGATTCAGCTGGGATACAGAGTTAGTTAATAAAATGTAACTAATATTAAAAAAATTAAAATTTAATTAAAAATCAATTCATAGTATATAGGATAAACTATGAAATAGATAACCAGCAAAAAAAAATGTAATGTGAGTATTTTAATGAATGTATTTTTTTTTTTTTTGGTTAAACTTTCTTCATTAAAACTAAATGTATCTGAGGTTACAGAATTGTTTTGTTTATCATTTTCTCCTAGGTCTTTTTTATATTAATTACACTTTATTCATTTTGTATCCCCCCATAGGCCCCTCCCTACTCCACTCCCGAGCCCACCCTTCCTACCCTTTCTGCATGCATGCCCCTCCCCAAGTCCAATGATAGGGGAGGTCCTCCTCTTCTTCCTTCTGATCTTAGTCTATCAGATCACATCAGAAATGGCTGCATTGTCGTCTTCTGTGGCCTGGTAAGGCTGCTCCCCTCTCAGGGGGAGGTGATCAAAGAACAGGCCAATCAGATTGTGTCAGAGGCATTCCCTCTTCCCATTACTATGTAACCCTCTTGGACAATGAACTGCCATGG
>REGO01000540.1:23047-56932 GCA_010120015.1 Rhombomys opimus
CTGGCCTCTACCCATTGTGCTATCTTAGGTGTTTGGGGTTATTTTCTGGTGGTTCCTGGGGATCCTGTGGTGGGGAGAATCTCCTTTGCAGAAAGCTGGTTTTTCCTGAAGGATGTCTTCTCAGCTTTTTGGGTATAGTCCCTGGATGGCTGACGTTTTTTCAGGAGTTGCTGCTGCTCACCTCAGGGATAGAGACCTGAGTAGTAACTGTGGTCTTTGTTAGTCGGGAGGGTTCTCCTCTCACCCAGGGAAGACAGCTGCCCTGTTTCTGGGTTTCTTGCTGTAAATTTAATGATCAACTGCTGTGACCCAGTTGGACATCTGGCGCTCAGCAACTGTTTGTGCCTGTGTCTAGAGCACAGCTGAGTGATGGTGGCTTGGCCCTGCCGGTCTGCTAGACTTTTTCCAGGGAAGGATTGGGTGATTTAAGTCAGTACAGTTTCCTTCCTTCCCTGTGGATTCTCTGGAGACAGGGACTCTCAGTCTCTTTTTTGCCCTGGTGCACACTGCTCAGACTCTGCCAGCTGTCTGGTGTGCAGAAACTGCCTGTCTGCCTTTCCTGCCTTTGGGAGCCTGGGTGTCTGCCTAAACTGGGTAATTTTCCGGAAACCTTTTCGGGGTGGGGGTGTCGGCTAAGTGCTCTGAGATCAGACCAGCCGTTTCCCTCCCTGTGTGTTTGCACTAGACAGTGAAACTCATTAGCTGGTGCCCTGGTGCCCACAGTTCTATCTCAGGCAGCGAATCAGGCGCTCAGGGAGGGCTCTGTGCTGGAGCCTGGGTCCCCAGCTCTGGCTCCGGGCTGGCTCCTGGGGTGCCCGTGGAACCCAAGTCTTTTCCAGGGGATGTCTGGGTGACCTAAGTTCGGTCCCAATCGTTTCCTGCACCGTGAGGTTATCTCTCAACTAAAAATTCCAGTCTCTGATAGTGTGGTGCGCATTGTTCAGTCTGGGACCATGACCAGAGACACTGGCTTGTGGCTCTGGGTTGGGGCTGGGGCTGGTGGCCAGCAGCCAAGCGTCTGACGTAGCTGGGATCTCTTCTGCTGTTTAGCTGGGTGAGCTAAAAGCTGATTGAATCCCCCACCGTGGGGTATCCTCTCACCTGGGAAACACAATCACTGTGTTTTATGGCTGCGAGTTCTGATTGCTGGTCACTGTGCTGATCCTGCTGTACTGCTGGTCAGAATGAGAGTCCTCCCGGTGCCGCCATCTTGCCCCGCCCTCCTCCTAGGTCTTAATACACCAATTGATTTACATTATGATATCAAAAGCATAGATCAAAAGCATAGGTCACATGATGTGCATGCATGGAACCAATGTAGCTTCTTCTGTACCTAATTCTGTTCATTGATGGTACAAGCAAAAGTGCTTTGCAGAAAGGAATTGCATCAGATTGTTCAGATTTACTTTCACAGTCCATCAGCACTAGCACTTTCCAAGAGAATTTATGCATCAGAGTACAAATGACTGGTGATTCTCGTGTTACTTCAGCTCTAAGAGTTTGACCATCACCCAATATATCAGACCCATGGGCAACAAATTCATCCACTGCGTCTTTTATGAGCTTGCATAGGAGGTGAAAAAAATAAAGCTGATTGCAGATTAACAGTGGGTTGTCACTGTAACCACATTGTGCATGAGCAGAGTTGACACTGTGTGAGAGTAAAAACACAGTATCGAACCTTTCCCATTATTTTTCAGCTTAGCCACTGTCATCGTCACAAGCAACTCACTTTCACTCGTTACGAAATTGATATCATTTGCTGGCGATTGCCCAGCTTTTCAGGCTATTCTATTTCAGGCCGATTTTCTAAGTACTTACTTAGCTGATTCAGAAGAAATACATGTAATATGTTCAGGTTGGGTAAATTGTCAAAATTACCAAATAGATTTGCACTGTGACCACAGAGTAACTTTAGGTTGGTGGGCTAAAACATGAAACATAATGGAATGGAAAGAAAATTATTTTTCAGTTGAACTAAGAGAATAAACTCCTTACTTGCATAATTAAACGCACAGGCACACACACATGAGAAGTACACACATAGGCATACACCCACACAAAGTTCCTGAAACCAGGGTAGAGAAAGTCCAATGGATTTTCCATGAAAATTAATTGGGTTATGTCTGGGTCATAATATCTTGTATCTGAGCCTGAGCTAGTAAACCAGAATTTGACAGTCCTGATTCAGTGACTCAAAACTGAGACTGTAGGTTTTAGACATGAAAGTTAAACTTCCAAGTAGCTCTTGTAGAAGAATGATGTCACTTTGAACAGCAAGTTTTTCATCCATTGTCACATCTTAGTTAAATCACTCGGATCCTCTAAACAAGTGTTTGAGGATTATTTTAGAATTTGTTTGAAACACTTTAGTTTTCATTGAACTTCTCAATCCCTGTGAGGTAGGAAAAAACAGTGAGGGAAGGCAGGCCCCTGTGAAAACAGGGACACAGGGGGCATGCATCGTTGCTGACATCAGTCTCCTCTCTCCTGGTCTTCTCTTCACAGCAGTAACGTGTTCTGAAGTGTCAAGCACCCATTACTTTCTGTTTATTACTGCTTCAAAACACTGTTTCAGGAGTTTCTCAAGGAATCCACTGAAAATACTCAGAAATATCTAATGAGCTCCTATATGAGGTCACTTTTGGGATATTTGTGCCATTACAAGTATGTTTTACCTAAAGGAACAGATGGAGAAGTTCAGGGTTTCAAACATTAAGGTATTTTTAAGTTTTTACTATTATAATGCATAGGACTGTCCAAGTCAATGAACTATAAAAGGTGTGGCTTTCCAGTAAAGTGAACCAATTCACAAATGTCATTAATTAATTAATTAATCATAGTACCATGTAGATAATGCTCCAGGACAGATGTTACAGGAATTAAATTTATTTTTCCAGAATTCCACTGCAGCTTTTTATGTCAAATAAATCATAAGAGGCTATGTTTTCATCTCTTTAATATGTTCCCATGATAAATTTACATAACTATAAAGAGTTTGAAGTCTAACATAACATTCTGAAAAGAAAACCATTTTTTTCTTCTTGAAGTTATTGTTTTATATACATATGTCTAGTCATATACATACATATATGTGCATATATACCTATATGAATTTACAATGTTACAGAATCTGTCAGAAAGCACCACCTCTTTGAAATGCTTGTAATATTGACACTCTTCATTATGAGAAGTAATCCAACCTTAGGCACATTACTAATAAATTGCTTGTGCCTCAGGATCCCAACTGCCCTCTAATATACTGGGGTTAATTGTGTAATTTATGCCACTGAATGCTATATCATTAAATATGTATCAATGTGAAATGTGATGGATTTGCTAGGCACTGATGAACTATGATTTACAGTTATAAATTTTGTTAGGTGGGGTATGTTTAACACAAAGTTAATTCCAATTATAATTTATAATTACAATTTATAATTCCAACATGTACCAACATGCAAATGAAACAAATTTCGGCTCAACAGTAAGTACTATCAGTCTTACCTCTGTTCTTGGAGGCTCACAGTAGCAAAAAGAATATAACTGATTTTCACTGATGTACAGGTAGTCTCCGGGGTGCTATGGTATTCAGATAGGGAAGTGCTCTAAAAGCAGCTGGGCTGGAACTTCAGGAAATTCTTTTTTATCGTGAATGTGTCCCTCATTTTCTAATTTTGCTGAACTTGGAGTGAAGGAACACAGTTATAGAGAGCTTCCCTGTAATGTACCAGTGTTTCTAAACCATAATGAACACATTAGACTATGGGTATTCATTGAACTTCAACTTAAATGAGATTTCCATGGTGATTTCTGGAAGTCTGTGAACATAAATATCACAACCTCTTAGTCATTCTCACATCTTTCCAAGAGCTGTACTTCTAAGAACAAAGAATAGGTTCTTGCTTCAGTCAGAGAAAAAAAGAATTAATACGACATTACTAGCCACACACTGTATCCAGAAAATTGAGTGAGACATGGATGTGAAGGTTAAGATGACCTTTTACAAGAGTTTTCTATGCTTTCCCTCCTCCCCTTACCTCTCTGTGCCTCGCTTCCATCCACCTCTTCATTTGTCATTGTCTAAGGGCATTGTTTCATCTCTTCCCTAAAGCTTGCTCTCTTTCATCCTCTTTCTTTCAACCTAACTTCACATGTCTGATTTCCTTTAGAATCTGTATTCTGTGATCTCTCTTTTCATGTACTTATGGTCTATCTCACACCCGTAGCAACTTAGTAGTTTTCTAGATACATTGGATCAGGATTTTATTGTTTAAGGGTAAGATAGAGGTTAGACAACCACTAATCATTCCTTTATTTTACCAGTATTTACATATAATTGTTGTCTCTTTCTATATATAAGACTCGTGTACATGATTCATAGTGCTCTATTTCCTTTTTTAATTTTAGTTTTTTATATTAATTACAGTCTATTCACTTTGTATCTCAGTTATAGCCCTCACCCTCATTCTCTCCCAACCCCACCGAACCTCCCTCATTTCCTCCCATGCCCCACTCCAAGTCCACTTGGAAGGTCCTCCTCCTCTTCTCTCTGAACATAGCCTATCAGGTCTCATCAGGACTGGCTGCATTGTCTTCCTCTGTGGCCTGGTAAGGCTGCTTCCCCCTTCAGAGCGAGGTGATCAAAGAACCAGTCAATGAATTCATGTCAGAGACAGCCCCTGGTCCCCCTTACTAGGGTACCCACTTGGAGACTGAGCTGCCATGGACTACATCTGATCAGGGGTTCTAGGTTATCTCCATGAATGGTCCTTGGTTGTGGTATCCATCTCAGAAAATACCCCTGTGTCCAGATTTTTTGGTTCTGTTGCTCTCCTTGTGGAGTTCCTGTCCCCTCCAGATCTTCCATCTCCCCTTTCTTTCATAAGATTCCCTGCACTCTGCCCAAAGTTTGGCTAGGAGTCTCAGCATCTGCCTTAATACCCTGCTGGGTAGAATCTTTCAGATGACCTCTGTGTGAGGCTCCTGTCCTGTTTCCTGCTTTCTCCCTTTTCCAATGCCTGCCCCGTTTTCATGTAAGCACTGTGATGTGTGTGTGTGATTTTGGGTTGTCATATTGAGCCATTTAGTTTATTATCAATCACAATTCAAAATGCACTGATAACAATGTAGTTCCCTTGTATTGTTGAATTTTCTAACAAGTTGCAAGAATGATAAAATGGGAATAAATATTTAGTTTGTCATTGCAGTCCTGTAAGGACTGAGTCCTGCTCTTAATTTCATCAACACTCAGTTTATCCATTATAACTGAGTTTATCTCCTATAATTCCACCAATAATAGACTTTTTGTCTTCATTGTTCTGTTTGTTTCATAATGCAGCAGATGTTGTGCCGTATGCTGACTTAACAGACTGGATTCTCTTCTCTGACATAATGTAAGTTTCTTTTTTTTTTTTTTATGTTCCATCACTACATTTGTTGGTTAATCTCTAAGTTTTTTGGAAACTTTAGTTTTCTTTGTGTTATGAATTTCTAGTTTATTGTGTTATTTGCTTAAATTTACTTTCACTATATGGAAACTGGATTTCTTTGTGACTACTAGTTTATTGTGGTGTGTTAAGTACTCTATGTAAGTGTCCATTATGTGTCATTAATTGATGCTTGTTTCATTACTGAGTTTGAATTTTTTCACCTGATTGAGTTAATCCTGTTGTTATGAGTGCTAAACTCTGCAGTAATAATACAAGCTTCGTATTTTTTCCCTGCATGTTCTTAAGTCTTTGATATTCTCTAGATGGACACATACGCATTCGGTTCTGTGTGTACTCTTAAAGAACTACAGCATTAACTCTTTTTGTTTCTCATTATTCTGAAATCCATAGAGATACACATACTTTCCTTTGATTAGTAGACACATTGTGTACTTTAAACTCTTGTTTATTGTAAACTGTAAAAATAAACAAACAAGCAGGGAGTGGTTGTGCATGCCTTTAATCTGTGTGTTCAAAGCTATCTTGGTGAACAAAGTGAGTTCCAGGACAGCCAGGGCTACATAATAATACAAGCAATAATGCAAACAATAAAACAAACAACCCAATAAATACATAAATAGACAAATAATAGTTTCATTCCTCACTTTCTCATGACCCCTTTCTAATTTCATGTCCTATTTTTTTTTAACTCACTAAGTCTATTCAACACTTCTTGGTATGCACACAGTGTGCCTGAAAAACATGAGGGTCCACATGTGTGAAGAACTCTGATCCTCCCTACTTCAGTGGCCTTTAGCTACCATGTTTCCTTCCTAGGTGTGGGTTTCCGGAACTCCTCACCATCCATTCCACGATCTTGTGAGGTCTGTGACAGCAGCTTCTGCTGTGGCCTGTTCATTAGAGCAGCAGCCCTCTCAAGTCCAAGAGCAGTCCCCTCCATCCTCTGCCTCTTACAGTCTTTCTCCACCCTCTTCTGTGTTCTTATGGGCAGAGATTGTGATACAGATTTTCGATTTAGGTCCGAGCATGCCACAGTCCAGTCTTCCTTGCACTTTGACCATATTAGCCATAGCTCACTGCAAAAGGAGTCATCTTTGTGAGCAAGAAAAGCTTCACTAATCTGCTAGGACAGATATGCTGAAAATGCACCTTGTACATCTATAAAGAATAAATGAAAGTATGTTTTCAAATATTTTTATAAATAATACAGTGTAATGAATTTTTTTAATATTCTCAAATCTGTTTTGCATTATATAACCAAACTTAGTCGTAGAAACTTCAGACATAACTGGTTATTCCACAGGAAAAAATAAGTTAGCATAATGGCATTGTTTTACAGTTGAATGCAAATGCATTTCTAAGCACATTAATCTTGCTTTTAATTCAGGAGAACTTTCCTCTGAGGCATTCGCAGTTTGTCAGTTTCTCACTAACGCAGATATAGGTTGTGCAATATAAAGCGATTTCCTGACTGGATTTCAAATTAACCTTGTTCTATCAATTTCAACATGCCATACTTGACCATGAAAGGTACTTTTAACACCTCTCAAGTTCAGAGTGTTATGAAACTTGAAGCAAATCAAGAAAGTTCAAATTAAGATCAGATTAAAGATTTACACTTGTCAAAGGTTAAGCAAATCTTTCTGCTTTTCCTTATTTTTAATTTGCATCTTTAATAAGCTGTAGCATAAACAGAGCTGCTGGCTTCATTTCCACATATTTCAGAATAGGAAAACTTGTTCTTTCTAGGTCAAAAATTAAAACTCTTCTGAGTACCCACCTTCTTAAGTCAACAAATATTAATCCTTGGAAGAATTTGAGGCTTTGGATGACGGTGGAAGGGCTCAGTCTTCTGTGCTTTTTGTCCTCCTTATATACATACTTTTTCCTGCTCCTTTGTTTCTGCCTTTTGTTTGGCAGTTTGCCCTGCAACAGCTCCCTGTCTTGTTCTGTAGCTTAAAAGGAGGGCTAAAGGTTTTAATTAATTAATTAATTTTATTAATTACAGTTTATTCACTCTGTATCCCAGCTGTAGCCCCACCCTCCTCCCCTCCCAACCTCACCCTCCCTCCTATAGGAGAAGAGGAGCTAAACTTTTGCAGGAACTTGAACTTGAACTGAACTACCTCAAGACATTAGGCCACTATTTTCTAAGTGTTTCTCTCAATTTTAACTAGATTTATAATTTGTCAGTACTCATTTCAAATTATGACATAGATAGTGGAGCAGTTTTGTTTTAATGTACCCTGAAAATATACATACAGGTATTTTTATAAAGACTAATCAGGTTTTATCTCCGTTTTTAGGAATATATTTACACATTTTCTGTAGTCTTACATACATATACAAAGTAACAACTATTTAATGAACAAAATGAGAACAAATGGATGTATATGGGAAGGGTTAGATGAAAGAGGAAATGATGCAATTTTATTTTTATCTCAAAAAATAAAAGAAAAACAGCCTTTCACTGGATGAACTTTCTGTTACTTTATTAAAACCTAAACAAATCAAATACCAGGGCATCTAAAGCCCAATTTGAAGCAAGTGGGTGGTAGTAGACTATATAAAGGCTTCTGAGTTTTAGGGTGCCTCTTTAAAGACACAGTCAATGCACTATTCCAACTACCTAATTTTCCACCACAGAGTTTTGCAATCAGGCTAGGGCAAAGAGCTAAGGGAGTGTTTCACTTTTTAAGTACACTGGTCCCCAAGTGACAGAATGTGACTCCAAATGAAGGGCTTAATAAGAAAAGTTTTTGCCTTTTTTTTTTCAGTAATGGGGGTAACTCTGAGGATTTCATGCATATGTATGACTGCAGTGGTTTGTAAAAAAGATCCCTTCTTAGAATTTACCTCGTGGCATGTAGCTTACAGAGCTGATGTAGTTTATATTTGGAACAACATTTTCCCATTAAATAGAATTTGTGACAGTGAATTCAAGGCAAGAAAAGGTAATGATTCAAACGGTTTCTTGGAAGTACAATTTTTCTCTTCAAGGCTTGCAGGGAAAAAATAACTGCAGCAATCAAATGCAAAAATTATATAATCATGTCAAGATATGTAGTCAAAGGTGTTACTGAAGACAAATGTAAAGCGCCTTAGCAGCACATTATGAATGACCTCCCACTGCGTACACTCATTTACAGTAGGAGGTGTAATGTCAATTCTATGTTGCTGTGTGAGAGGAGCAAGTCCAAATACTAACTGGATTCTAAGGGTTAAGATATTTTCATTTGGAAGAAAATAGGAAATAATGGGCAGAAGCTATGGGTTGTTTTATAAAATACATGAAACAAAGAAAAGAGAGTATTCACACACATATTATTGGAATATATGTTCAATAATAGAGCAATTAATCATGTAATTTTTGTCTTTATAATCTTATTTACCTGACTGCAAATACTATTTTTAATTTAGTGTTAGCTACCTTTCAGTTTGCCAAAAATTTTGATATAGAATTCCTCTATAACATAAAATAAACCCTTATTCTTTTGGTTGTGAGCTTAGTCTTTAATGTTTGAGCTGTCTCGCTAGACTTCATCCAGCAATGGGTAAGAGAAGATGCAGAGAACCACCGTGAAACATTAGACAGTGCTTAGGAGGAGGAGGAGGGTTCAAGGACATAACAGGAAAACAAGTAAGAGCCCAGAGCATCAACTGACCGGGACTCATGGGAATTTGCAAGATCAGGATCCTGTGGAGGTCTGACCTAGGTACCCTGCACATATGTTATGGCTGATTTGCTTGGTGTTCCTGTGGGAGTCCTAAAAGAAGGAGCAGGGGCTGTCTTGTGGGACCCTTCTTCTCTTCCTGGGTTGCTTTGTGCCATCTTGATGTGATGACACGTTCCTGGTCTTGCTGTAGTTTCTGTGCTGTGTTTACTTGATGTTCCTGGGAGACCTCTTTTCTAAGGGGAGGCAGAAGGCAGGGTTGTTTCTGGGAAGGGAGAAGATAGTGGGGTGAGGAGAGGAAGGGGAAACTACAGTTGTAATATATGAGAGAATATTAAGAAATAAACAAATAAATGAAAGAGTAAAGACAGGAAAAAAAGTCTAAGAAAGTATACCTAAGTACAGACGCGAGAGAGCCCTGGGGGATCCTTGCTGAGCCCACAGGCAAGGTGCTACCGCAGTCATCTGGATGGTTAAAGAACTCTTCAGGTGGAGTCCTTTGACGATCAGAGTGACCTTTGTAATGCCTCCGTAGTGTCTTAGTTATGGTCTGTCAGCGACAGGAACAGCTGTAGGATCACGATAGCAGCATGAATTCAGTGGTGGATCAGAGAGCAGACAGACAGCGTGGAGGCCAGGAATGTGAAGTGCTGGCAGGTGACAACCCAGCAGCTCACTCCCATGCCTCATACCATAGTGATTCTGAAAATCACAGTTTCTCTATGGCTGTTAAAATTTTATGAAATTCTATATCATTGTGCAGAATTTTTTAAAAGTAAAATTAACTAAGACTCTGTGAATTTTCATATTCATGATAATCATCTTTATGTAATAATACTTTTATGCTGGAAGTGGAAAGTACATCTCAAAACTCTGATTTCGCACATATGAACAGTGCAAGTGGGATTGCTTGCTGGAAAGGGATCACACTGAAATCAGTATGGTTTTGGTCTTTGAATCTCAATTTTCAGTATTTTTAGACAGGATTTCTCTGTGTATCCTTGGCTATCCTGGACTTGTTTTGTAGGCCAGGCTGGCTTCAAACTCATAGAGATCTGCTTGCCTCTCCCTCACTGAGTGCTGGGATTACAGGTGTATGCTGCAGCACCCTGCTTGGTTTCTGAATCTCTACTAATAAGATTTAAATCCTCCCTCAGTAGCTTAGTAACCATATAGTTTAGCCAGTCTGTTAAAAAGTCTAGGCTTACCTAGACAGTCGGTGATTCTAGGACCTGATATACTTAGGAATCTTTGCATGAGAATTGAATGGATTACTATTTGTAAAGCATTTAATATATAGTTCAGAACAACAAATCCATAGCTGATAAGCAATTAATAATGATAACTATCAATTAAGATATACTGAGGGAAGGGACATATTGGAGATTTACAATATAGACTCTCTGTCCAAACGAGGTGGGTATAAGCATCTGTTCTCGTCAGCTGCTGGGGAACACAATTCTGATAATAATTGCATAAGGCATTAATCTGTGAACATGGCAGAATATCATTAGCAGTCATTTTCTTTTATTTAAACTAGTAGTGTTTGCTTTTACCCTAGGACCTTGTGCTATCTAGTCTCCGGTTCTTATTTACCCTAGCAGAGTCAGATTTGGAATCCTTCTCGTGGAGGAATCCTTAAGTTAAATCAGACATCGATTGGCTACTCCCACACATTCTGTGCCAGCAATTCACAAGTCTATTTTGTAGGTCAGACATTTTGTGGCTGGTTCGGGGCTCACAGTTCTTTTATGGTAGCTTGCAGAGTGCCTTCCCACACTGATGAGTCTAGGGGTGAAAGAGCCATCAAGGCACGTGTGAACTCACAGACACTGAAGCAGCAAGCACAGATTCCACATGCATCAATTCCTCTAATATATGTTATATGTTATGGCTTAGTCTATTTATGGGACTCCCAACGATAATAACATACGGGCTTCTGACTCTTTTACCTGCTCTTGTGACTTGTTTCCTCCTTCAGGCTGCCATATCCAACTTCAATATGATAGTTTTAGTCTCATCTTATTATATTATGTTTGGTGGTGTTTGGGTTTCATCTCTTAAAAAGCCATTCTTTTCTATTGAGGGACAGAAAAGAGGGGGTAGTTGGGAAAGAATTGAGAGAAATAGGAGGAGTCATCTCTAATCAAGGTATTTGTATTAAAAATAATTTCATTTTCAATAAGTGAGGAAAAATTTAGTTTGTCTTTGTCTAATAAACTTTGAGTTGTTTCTTAAAGCAACCCTGGAAAACAGCAAAAACAACACACATGAAATTTTAAAAGAAAATAAAGGTAATAAATAAAAGTAAATCTAACAATCTACTAACATCCAGGATTGTTGAAAGTCTATTAAAAGTTCTTTCATTTGAAATTCTTTGAAAAGTTTTATCACAAGTTTTGGCAACTATTTTTGTCTTGTTGTTTGGCTTCCTCATCTACAGATTTATTATAAAATGTTTTATTTTTTCTTTTATATACTATATATCCTTTATTATTGTACTTTTATTTTTTATATTAATTACAGGTTATTTACTTTGTGTCCCAGCTGTAGCTCTCTCCCTCATTCCCTCCCAAACCCACCTGTCTTTCCTCATCTCCTCCCTGCCCCTTTCCAAGTCCACTGATAGGGGAGGTCTTCTTCCACTTCCATCTGACCCTAGCTTATCAGATCTCACCAGGACTGGCTGCAATGTCCTCCTCTGTGGCCTAGCTAGGATGCTCCTCCCACAGGGGGCTGGAGAGGTCAAGCAGCTAGCCATAGAGTTCATGCCAGAAACAGTCCCTGTTCCCCTTACTAGAGAGGCCACTTGGATACTGAGCTGCTATGGGCTACATCCAAGCAGGGGTTCTAGGCTATAACCATGCATAGCCCCTGGTTGGAAAATCAGTCTCAGACAAGCCCCTGTGTCCAAATATATTTGGTCCTTGTGGAGCTCCTGTTCTCTCCAGGTCTTACTAACTCTCTCTTCTTTCATATGATTCCCTGCACTCTGCCCAAGGTTTGGTTATGAGCCTCAGCATCTGCTTTGATATACTGCTATGTAGAGCCTTTCAGAGGTCCACTATGGTAGGCTCCTATCCTGCTTTTCATTTTATCCTACTTCCAATGTCCCTCCTATTGGCCTTTCTAAGGAAGATTGATCTTCTTACCCTGGGTCCTCGTTCTTATTTAGCTTCTTTAGGTGTACAGATTTTAGTATGTTCATGCTGTCTTAGAGGTCTATTATCCTGTTATAAGTGAGTATATACCATGTGTGTCTTTCTCCTTCTGGGATACTTCACTCAGGATGATCTTTTCTAGGTCCCACCATTTGCCTACAAATTTCATGATTTCCTTGTTTGTAATTTCTGAATAGTATTCCATTGTGTAAATGTGCCACAATTTCTGTATCCATTCCTCCGTTGATGGACATCTGGGTTGTTTACAGGTTCTGGCTATTACAAATAAAGCTGCTACACACATGGTTGAACAAATGTCCTTGTTGTGTACTTGAGGATCTTTTTGATATATATCTAGGAGTGGTTTAGCTGTATCTTGAGGAAGCACCATTCCTAATTGTCTGAGATAGTGCCAGATTGATTTCCAGAGGGGTTGTACAAGTTTACTTTCCCACCAGTAATGGAGAAGGGTTCTCCTTTATCCACAACCTCTTCAGCATGTGATGACACTTGAGTTTTTGATCTTAGACATTCTGATGGGTGTAAGGTGAAATCTCAGGGTTGTTTTGATTTGCCCTTGAAAAATTACTGACTAACTGGTTATGTGTGACTGTGTGGTATGTTAAGTAAAAATATAAAAGCAGAAAGAAATGAACATTAACCAACCATTTGTTTTAGAAAATAGGAAAGTACATATGTTAGGTTTAACCACCATTCCCTTGTCATATAAAAAAATAAGCATCAGATTTAATAAAATTACAAGTATTGAAAATACATTATTTTTTTGCTTGAGATTATATTTTGATTACAACAAAGGGAGTTTCTCTTTTATTCCTTCACATCCACCCATTTACCTCTCCTTTTTTTCTTTAAAATTCGTGGCCTCTTTTCTCAATTGTTATTGAATGCAATGTATTTGTATATGCATATATTTTCCAAAATATAACCAGTTTTGTCTACACAATGGTACTTGTAAGCATACTTTCAGTGCTGAGTTGTGGCAAACAAGCAATTGGTGTGTTCATTTTCATAGCAATGCATTTGTGGTCCTTTGGGAGACACACAATGCTAAGAGTATCAATACCACCACAAAGAGGTTGCACAAAATTTTATCATCATATCTTCTCTTCACTTTTGGAACTATATTGTCATTATATTTGGAATATCAGGGTATTTCCTTTTTTAAAAAATCTCTTTTTACAGTTCTCAAGCATGAAATTGTTGAATTCTTTTGTTTTCATGTTTCTGTTATTAGTGACAGAAACGGAAGTTTAAGTCTTGTTATGATGCAGCTAAAAAAAGTAATGTTTTTAACTGGAAGTTAATGTGAAAACAAAACAAAACAAAATACCTATCAAAACAAAAGAAGAAAGTAGTGGTCATCCCATACAGGAATAAAAATAATACACAGAACGATTTCTTTTTTTTTTTTTTGAATGCTGTTTTTTTTTAATTTTTATTAATTACAGTTTATTCACTTTGTATCCCCCCTGTATCTCCCTCCCTCCTCCCCTCACAATTCCACCCTCCCTCCCCCTTCTCCACTCATGTCCCTCCTCAAGTCCACTGATAAGGGAGGTCCTCCTCTCCTTCCTTATGATCCTAGCCTATCAGGTCTCATCAGGAATGGCTGCCTTGTTTTCCTCTGTGGCCTGGTAAGGCTGCTCCCTTCACAGTGGGAGGTGATCAAAGAGCTGGCCAATCAGTTCATGTCAGAGACAGTCCAATTAAACTGAAAATATATACCTTATGAGACTGAGTCCTGTACAAAGTGAGGGAAATTTCAAGTAGAAAAGATAAATGTGGAGTACATAATTTTAAATATATTTTATTACCAAACCTAACGTTTGCAAAGTAATACTTTGTAAAAAAAAAAAAAAATGGAGGAAGGGTAAGGGAGGAGAAGTATGAAAGATATTCAATGGAGCTTTATAAAATATTCATAAGTTTTTTAAACCATAACATAACAATATTTTTATGTTACCAATATACTGTATAGTCACAGAATTATCTGATTATGAAAAAACTTAGGAAAATAAGGAGTTTTGGCTCATTGTTAGGAAAATGGAATTCTGCCATGGACTTGATTTGACCTGGCATTCACAACTTCTCAATTTTAATTTCTAGGTACATACCCTAGACTTGAGGCAAATATAAACATTTGGCTTTCATTCATTACAACTAACATTAGACTAAAATATAAAAATTACATTTGTAATTTAAATTTGCTTGAAGTTTTTGCAATGTGTTTTACTAGGTAACACTGCTTAATTTGTGATTTTTAAAACCAGTGGTGTTCATTCTACCAACTTCTTTCAGTAAGCTATGATTAACTGGTTATAGAGATAAATGAAAATGAATTTCATATTATTCAAACACACAATAAGATGATCAAAATAACATTTCTATGCTAAGTTTATTACAATACAAAAAAATTAAAGCTATTTATCAATTCTTTAGTTATTAGCTCTTATATGCTTCTACTTGTAAGCATGTCATTTATAATTCAATTATTTTTTTCAATTTAAGCAAATATTTAGAAACTAAGTTCACACTAATTTCAATCTATGAGTTAATATTTAAATAGCTGATTAAGGGATCATTAATTTGTTTTTACAACATGTTTTTACTCTCTGATTTTGAGTTTGCATTTATTAAAAGGCTGCTGGTTTAATGTCTTTCTATACAGAAAGAATAGAGCTCATTCATAAATCATTAGGCTTTGAAAAGCTGAGTGGAAGTTTTGGGTTCTTTTATGAGTCATTTCCCCTGTTCTCTACTGACTTATTAAGCTCTCAAATTGGCTTCATGCCAGTTTGAAAGGAAAAGGACTCAGTATGATGAATCCCACCCTGGAACTATAACTTAATTATTAATAGTTCATATGTAAACTCTACTTCACTGAGTGGGAAAAAAAGTAATAAGAAATACATTTGTGATCTTATATGTAGAAGCAACTACCTTGCAATGACAGACGAAGTCGGGGAAAAACTACATGTAAAATAATTATATATTTTTGTTGGTCCTTATTTTGACTTTTAGATAATATCACAAGTTCTGCTCAAAATGCATTTATTGTTTCAACTTTATGTGAATGTCTGGCAGTAAAAGAAGATGCCATGTTATTTGGAGTGTGTAAGTTAATTTATAGTCAAAGGGGATTCATTTTTTATTTGTACTGATTTGGTTATTTTTTTTTAACAACAAAAAAGGATAATTTATTTCTCACATAATTTCTTTTAGTAGTTGTATAATTAACATTTATAATAACACTTTGAGATTTCATTTTTGAAGTTTGTTGAATATAAATTTTTCATTATTTATTTATTTATTATTATTAGTTACATTTTATTAACTTTGTATCCCAGCTGTATCCTGCTCCCTCATTCCCTTCCCAAACCCACCCTCTCTCCCTCATCTCCTCCCTGCTCCTTTCCAAGTGTACTGATAGGAGAGGTCCTCCTCCCCTTTCATCTGATCCTGTTTTATCAGGTCTATTCAGGACTGGCTACAAAGTCCTTCTCTGTGGTTTTATAACAAAATTTTCTTGAAAATATGCATTGTCAAAATTTATTATTTTAATTTAATATCAAAATTTAAATATTATTTTAAAAGTATATTATCAGTTTCCAACTGAACATAATATACTTATAACTGCCTAAAATTAAACCTGACCAAAGTAAGTTTTCAATGAGGTTTACTGTACTCTGAGTCTCAAGTCATCAAAATCAAGATGTTATTAAGTATTGTCTCTTATAAAGATGACATTCAGATTGTATGGAGCTCTTAAATAATGAATGACAAACTTGTCTTAGCTTACACTTGACTAGGTTCACAAAGACAATGTGTTTGAATAGAGTGTTATCGTTGGCTGAGTGTCCTTCGAGGTTCTTTCTATGTGATACTCTTACAGGCTTGTGGTGTCACTGGTGAGATGCTCTGGAATCTTTATAAAGCAGATTTTTATGGAAAGAAACTTAGATCAATAGAAGCATATACTGGAAGTGGGACCTTGGATCTCTACAGCGCCTGTCAGTCTTTCTCTTGCTATCTGCTTCTGTTGTCAAAACGTGATCGGTTTGCTTTGATCATTGTTCTTACTATGATATGGCAACTCACCAACTGCACAAGATCAGGGATTGCTTACTCTTAAAATAAAATATTTTAAAATATTGACCAAATGATTTTTTTTCTATTTAAGTTAATTGCCTCAGATGTTTTTGTCAGAATAACATAAAGTAGCATAATGCAGATACATTAAATATCTTTATATTTTGTAGTTGGGAAGAGTTAAAAATTTAAAACCCAAAAGAGACCATCCTTGAATGTGTTGCCTAGAGTATGCTGGAAATTAATTGACTTTTTTGATATTAAGGAACTTAAACTTATAGAAAAAAATTCAGAAACTGGATTCTATTAGAATACTGTGCTTTTAAGGTTATTCTGAATCAATTGTTGACACTGGTAGTATCAAACCCTAAGAAACAGTCACTTCCCAATAACCCTTTGGTAAACAAACAGTAATTGTGGTTGTCAAAAAACAAAACAAAACAAAAACAAAAACAAAAAATCAATAGAGATCTCTCATTATTTGTATCAATAATGATATTCCAAATCCCCCATATTACTAAATTAATCTTAAGTGCAGTAAAATTGGGAGCTAACTGAAACATTGAGAAGTGAAGCCTGGTTGGAGGTTTCTGTTTTCACTGACAAAGTTTTCATGAATGGGTTATGGGCAAACAGTATTTTTATACCATATTCTCACTATCATAACACATTCCACTTTGTTGCAGATCTGGAAACAGTGAGGCCAGTCTCTCCCAGACTGAAAACTAAAATTGTAAGCAAAGTGAAGCTTTATCTTTTTAATATTATCTTAGGAATTTGTTTCTGTAATAGAATGGTACCACGGAAATTAGAGCAAAGTGTTAAAATTGATATTGTGATTGTGATTTTTACTTTTTACATTGTTAATGTACCTTAGTATTAGCTCATGAGACTTGTTTGGTAACATTTGGAGAAGCAGACAAGTGAAAGTTAAGAACATTTAGAGATAATGATGAAAGATAAGAATATTGATAGACATGCAGACATGAAAGAATATGTTGATGCTGCATCAAATGAAAACTGGAACTTCATGGAACATTGACCATTTGTTTGGTGTAATTTTTGTACACCACGTGAAAAAATTAGAATACGCTTTGTCCATAGTCAGTTTTGTAAGTGGTTGAAATTAAAAGTCACTAACTTTCTATTTGAAAGATGGTATTTTGAAGCAAAAACTTCCAGTCTTCTGCATTAGTGTCACTGCTTTTAGAAAAATTTGAAATGGAAGTTGGGAACACACAAAAATTAAAGCAAAAGAACTTGACAATTTCCCAACCAAGGTGTAAAAATGATGCCTGTGAATGTTCGCTCAAAGAGTGTGCATATACCAAAGATATCAGCAATATGAGAAAGGAGACAAGAGCCTTGATTAGAGTGATTTCAAAGATGCTTGTGAGACATCTCATATCTCATAATGTGTGATAGCCATTATAGACAGAGTTGTGAAAATGTAATATTGTTTCAAAGACTTCCTAGGTTAAAATCTTTCAAAAAGAGGCCCAGGATAACTGCCTGACTGCAAAATGTCCAGTGCTCTGTTTGTACATTATTAGTGGGCATGAACCTCAAAGGCTGTGGTAGCCAGCAGTGGCCTGGATGGTCACCGTCTATGTGATTTTTGACTTCCCAAAATAGCTGACTAATCTTAGAAACACTAGTATCAAAATGTCAAGAATGTCAAAGAAACCTTCAGAAGCTGGATGTTATGTTGCCTTTAGAAGAAGCCCCTATCTTCATTGAGACTGAAAAGGCCACTCTAACCAGACAGGATCCTATGGAGGAAGGAAAACACCAATTCCCCCAGAAAAACTTTGACCCTAAATTTACCCTGCACTACAGAATGTGCAGGAATAAAGCAGAGATAGAGGGAATGCCAATCCAATGCCTGGCCCAACCTGAGACCCTTCCCTTGGGAGAGAACCAATCCCTGATACTATTAATGATACTCTTATTCCAGCAGACAGGAGCCTAGCTCAGCTGTCCTCTCAGAGGCTCCACCTAACAGTAGATTGAAACAGATGCAAAGACTCACAGAGAAACATTGGGCAAAATGTAGGGAGTCTGAAAAGTGGGGAGGATAGATTGACCTGGAGCTGACAGGAACTCCACAAGAAGATCAACAGAGCCAACTACCCAGGGTCCAACAAGGAGCATGCTCTGGATCTAGGCCCCCTACACAAAGGTACCAGATGAGCAGCTCAGGGTTGTTGTGGGTTCCCTAATAAGCAGAGCCAGGGTTTACTCTCAGACTGACAGTTTTCCTTGCTTTTTGATCACTTCCCTCTAAGAAGCTGCCTCTATGGGCATCAGGGGAAGAGAAAGCCTCAGTCTTGATGTGACTGATAATCAGGGGTTGGGGAAGGGGGGAGAGCGTTCTTTTTTTCTGAGGAAGGGTAGGACTGGGAGCAGAGGAGGGAGGTGCTAAAATCAAGATATAAAGTGAAAAAATAAACTAATAAAAACGAAGCCCCTGTTGATATAAAGCATGAAGGTGTGTGTAACATGGCCAACAGAGCAGACTCGAGGAAGTTAAAAATACCAGCTACATGAACTGTTTGCTGGAAGACGTCCAAACAGTAAAATGTGGACAGCAACAGTGAATTTGCTGGGCCAGTACTGCACAAGTTCACAGGTATTTTTATTGTATCATGTTGGTGTAATGATCTTTTAAAATGTATACACCTCACCCTTGTTCATTCAAATGCTGATTTCTCCCCCCACTCTTTGGTTTCACTCTGGATATTGCATTGTGATACTCATTCTAAGCATCCTGTCTCAACTTGATGTAAACTTACAAATAAAGCAACTACACACAATGTTGAGCAGGGAAAGGAAGAGGACAGGAAAGAGGTGAGGAGCCAGAGAGGAGGAAATGAATGGGCGGAAAAGGGGCGAGAGGAGAGCTGGGAGAGAGAGCTGGAGGACAGTTCTTGGGAATACATGAAGGGATCGACTGGACCTAAGATATCACTAAAAACAAGTATAATGTGGGAAATATAAATGTTAGGAAACTATGAGGGCTTGGTTTTTAGGATGGAGTAACTATTGCCCAGCATTGTGCTCAAGGTTAACTAAATAAACCCAGTGTCTGTGTGGTGATTTGATTATACAGCTGTTTAAGATTAACAGCAAGCTTTACCAGAAGATAGTTAATAGTAAATATTAATAGTAACTTACAACAGTACCACATTTTGCCCTACATGACAACATGAGGCCAAGGACAGGAACACTGCATATTAGTCTTGCATCGGCATACACATTCCATGATATTTTCCTATTCATTTTAATGTTTAATGTGAGTTTGCTTTATGTGTGTGAGGGTTTTGTCTTCATCTGTGTGTATTTATAATATGCATGTCTGTGCTTCAGGAGGAAAGAGGCAGGTGCTGGACACATTGGAAATGGGATTAACAACAGTTATAAACTTCCATGTGCGTGCTGGGAATGGAACCCAGGTCCTCTGGAGAACAAGCCAGTACTCACAGTCAGTGAATCAGTATTTCAGCTCCTTTACCATCCTCTCTAAATAATAGTGCTTATGCTTTGCATCTCCTACAGCAATAGCTTTAAAATATGAAAACTTTCAGTTTAGTTTTATACTGGTTCATCAATCACTTGACCTCAAAAACTTGGAGAAATCATTTGACTTCAGCTTTTGAGCAATATTGCCACAGTTAACAGTTAAGGACTCCTGAGAAAGAAGTGAATGCAGTTAGAATTATGAGATAAGGATGACACTGAGGGATCGGTGGTTCAAAGCTATAGCTTTGACATGAAATGCCTTATAAAGGCTTGGTCCATTTGGGGATGGAAGAAACTTTGAGAGATGAATATGGTGACATATTTGAGTCATCAAAAATGTGGCCCCTAAGGGAATCACAGATACCCAGTCACTTCTCTCTAGTGTCTCAGCCATTGTGATGAGAAGTTTAATTATTTTGTGCATTCTCCACTGTGATCGGCTTCTTCTTCACCTCACAGCGGAATCAACTAGCCATAGACTGAAAATACTTAAGCTGAGAGTGAGAATCAGATCTGATATTTTTCTATAAATTTGTGTTTCTTAAAGTATTTCTTAAAGGGAAGTGGACAGATACAATATCTCCCTGAGTACTTGTCCTTGCATTGCCTAAGACCCATCATAACAACAAAAATATAATTGAGAACAGAAGAATTTGTTTGGAGAAAGGAAATGATGACTTAGTCTGTATTAAGCAAATGTACTTTATTTATAAAGCAAAAACTGCTTTAAAGGCTATGGAATGAGAACATGCTGGTAGAAGCTTATTAGAACAAAAAAAAAAAAACACAGTAAAATCAGTGACTAAGAACTATACAAAGATGTAAATGGAGTTGACCAAGACACATTGTATGGATGTATAAAATTCTCAAAAATAAAAATAAGTTTTGAAATGCAACCATTATGGACGGCTTTCACAGTGGTGGAAGATGTTGAGCAGCTATAAGTAGGAAAAAACTTATGAAGGTGTTAACCTTGGGAACCAAATACAGAGTAATTGGGAAGTCATTCCTGGTAAAACAGACAATAGCAGAGCCATCATGGGAGTTAACAACCACTGATTAAATTTTTGTGCTATTTTACAAGGTGAACCTCATACCTAACACCATTAGCACAGCACAAACCTATGAACAGGAAGATTATAGGCCCTACGGGAAAGCCCACTACTGTTGTTCTGCTAAAGAGGAAAATATTAAAATGATTGCTGATGACTTATCATTATATCCACGGACTAGCAGGTCTTTTATCTCTCATTAGAGAAGCTTCTATTTGGAGGATAGTCTGGTTAACGCAGAAATCCACAAACTGGCCAAGGTGCAAAGTGTAAGGTGATGCAACATGATCAGCCCTAAACTGATACTGTGTCCCCCCTCCAAGGCTCATAGCACATTACAGCAGTTGAGGGAGCAAAAAAGGTTTGTGATGTCAGAGGCAGATGAACATATGAAGTCACAATAGTTGGGGGAGTATATATGAAACATTTGTAAGTGCATGGAGATAGTCACTGGGCATGAAATCATCCTTAGTGGTGTGACAGAGAGAGGGAGAGAGAGATGATTTTCTTTTTTTATTTTTTATCAATTACACTTTATTCACTTTGTATCTCCCCATAAGCTCCTCCCTCCTCACCTCCCAATCTCACCCTCCCTCCCCCTTCTTCATGCATGCCCCTCCCCAAGTCCACTGATAGGGGAGGTCTTCCTCTCCTTCCTTCTGATCTTAGTCTATCAGATCTCATCAGGAGTGGCTGCATTGTCATCTTCTGTGGCCTGGTAAGGCTGCTCCCACCTCAGGGGGAGGTGATCAAAGAGCAGGCCAATCAGATTATGTCAGAGGCAGTCCCTCTTTCCATTACTATGTAACTCACTTGGACACTAAACTGCCATGGACTACATCTGTGCAGGGGTTCTAGGTTATCTCCATGCATGGTACTTGTTTGGAGCATGAGTCTCTGGGAAGACCCCTGTGTTCAAATTTTCTGGTTCTGTTGCTCTCCTTGTGGAGTTCCTGTCCTCTCCAGATCTTACTGTTTCCCACTTCTTTCATAAGATTCCCTGCATGTTGCCCAACAGTTGGCCATAAGTCTCATCTTCTGCTTTGATAGTCTGCAGGGCAGAGGCTTTCAGAGGCCCTGTGTGGCAGGTTCCTAGGTTGTTTCCTGTTTTCTTCTTCTTCTGATGTCTTTCCTCTTTGCCTTTTGGGATGGGGATTGAGCATTTTAGTCAGGGTCCACTCTCTTGATTAGTTTCTTTAGTTGTACAGATTTTAGGTTTTCCTATATTACATGGCCACAGAGGAAGACATTGCAGCCAATCCTGATGAGACCTGATAGGCTAGTGTCAGATGGAAGGGTAGGATGACCTCCCTTATCAGTGGACTGGGGGAGGGGCATAAATGGAGATGAGGGGGGATTGGGAGGAAATGAGGAAGGTGCCTAGATCTGGGATACAATGTGAATAAACTATAATTAATATAAAAATAAAAATTTAAATTAAAAAATTTTCAATAAAAAATAGAATAAAAATTTTCAATATAAGCAATTCCCTTTAGCAAAAAGAAAAATACAAGCAAACAAACTTCTGGACACCGTCAATGTGAGTTAAGGATTTGGATTTAATCATAAGTCTTATGTGATTGGAAAGATTTTTAAGTATAGTAATTATACAAACATATTTCTATTATTATGACCTTAATTTGTCAACTACTTAATAAAATATTGTAGCTATTTATAATGAAGAATACACTGTATTCTTAAAGATACAGCCAAGGAAAAAGATAACTAAAACTTCATTCAGTTATATGGCAGAAGAAGAAAAAACGAGGATAAAATATCACTACTTTCAGGGTACTTTCTGGCATTTAGTAATTATTCCTTTGTTAAGAATAGTCACACCCTGGAACAAGAACTTTTAACTTACTCTGAGCTTGACAAAGCCTTAGACAGGTTGATTCCTAATCATAGGCTGCAATTTTCCTTTTCTTTTAGTATGTACTTCAGTTAGCTTGCATTTGTTAATCAATTTTTGCCTCTTTGAGATGTAAATTATCCACAATCTAGAAAAGTCTCATCCACGGCACTGGGAGCTATCTTTTTAAATGTGAACTTGAAGAAATGCAAGATAATACTTCTATTTCTCCTTGTAGGAGGATAAGAAAAAAAATAGATAATAGATAATTAGCTAAAACCAAAATCCTGGTCACCTTAACCTTTTCTAGACTGTTATGCAGTAAAACAAGTGTACATTAATCCCTGAAGCCTTGAACATGATTCATTTAGTTAGCTGGCTCTGTATCCTATTTCTTTAATTTATAAAATATTATGTATATATATATATTACTTTTCAAGCTTAGCTCTAATATATATTATAAAAGGAGTAAAGATGGGGAGAAAAATGAAAAAGTATAAGCTAGATTATTAAACTAACTAAGGAAGTGGTCTGTTCATATCATAGTTATAATTGTATCAGAAAAGTGCGACTTTTATGGTGACTCTTGCAGTGAAGGCATGGTTTGGAGTTACAGATATGCACATGATACCTCTAGTAAGGGATATAGAAAGATGACCTTATAAGCATGCATAAAAAAGAGTCAATAATATATGACATAATATTTAATATTTTATTTATTCCTTTTACAGAAAGCTTTTCCAAATACAACACTCATCTTTAATATGAACTACATTTTCATCAGCAAACAGAGAATCAAAAATGCTCTTCTCATAGTATTTTTCAGAGCACGAACGATTTTACTATCTATACAAATTTATTTATGCTGTTTTATTTCAATACATGATAAGCCCTAATTTGGTAAGAGGACTGGCAAGTTAAGGAAATTTTATTTCTTTTGACTTGTGCTAACATATCAATTTTATATTTGATTTTTTTTTTCATTTCTGGTTCTGAAAATATTCTGGCTTGATTTTGCTGTCACTGAATGTATGTTACGGATAACCCAAGGATAATGGCATGAGTCACGGGCTGATTTGTAAAGTAAGGAATGATTTACAGCTTATTTCATTATAAGCTATGTACCATGTATTAGGCATATCATACCTAATCTTCCCATTGCAAACACTGAGGGAAATTTCATCCGGAGAAAGGGAGGAGGACATCATTTATTAACCACATATAAATAATTACATGGTGAAAGAAGACTTCACTCCCGGAGGAAGGATGACACATGGCTAATGGGTACCACAGGAGCACGTCCATTGTCAAGACATCATCCTAAGCTCAGTACTGCTTTCTCCAGATTTTGCACTTATCACATTTTGGAGATTTACAGACTCTGAATTTCAGATTTTGAAAGTGCGGTGGGGTAACTATGAATAAAATATGGTGGTTTACAAGTTATTAATCTCCTGTGCTATCCTGACCCTATATATGGGTCCAGTGAGAATCAGCTGTGAGCGTAGTCTTCCAATACTATTAAATATCTGTCCCTACAAGTTTTAAAAATAAGCTCTTGTGTCCCTTTGCTTAATTTTTTTCCAGTATTTTAGAATATTTATTCTTTTTTTTCTCAGTAACCTGAAAGATAATAAGGGGCAATAAGAAATGTTCACTCTGAGGAAAAAAAAAAAACTTTAAATTCAAAATGTTAAGAAACTGATGCTCACCTGAGAAGATAAAAAAGGATTGTATTAAATGCAATAAAATGCAGTAAGTTGTAAATCAATTTCAAATGAGGTAGATGAAGAGGTATGAATTCTACGCTGTTACAGGCATAGTGCGTGAAACATAACGCAATCATAGTTTCCAAGTGAAATTAACATTAATAATATTTCCTTATAAGCATCCTGAAATTAAAATGATTTGGAGTCTGGTGTTATCACAAAGATAGTCTCAGAGTTTCAACAAAGTTTTACTTATTGCAGATTTCAAACTTTATGCATAAATTGTAATGCATTTAATTATATTCCAAGAGATTTCATTTTGCAAAGGCAAATGTACAATTATATTACAATCAAATTTCTTACATATTTTGAAAATATGGAATAATCCTTAAATGAGTTTTTGAAATGTGATATAATGATAACCTACTAAAATTGTTTTTCCTCATGCATTTTGATGAATTCAATATCCTAAGTTTTGTAGCTGAAAGCATAATCCAAACAAAATAAACTTCAAAAACACACTGTTCATGAAAACACTGACATATATTATTTCTCTCATTCAAAGTTAAATCTTTGCAATAATGAGTGAGGCATTTTAAATTATGTTGCCATATATATTGTTTCTAAGTTGGAGTGGATATTTTGATGGTTAAATAGTCATTTTACCTTTTCTTCCTGTTTATTTTAAATGAGTAAGATTACATCTTCTTTTCTTTCCCCTCCAGATCCTCTTAACTACTCTCCTTTGAACCTTTTCCCTACACCCCACTCTCTAGTTGACAACCTTTTTTCATTAATTATTACTCTTATGTTTCTCTCTCTCTCTCTCTCTCTCTCTCTCTCTCTCACACACACACACACACACACACACACACACACACACACACACACACAAACAGCTTGCTGAGTCAATACTATAACTTTGTTAGACCAGGGTGGATAATCATTTTCTTCTCAGATTTAGCTGCCACCACTCATCCAGACACTTCTCGTTAAAGCAAAGAGACTACAGCAGCTGGACTTGCTCAGGACATCATGGAGATGCACCCAGTTGGATAAACAGGATACATACACTTCACAGCTCATCTATTCAGGGAGCATTGAAGAAGGGATGGAAAGGTGGTAAAAGCTGGAATTCCAGGAAGTCTGTTATGAAACATTCTTTCTTAAAACCGGGTACCTAAGCAAGACTGGAACAATGGCAATATCAGTGGCTATGTTGATATAGAAGTATGAAAATATTACAGAGTCCCATTCACAAACAAAGAACAAAACTTTTTCTCTATTGAATAAATTACAAATAAACTTTCAGTTGGCATCTAGAGTAAATTCTTTCTTTTCTAATAAGCATTAAAATATTTTAATTGATTTCAAACTTGAAAATATTGCTTCTTAAAAATATCTATACTGTACACATTGAAAAAAATGACAAAATATAATTTCCTAAATATTTAGAAATGACCTGCTATAGTTTCTTATTTTCTAAAATATCTGCTTCATTATATATTTTGCTGTGATACTGAGTTCTGTGGCCTATTTTCTTTCATGTTGCTGGATAGTAGATTTCAAGAAGCAGAGATAGTGATGAGAAAAGGGAAAGTTATCAACTGGCCTGATATTTGGTTCCTCTTTTTCCTTTTAGATTATTTCATAGAGAACACCGAGGGTAATCTGTATACGTAACGCCTTAAAATTTTGAAGATTCCAGAGTAGAAGATGAGTCAACTTCCTCTTTCTTATACCTGAGGACTATTGTGTAAACAGTTATTCATATAATATGTTTGCATTATATAGAACATGGAAGGTGCATGTGCTCTTGTTCCTCTCTGCTCTACCCTGTCCTCCTAGTCTTGCTTAGCCTGTCACAGTCTCAAACTTAGTGCAATTCACATTGTTAAGAATGTCTCCCTGACTTACAGCAACAAGATTCTTGGGGGTTTATGTCAATATTTCTAAAGCCAATTCATCTTTCAATTTTTGGCTTTCTATCTTCTTCATTCTGAAATCTAGTATCAACAAAGGTCCAGATTTGACTCACCCTCTTTTTGCATTTACTACAAGACTTTAAAGGAATTATTTATCTTTTCTTTGAAATCTGAGTTTAATGGTATTATTACACTTTGTTTTACCCATGAAATAAGAGATTTTTTGTCTTTTTTTTTTTTTTTAAGCAGAGACTTCATGTAGTCACTTTTATTGTTATGGTTCATTTACATTTGTCTGACTTACTATTTGGAGAAATCATTCAATATATTTCATTGGATGTAACTTCCGTTGGAGTATACAGGGTTTCGACATTGGAAGTTTTGATGTCTTTAAGGCCCATGACTTCACACAGCCCATGAAATTAGCCAGGTTTCCAGTACCAGACATGTTATCATACTAGGTTAACAACAAGATACTCTTGCTATTACTGTACTGATACGGCTAGTGACAACAGTTATAACAATAACACAACTCCTACACATAAGACTCAGAACTTCATGACACAGCATGCAGAAAATTTTAATAATCAAAAGTTCAAGAAAAATACCCTGAAATGTATTTTCTAGATGTTTCAGAGAAGCTCCACACGTGATATGTCAAGACACAGCTTCCTAAAAAATGACCTAAACCAGGATGACACCAATACACAGGTTAACATGGAATGAGAAAGTCTCACAGGTCTTCACCATAGACAGAAACTTACAGTCAGCTAAAGAAATGCAGATGTCCATTCTCTTTGCCTTTCGGGATGGGGATTGAGCATTTTAGTCAGGGTCCTCTCTCTTGATTAGTTTCTTTAGATGTACAGGTTTTTAGTAGGTTTATCCTATGTTATATAGAGGATTGACATCAGAAGAAGAAAACAGGAAACAAATTAGGAACCTGAAACAGAGGGCCTCTGAAAGGCTCTGCCCTGCAAACTGTCAAAGCAGAAGCTGAGACTTATAGCCAACTGTTGGGCAAAGTGCATGGAATCTTATGTAAGAAGTGGGAAATAGTAAGATCTGGAGAGGACAGGAACCCCACAAGGAGAGCAACAGAACCAGAAAATTTGAACACAGGGGTCTTCCCAGAGACTCATACTCCAACCAAGTACCATGCATGGAGATAACCTAAGACCCCTGCACAGATGTAGCCCATGGCAGTTTAGTGTCCAAGTAGGTTCCATAGTAATGGGAAGAGGGACTGCCTCTGACATAATCTGATTGGCCTGCTCTTTGATCACCTCCTCCTGAGGAGAGAGCAGCCTTACCAGGCCACAGAAGATGACAATGCAGCCATTCCTGATGTGATCTGATAGACTAAGATCAGAAGGAAGGAGAGGAGGACCTCCCCTATCAGTGGACTTGGGGAGGGGCACTCGTGAAGAAGGGGGAGGGATTGTGGGACTGGGAAGGAAGGAGGGAGGGACTTATGGGGGGATACAAAGTGAATAAAGTGTAATTAATAAAAATAAATAAATAAACAAACAAACAAATAAATAAAAAGAAATGCAGAAGAAACAGTTTTTCTTACCTTGCCAGGCCACAAAGTAATTTGGTACAGCCAGGCCTGATGAGACATGACAGGCTAGGGTCAGAAAAAAGGGGAGGAGGACCTTTCCTATAGTGAACTATGGGAGGGACATAGGGAGAAAAGATGAAGAGAGGGTTGGACTGGGAAGAGACGAGGGAAGTGGCTACAGGGGGATTCAAAGTAAATAAATTATAATACATAAAAATGAAATTTTGTTTTAAAAAATGAATCCTCCAAATGGTTATTCAGTGCCAATTGGTTAACCCTAAGATCACAATATCTAAGTAACTTTATATAGACTGAGCAAGTTGTATTTATACATTTAAGAAAATGTAATGCATATAGATATAATATAATACATTACATATAATATGCATGTATGTGTGTCTCTGTGTATATGCACATATGTATAATATATGTTACATGTTTGAAAAGAGAAACTGAACTTGAAAAAGAGCAGGGGAAGAGTGCATACAAAGGTTGGAGAGATTTAAAAAAAGGGGAAAATTATGTACTTATATTTTAATTTCTAAAAATAAAAACAAAATATTGAAAAATAGAAATGATCAGTCTATTTCATTTCATAACATGCCAGTACTTACAGAGCTCAGAACCTAAGGAAGAAGACTTTCTTTATAAATACAGTTCAGTAAGCTGGTGTATTTCTTTCTTGTTGCTGTCTCCTTGTGGATCATCCAGGGCAGGAAGTTAGTAAGTGAAAATGACCATAACAGTGGTTTCCAATGTTCAGCGTCTCAAACAGCAGGTACGTCATTGGCAAAAAACAGACCCCAGTAGAGCTTAGAGTGGTACAATCGTACAATCATGCAGCTGAAGCAGATTACTCATCAAAGTCTTTTCCTCTTTCTTTCCTATTTGGCTTTGTCAGCAATTGGCAATGCTCCACACAGTAAGAAAACTCTGGGAAAAAAAAAGAAAGAGGAAAAGTAATGAGAAATAATTAGAGATGGCTTGTTGCCAGCTTAACTCTATTTGAGGAAAGGCGAAGCCGTAGGACGATATTATACAGCAAATCCTTGCCCCAAATATTAATGAATATTGCTGGGGAGGGTCAATAAGATTATGCAGTAAAATCATAAATGCTCTCCAAATTACCATTCACTAATGACTGGCTCAAGTTTCAGAAAAGCCGAAGTGAAGTGGTGGGTAGCTGATGAACTGACATATGGAACTGAGAACCATGAACTCACTTTTTCTTTTCCTTTGACAATTCCCTCATTCATGCACAGCCAGGAAACCTGGAAAATGTGTGCCTTCACTGAGCTGGAGAGAGATGACAGCACCATGAGCTGCTTGCTTTGTGTCTTTGTTCTCTGTATTAAAATGATGGAAAGAAAGGGAAGAGGAAGATTATTTTTTCTCAAGACCAGTGTTCTGAAGGACTAAATGGACATCTGCTCACCTATGGTTGGTTTTGAATGCTTCCTTATCATGTTAGAAAGCAGAAACACATTACACTCTGACATCAGGCATCAGGAAGGTTAGATGATAAGCTGGTATCTTCTGTATGTAAAGAAAAATAATGATAAGTGAGGGAATAAGGTAAATATTTTAAAAGCTTATTTCAGTTAAGAATTTTTTGATTAATAAATAGTTTTCAAATGCAAGATGCCATTTCAGTTCACAAAAGAAGTCATATCTGGACACTGGAGCTATTTCAGGGAATTTAGGGGAAAAAACCCTAAAATATAGTAACTTGTGACTGATGAAACTGAAATATTAATTATCAAATGAATCCCAGAATCTTCAAACCCTAGTTTGATATACTGTGATTCATATTGGCTAATGATCCCCATTTGATCTGAAAATATAAAATATTAAAAATGACAGCTTTAATTGTCTTTGGTATCTGGAAATATTTGGACTGTCTGAATATGGTTTAGAGTGTAGCAACAGTGAAACACATGCATATGTATTATATAAGCAAAGTTTGATACATTATATATTTTCATCCTTTAAAAAAGTATATTTAAATATATTTTTAAAAGTAGATTTAATTATGCATATGTATTTTGAGTTAGTGAGAATACTTATTAACTCAAAATACATATGCAGTCAGGTGGAACATTATTCTATTCCTAATGCCTCCTTCAGACTTCCTTAGTAAGTGTAGCTTATTACAGAAGAGATTGTTCAAACGGTGAGTTCTTTCAGCAGTGTTCCTACCTGGGTCATCAGCACAATCAAAAGCAATTTGTAATTAGAATCTCAAATGGCCTGAAAAATGAAGGGAACATGTAAATGAGAACTACTCCCAAGAGAGCCAGCCTACCACGAATGGCCTTCCCAGGCAGCCTCTACATATTTAAACAAACACAAATCAATTCATAACTTATTTTCATCCTATTAATTATGCAATATTTGAGACACCCACAAATTGTCTCTCTCACACATGGCCACATGTACCATACACACACACCCACAAAACCACAGAGACACACACAGACACACACACACAGATTCATTGGGTTTCTAGTGTACTACGCAATAGCGCATATAGAAAAGCTTTACCATTGTTTTTAAATCTTAAATTCTAATAGAATAAAGCACTCAAGCATGGCATGCTTTCTTATAGGAATGTAATGAGAGAAATGAAAAAAAATATTAAAAAGGAGTTAAGTAAATCGACAAATTATGTGAGTAAAGTTTAGGATTTTTAAAATGTGTTTCTTCTTTCTTTCCATATAGCTAATAGTAGCTTCAACTCACTAAAACATTCTGATTTCAATGTCATGCTTGATTTAATTAGTCAATTACCATAATTGATTAAATAAGGAGCTATCATACAAAGCAATGGCGGTTTGCTTCTGGTTATTTCAGTACTGGCAAAATGTTAATTTCACTGATGTTTTAGTATAGTGAAAAATAAATAAATAAAAGACAAGAAAACAGTGGTTTTTCAAGGTATCTTGAGCCAGAATGGTTCATGCTAGAATTCCATATCTCAGTGTTGCAATAGAATTTGATTAATAAAAAAATTATATCCCTATCCCCCACTTCTTCCATAAGGTTTCCTGCACTGTGCCCAAAGTTTGGCTGAGTCTCAGTTTCTCCTTCCATAACCTGGTGGATAGATTATTTCAGAAGCCCCTGTGGAAGGCTCCTGTCTCATTCCTTTTTTGATGTCTATCCGATTTGCCTGTCTGAGTGAGATGTCAGCTTCTTCCCTAGAGTACTCCTTGTTGTTTAGCTTCTTTAGGACTATAGATTTTAGTATATTTATCCTATATGATATGGCTAATATATCAGGAACTCCACAAGGAGACCAACAGAACCAAAAAACCTGGGCCAAGGGGCCCCTGTAGAGAACAATACTTCAACCAAGGACCATGCATGGGTAGAACCTAAAACCCCTGCTCAGAGGAAGCCCATAGGCTGCCCAGTTTCCAAGTGAGTTCCCTAGTTGATTGTCTCTGTCATGAATTCAGTGGCTGGCTTTTTTATTACCTCCCCCGGGGGGCGGGGGCAGCCTTGTCAGGCCACAGAGGAAGATGATGCAGCCATTCCTGATGGGACCTGATAGGCTAGGGTCAGATGAAAGGGGAGAAGGTCCTTCTCTATCAGGGGACTAGGGAAAAGGCATAGGGGGAGAAGACGAAGGATGGGTGGGACTGGGAAGAGACCAGGGATCAGGCTACAGTGGGGATACAAAATGAATGAATTATAATAAATAAATAAATGATTTTTAAAAATATATTCCACATCCCCCCCTATCAGTGAACTTGGAAAGGGGCACAGTAGTGATGAGGGAGGGAGGGACTGGGAGGGAACGAGGGTTCGGGGCACGGCTGGGATACAGAATTAATAAAATGTAACTGATAAAAAATAAAAATAAAAATAAATAAAAAAATATATTCCACAGAACTTTCTGAGATGTTAATTTTCTACTTGAAACCTGACAACACAGAATCGCAGTGACACTGAAAGCACTTTCCTCATTTAATTCTTGGTATCCAGTGTAAGCCATCTAACTACTTATTTGTTTTGCTCTTTACAATCAGGACTATGGTTTTTGAATATCATTTCACTGGCATTGTGAAAAGTCTCTTTCATATAACATCTAAGCAACTAAATTTAAATTGTAATGCCTTGGTTATTAATTAGAGGCAATGTTATAGAGTTGAGGAAATATAGAGGTTGGGAGACCTGATAGCTTAGTGAAAGTTAGCTGTTATGGTAAATATATATTTAAGTTTATTCTTGTTGGAAATGATTATTTTAACTTTTTTAAGGTATGATTATTTATTACAATTTATTCACTTTGTATCCCTGTTCCCTCCCTCGTCTTCTCCCAATTTCTCCCTCTCTCCCTCTTCTCCCCCTTTGCCCCTCACTTAGTCCACTGATAGGGGAGGTCCTCCTCCCCTTCCATCTGACCCTAGCCTATCAGGTCTCATCTGGCTGCATTGTCTTCCTCTGTGGCATGGTAAGGCTGTACCCCAAAGAGGGAGGTGATCAGAGAGCCAGCCACTGAGTTCATGCCAGAGACAACCCCCTTACTGGGGAGCCCACTTGGAGACTGAGTCCATGGGCTTCATCTGAGCAGGGGTTTTAGGTCCTCTCCATGCATGGTCCTTGGTTGGGACATCACTCTCTGCAGGGCCCCAAGGGCCCAGGGTTTTTTAGGCTCTGTTGGTTTCCTTTTGCAGTCCCTGCCCCTTCCAGGTCTTTCTATCTCCCCCTTCTTTCATAAAATTTAATTCACTCTGTCCAAAGTTTGGTTAAGATTCTACTGATGGAGGTATGGAAGCAGAGGTTGAGACTCATAGACAAGATTCGTTTCAATTGGAATAATATATAGCTAGGCAAATCATTTAAATTTGGGATTATTTATAGTTTTCAAGGATCAACAATCAGAAATTTATGTATATGTTTTTACATGTATACTAAGAGTCCAAAATGTAGCAAAAATATTACCTGTTTTATGACTTTATGCACATTCAAAATTAATCCTACTACTATCTTTCAGGTCATGTAGTAGCTAATTATATCTTTTTGTGACATTAACATGTTTTAAAAAGTTTGTTTTCACTCAGAATTTGTGGATTTAATTTCTCCTTTTGATGAAATGATGGTAGAAGAAGAAGGATAGCTACTTACAACTTATTTGTTTTAGGAAAACAGATTGGTCCTCCTCTGTGGCTTAACAGGACTGCTCCTCCCTTGTGGGTGGGGAGGTCAAAGAGCCTGCCACTGAGTTCCTGTCAGAAATAGTTCCTGTTCCCTTTACTGTGGGAAACCAATTGGTTACTGGGCTAACACAGGCTACATCTGAGCAGAAGTTCTAGGTTATATCCATACATGATCCTTGGTGGAGTATCAGTCTCAGAAAAGACTCCTGTGCCCAGATATATTTGGTCCTTGTGGATCTCCTATTCTTTCCATGTCATACTAACTCCCCCTTCTTTCATTTGATTCTCTGCACTCTGCCAAAGTTTGGTTATGAGTCTTAGTCCTGAAGATACCTGATAAAACACGGTCAGAGGAAAGGTGAGGAGGTCCTCCCCAATCAATGGACTTGGAAAGGGGCAGGGAGGAGATGAGAGAGGAAGGGTGGAATTGGGAGGAAATGAGGGAGCGGGATACAGAGTTAATAAAATGTAACTAATAATAAAAATTTAAAAAAAGAAAAAGAAAACAGATTGGTGAAGGTTAGCACTCAGCTTGACTTACAGATTTATTCCTTTAAAGATTCCAGTCTATGAAAAAGAGCCTCCACCATTTCTGGCAGATCCCCAGGCGCTACTAAATTGTTCTGGAAGTATGCTCATCAACATGCTCAGGAGTATGCTTCCAGATTATGCTTCCCGATAAAAATATCTTCCAATCC
>REGO01000540.1:77319-87801 GCA_010120015.1 Rhombomys opimus
ATGGGTGTCCTGGGAAGGGGAAATAGAATAGATTTTGTGGGTTGGCTGGGGTCAGATGGAGACAGAAAGTTGAAGGATCAAGTAAGGAGGATGGAATGGAAGGAGAGTAAGGTGAGAGGCAGCTGGAATTGTGAGGGAGGGGATTTGGCATTTGTGGAGCTGTTTGTAAACCTAGTGCAGTGGAAATTTTCTGAGATATGTAGGGGTGAATCTAGTGAGGACTCCTAGTGATGGAAGATTAAAATATTCATACTTAAGAATTATTTTTTTATTTATTCTTCTCTCAAACACTGTATCTTGACTCCAGTTTCCCTTCCCTCACTCATCCCAGCCCTTTCCACAAAACCTCACCTATTACCCAGATTCACTTCTCCATTTCTCTTCAGAAGGGGAGGCTTCCCGGGGACAGCACCTGAACACAGAATAACAGGTTACAAGAAGAATAGGCAGAAACCCTCATATCAAGGCTGGATGAGGCAATCCAGTGTGATGAAAAGTATTGTGGGGCGTTTGGAGATGCTGATGGAGGTTTAGTTAAGACACATAGACATTTACATGGTTCAAGGCTGTTGGCCTTTCCCTGAGGCAGTCTCTCAGTGAGCTACTAACTTAACCCAGCTTCTCTAGTACCCCAGCTCTCCAGGTGGTTCTCACTGTCTACCTCCCTGCTCCATCTGTCTCCTGCTGCATTGGTCCTCTCTGCTGTGTCCCTGCATCTTAGTCTGCCTAGAAGGGCTGCCCTCACTGTTTGCCTCAGCTCTGCCACCAGCTCTTTAGTATGCAAAAAGCCACATTAGTAACTCAACTAGTGGGCTGGAGATGGTCACCTTTCCCATGGAAGCTTGCCTCATTTTTAAGTCAAGTAAAGAAGTGATATTTACATTTCTTTCTGGGCCTTGCCTCATCGCTTCAAATAACAATTAAGAACGCAGTTTTCACAGCCAGAAAATACAATATTTGTAGGTCACCCAAACAAAAATACTTCCCAAGAGCAGGCAAAATAGTCAGAGACAACCCCTATTCCCACTTCTAGGAGTCCCACAAGAACACCAAGCCGTACAACCATAACATATATGCAGAGGACTTATCTCAGAACGATACAAGCCTTAATTGTCCATTCAGTCTCTGTAAGTCCTCATGAGCAATTTTTTATAGTAAAGAAATAATGTAGAAGCGTGAGAGGTAAAAAGGGAAAATGTGATTCACAACATTCTCATAGTCGGTTTCATTATTTTATACTTCCACCAAGAAGAAAAAAAAAAAAAAAAAAAAAAGGAAACAAGGCTTAATATCTTTGACTCACTTTCTGGGTCAAATAGCTCAAAGGGTAGGTTTGATAGTTTCATTATATTACTTTGCTGTAGCATTTCTTTCATCTCTACTTATTCTCAAATACTTACCGTTTCATACTTCCTAATATCATTTGGCTAGGTGTTTATCTGCACAGAAGCAGTTAGAGCACATAACTTTCACCAGCTTATTGGTATTGTAAGATCATCTGGAGACAGCCTACTTGAGTGTTTGTTGGAGATTATTATGAATCTCTGTGGTGGAACACGAGTACCCTATTCCATCTCTGGTTCATTTTATACTCCCAGCTTCCTGGCTTCCTCTACTGAGAACATGTTCGTGGCTTGGTAAAGCAAACTATTTCAGAATGCTTGTGCTTTGAAATCATGAAACAAAGTCAGTCTGTCCTGGTCTGTATTATCTAGTATTTTGATCAAACTGATGTAACAGAGAATAGGATTTTTAGTATATTAGTCCTAAACCTTCCCACATGTCATATTCTACTGAAAAATAGTTGAACAGTTGTTGAAAATTTAAAGCAACTAATGAGGCTCTATATATTCTTTTTTAATTATTTTTAATATTAGTTACAATTTATTTACTTTGTATCTCAGCTGTAGCCCCTCCCTCATTCCCTTCCAATTTCACCCTCTCTCCCTCATCTCCTCCCTACACCTCTGTAAGTCCACTGATAGGGGAAGTCCTCCTCCCCTTCCATCTGACCCTAGCTTATCATGTCTCTTCAGGACTGGCTGCAATGTCCTCCTTTGTGGCCTAAAAGGGGCTGCTCCTCCCTTGTGGGGAAGGGGGGCTCAAAGAGCCAACCATTGAGTTCATGTCAGAAATAGTCCCTGTTCCCCTTACTAGAGTACACACTTGGATACTGAGCTGCCATGGGCTACATCTGAGCAGGGGTTCTAGGTTATATCCATACATGGTCCTTGGTTGGAGAAACAGTCTTAGAAAAGACCCCTTTGCGCAGATTTATTTGATCCTTGTGGAGCTCCTGTCCTCTCCAGGTCATACTAATTCCCTCTCCTTTCATATGATTCCCTGCACTCTACCCACGGTTTGGTTATGAGTCTCAGTATCTGCTTTGATACACTGCTAGGTAGAGTCTTAAATGCTGATCGTCCTTAGCCATCAGGGAGATGCAAATAAAAAAGACCCTGAGATTTTACCTTACACTCATCAGAAGATCAAAAACTCAAGTGACAACACATGCTGGAGAGGTTGTAGAGAAAGGGGAACCCTCCTCCATTGCTGGCGGGAATGTAAACTTGTACAACCACTATGGAAATCAATCTGGTGCTTTCACAGACAATTAGGAATAGTGCTACCTCAAGATTCAGCTATACCACTCCTAGGCATATATCCAAGAGATGCTCAAGTACAAAACAAGGACACTTGCTCAACCATGTTTGTAGCAGCTTTATTCATAATAGCCAGAACCTGGAAACAATCCAGATGTCCCTCAATGGAGGAATGTATACAGAAATTGTGGTACTTTTAAACAATGGAATACTACTCAGCAATTAAAAACAAGGAAATCATGAAATTTGCAGGCAAATGGTGGGAGCTAGAAAAGATCATCCTGAGTGAGGTATCCCAGAAGCAGAATGTCACATATGGCATATGCTAACTTATAAGTGGATACTAAATCTATAAGATAAGATAAACATACTAAAATCTGTACACCTAAAGAAAATAAACAAGAAAGAGCACCTGGGGTAAGATGATCATTCTTCATTTATAAAGACAAATGGGCTGGACAGTGGAAGTAGGAGAAAACAAGTCACAGGATCTACGTATTCTGTAGGAACTTATTTGGCTAAATGTTGAAGAATAGTATCACTAATATTTTAGACTCGGTACCTAAAATCCTATGAAGATAGAAGCATGTGATCATAAATTATTACTTCAAATGTGCTTTCCTAAAATGTGTACAGTTTCATTCTAATACAGATTTTCTGGGAGAAAAACTCATTTTCCTATCCCCAGTGTTAAGGTGTATTAGTTAGAGCTTTGTGCCAATTTCCATAAAAGTTTCAGATGCAGAAATCTACAACATCTAACAATGGTGAGCATTTCACTATCAATTTTGTTATTATCCTCCAAACTATGAGTATTTCATGCCATGGAAACATTGGTCCAGAGAATCCTCTTAAATTTGACTTATTCTGAAAAACGCTTGCTTATCTCATAACTCCTTTTCTAAAAAGGGGAGCCTGAATAACAGACTGGAAACCTAAGATTTCTTGACAGGTCTAGGATGACAGTGCTCAGTTGGCTATCAGCAGACTTCTTCTTCAACTGTATTTCACTGAACAAGACAATGTATGATGATGCTATTTCGCTGACCTTTCCCTGCTTCCTGCCATGGGCTTAAATTAGGTAGGATTTTTTGTCAAAACAGTGAAAATCTCCATGGTATAAAACTGCACAGGAAAAACCTGTACAAAATATTGTTAACTTAAGCAAAGTTTGTCAAAGAAAAGTGCAGTGTGTTCAACTTCACTTTTTAAATGGTCGAATGAGGAGTTTGGGGGAACCTTTTGTTCTAATGTGGATAAAGAGATCAGGTTCAGGTGGAAATATTACCAAGTTCTTATTCCTGTATGTGCTTTGCTCAGGGTGACATTTTCATGCCAGACTCTAGGTATGAAACTTATCTCTGTGTCTTGTAATGATTGGTTCTCGCTGGATTTATAAGATGGCCCACTGTTCTTAATGATCAGTCATGACAAGGTGCAAACATGACATTCTGTGTTGGTGAAAAATAACTAAGCTTGTTTTTTACTTTAAAACTTATTTCTTATGTTAATATCTTGATAGCTTAGTTTTATACTCTCTTTCTCTCAATATTAGATATGTTAATTGTAGAAAATCTGTATATGTATATTCTCTACAAGAGATAATCTATAAACTGAATGTAAATCCTACATATAAATTATAAAAAGGCACACATCTCAATGACATGTATTATATTATCATAGCATTTAATTTTGGACTTCAATACTTAGGGCATTATCTTAAATTTAAAATAGGAACAGCTTTCAGAATTAAACCTCAAACATGCAGATGGCTTGATTTCACAGAAACAGCACTCACTGGTTTAAAATAAGTGTGACATTAGATATTTGATTTTTACTACGGTTTATCATTGAAGTGTGTGTACTTAGCTTGACAGTGTTATTGTCAAGAGACAATAATGAGAAGGGTTTTTTAATCTCATGCATGCGTAGTACACAACTCTAAGAAACATTTTATTTCTTGCACTGCCTTGTATTAATTTCTGTGTATGTGGATAGAAGTCACTCACCACATTGTATTTTTGCTCTCATAGGATATATTCTACATGATGTAGAAAATTGATGACTTACAAACATAGCTGCTATTGTTGAAATCCTGATGACATTAGTCAGCCAACATTTCCTTATCGCAAATGCTGTTATTGTTTATTGTGACTTATTTTGGTTTATTACCAGAAGCTTACCTTCTGTATATAATATACGCATTTTAGGAGACAATCTAACAGTAGTTAGTAAGACTAAGTTAATATAAGATCAAACTTTAGCTGAAATTCCTATAGTTTAATTCTGCCTTGCTTTAATTTCAAAGGTGGCAGTCAGCATTTCCTAAAATAACTTTGTACTCCCTATGCCATTGTGAGAACCAGAGATAATATGTAACAAGAGAAAAATGAGGCTTAATATAATTAATAGGTTCCATGTTTTTCTACCATTATTTTCTTTATTGGAATGTTTTAAATTAATTTCACCATAGTCCACTTATAATAAATACCTACACTTAGTATCAAAAGTATAGTATAAAAGTAGCGATATTATTTCTCTATGAATAGTCATTTTAATATTTTCTATCTGCTTCATAACCAAATTCACATATTTAAATGTGCAAATTTAAAAATCATATATATAATGCTATTAAAGCAATTTTTTATCTTCAAGTGATCTTAACAAACCATGGTTGCATTCCTTATGTACTGTACTTTCTCAAATGTAGTTGCAATATTGGTCTATTATGTATGATATATAATACTTCTTTGTTATATATTTAAAAAACCAATCATGACCTTAATTTTTGTAGATCTTGTACCTGTGATACCTTGGACATTTTCATTTATTCTAACCAGGTGATTTCTAAATAAAAATTGTGTGAATGTTCCTTGGAAAGATCACTTTTGTCTTTGGCTATTTATAAACAACCTATCACATTCTTTCAATCCATTTTGTAACACTGTTATAACAAATTTAACAAAGCCTTTCCATTTAACCTGTAATCCATGCAACAATGTGCTTACCCAAGTAATTCTTATGTAAAAGTATTGAGGATTTTATTGCTGTACTATATAAATTTAGAAGTGAGGGTCATAAAGGTTGTTAATCAAGAGAAAATGGGGATAGCAGGCCAAGGGATGGAGTGGAGAACCCAAGTTCAAACAGATCACAACGTAGTACACGGTAACCTTTGAAAAAATGGATTTTCCATAGTGATCAGAAACCCATGAAAAGTGTCTCCAATCTTATATTTTTGTGTTTTGTCTTCTGACCTCCATACTTTCATATCCAACATGCATTGAATTCCATCTGAAAATCATTACTAAAGCTCCAAGATTTTTAATGAATCAAGGTAGTTTCCTCAGCCTATTATATTGTCTTCTCTAGTTAGTGGAATTTCATTTATCTTTCAATATCCAGTTCAGATAACAACCGTGACACTTTTAAAAATCACCATAACAGATTAAACTACTTCCACCAATGACCTCTCCTGGATATTTCATAGAATATGGTAAAAACCATCATTGTTTTCATTGCACCTACTGTCCTTTTACTTCCCAATCCAAACAGGAACATCTTAGGATTGTGGGAATTTGTGAATACCAACCATATAACACAAAGCCTATACATTAATTGTTTAACATTTACTTTTTAAATTAATTTCTTATTTTTTATATTAATTACAGTTTATTCACTTTGTATCAAGCTGTATTTCCCTCCATCCTCCCCTACCAGTCCCACACTCCTGCCCTCATCTCCTCCTATGCCCTTCTCCAAGTCCATTTACTTTAATCAGTGAACATAATTATGAGAGATTTAGTAGGATTTTATTCTAATATTTGTATATAGAATATAGATATGAATATAGGTATAAATTAATAAGTTTCAATACATTATTTATAAAACAGGATTACTTACAATATGTTTTTCTTTTGACTCTCTCCTCTTCAAACAGAAGCACAATTATTACCTAAAAAAGGATGAGAAATAATTCATTCTGAAACATAATGTACCAGGTGACTATTCAGATATAGACTAGCTCAAATGTCCTGTGTCCGTGATGTTGAGGTAACTTCTAGTCTCATTACTTTCTTCTGGAACATAACACATTAACTCAAAAACAAAACACTTTTTAAACACATTGGGTCATATTTATTGGTAGATCACAGCAAAGCAATACATCTGTGCTTGTGAGCTTCAAATATTATGGAATTACCTTCTTAGTTTTTAGATTAGTCAAATCTAGGGGTTTTATTTCTGCATTTCAAGAGATATATCTAATTGTTACAAAGATGTGGATGGTATACAGAAGGGAATAATACAAGATCATTTAAATGGGTTAAGGACAAGGCATGATACTTAGTAAACAGATCAACCATTCTGCTCTGTAGGTGCAGCTTCTGTTAGGGAACTTTGTTTCACATAATTTTGACTCTGTAGCAAATTATTGCCTGGTTAGTTAAAGTGTATGCCATTGATTCTAATAACATTTTTAAAGTAATAATCTAAAATAGAAACCTGTACTAAATACTTGATAGTTTTGTAGAGTTGGAGGGCAGAATGGAAAAAGATGGAGCTATATGTTTATATTTTTGGTGTCTTAAGACATATACCAGGTTTATTTTCTATTCTTTCCTAAATGTTTTTCAAGGTTTTACTGCAAAAGCTGGTTAACAAAAACCTGCAGTGTCAATGTTTCAGGGCTGCTGATTGCTGGCCACAAAGAACTCCAACTGTGCTGGTGTCATAGATAGCATCTCCATATTTTCTTCCAGTATCATCACCTTTGTACTAAATAGCTCCCTCATAGTGTGAATAGAAGTCCCATGTTTCAGATTTTCTGCCTTGGCTCAGGAAGCAGTCTGGTGGAGTAAGCATATCAATCCTCCCCTGCATTTACATCTTGAACAGATGTTAAGTACAAGCTGATCCACCTACATTCAACCCGAGAGGGTCCACATCCACATACTGTTGCATTTTCCTTTTTCAGTTTCTATTGAGGCATAGATTCTTGCTGGCACAAATAAATGCCATTTAAGGCAGTCAGAAGTGGCTCCACATCTCACTTGATTGTTGCTGTAATAATGGACCGATGAGGGGAGAAACTTAATTTCCCTGGCAGATCTTCCCACACTGGAGCAACATGCTCATGGAAAGCCAATATTCCCTAATTACAGCACAATCCCTCACAAATTCACAATTCACGAACAGTATGCATTTTCACAATGTAAAGCTAATTTTCCTTTAACCAAATAAAACATGCAAAGATAACCAGAAGCAATAGGCAATCTAGATCATTAGGCGATTGATGTAAAATTAGAGGACATTTCAACAGGGATAGATTGTTTACCTCGGGGAGCTCAGACTCATGTTTAAGCACTGTATTTTGAAGAAACGTGTTGTTGATGATCTTGTAGATCTCTGAAACAACCTACAAATTATGAAAATCGGCTCCAAATGGCATACTACCAGTTTCATCAAATAGCTACTTGCAATTATTTTACTTCACAGACTTTTCCAGAAACTTCTCCACTTAATTTCTTCACCATAAGTAAGATACACAGTATGGATGGTGACAAACAGGGAATTTAAAACATACAACCACAAACATAAAATATTTTAATTATGCTTGAAGTTTTAATGCCATAAGAACTGGCTATGATAAAATAAATGTTAGGGTTTGCCAAAGCAAATCTTACTAATAAGTAAAAATATACGGATGTGATATAGCAATTTTTTTTTTTCATAGAATGAGGAAGGTTAAGATGCAGGAGAGAAAGATGTCCATGTAGAGAACTGAGAATGAATGGTAAGGATAAAAAAATAAGATGAAATGTATATAACTCATAAAACTTCACCAGAGTATTTATATGTTATCATCTAACATGTATGAGGGACTGTTAGAAAAGGAGAATTTTTCCTGTTTTGAGATAATCACGCACTAAAAGACTTTAAAATTGCTTGCTTGTTTTTAGCAGCAGTTCCCTTACCCCCCAAAAAAAATTAATGAAAAGTAAATCTAAGTTTAGCTGAGGAAGTAACACAAGTTTACATTCATTTGAAAGAAAAATATGCAGTCTCATTCTGGCACATAGGAAAATAAATGAATGCTGGAGTCAGTTGGAGCAAAAGAGCTTGGATGCATTTCACTGGATGAGCATTTGCTTGCTTACGGGTACTAAAAAGTAACTTAGCAATGGAGTAGACCAAAATAAAGCCTTATGGGGTGAATACACATGGTTCCATCAGTAAAGTGTTTGCCAAATAAGAATGAACATTTGTATGTTTTTCCTATATTGTACGTCTAATATCCACTTATGAGTGAGTATATACCATGTGTGTCTTTCTGCTTCTGGGATACCTCACTCAGGATGATCTTTTCTAGTTCCCATCATTTGCCAGCAAATTTCATGATTTACTTGTTTTTAATTGCTGAATAGTATTCCATTGTGTAAATGTACCACAATTTCTGTATCTATTCCTCCTCTGAGGGACATCTGGGTTGTTTCCAGATTCTGTCTATTACAAATAAAGCTGTTATGAACACAGTTGAGCAAATGTCCTTGTTGTATACTTGAAGATCTTTTGAATATATATAGATGGATCTTGAGGAAGCTCTATTCCTAATTGTCTGAGAAAGCACCAGATTGATTTCCAAAGTAGTTGTACAAATTTATACATCCCCAGCAATGGAGGAGGGTTTCCCTTTCTCTACAACCTCTCCAGCATGCATTGTCACTTGAGATTTTGATCTTAGCCACTGTGATGGGTGTAAGGTGAAATCTCAGGGTCATTTTGATTTGTATTTCCCTGATGACTAAGGACATTGAACATTTCTTTAAGTGTTTCTCGGCCATTCTATATTCCTCTACAGAAAATTCTCTGTTTAGCTCTGTACACTATTTTTAATTGAGTTACTTGATTTGTTGCTTTTTAACTTCTTGAGTTCTTTATATATTATTATCTCAATATTATCTGAATCCATAGTATACACACATACAAAAAGTTACTTTCATGCTCATAGCCTTCTACAATCTCAGCGTGGGGGAGGCAGAGGCAGAAAGGTAAGAAAGCTGGCCAATCAATCTAGCCTTATCTTTGGGCTTCAGATTCAGCAAGAGAGCCAATCTTAAAAATAATTTATTAAATGGTTGAGGAATAAAACCAATATTCATTTCCACAGTTTACAAATACATCTACATAAACACACACACATGCAGACAATCACACATATCCATTGGGAGGAAAACGACACACAGATAAGTCAATAATTTTACCTGGATGATAGCTAGGACTGGATTCTACACCCTTGGCAAATACAGCAGGCCTGTTCGTCCCGGCCTTGCTGTAGTTTGGTATAGCCACGATTTCTACAACTTCGGGTAGTAGCCTATTCTCATTGTACACTCTCCCTTCTAAGTCGTTCCTGAAATTTTGATTTGAGAATGTGGAACCATAGTAAAGAGCAAGCTCAGTTGCTGAAATCATGGAACAAAAGTAACATCACTAATGTGGACCTCAGGCAATACTGGCAATTCTAAAAGTAAATCATTGATGTTTTAAGACGTTACAATATTAGAATTAACTGTTTAATCTGTAAAGCCTATCTTATCTTGAGATAGGAATTGAGACAATCCTGGTACCATAGTGAGTAGGGGAGAATTCTGACACTGCCCATTTCACCCGGTTGTGTATAATGATAATTTTTTTCAGTGTTTAAGCATGAATTTAATTTGATTCAATGAGATGAACTGGAACATATTCATTTTCTTCAGATATACTTTAAAAAACCTCCAATATCATTGAGCATTTCATTTTTTTAACTTTTATTAATTACACCTTATTCACTTTGTATTCTCCAATAAACACCTCCCTCCACCCCTCCCAATACTAC
>REGO01000540.1:109618-120535 GCA_010120015.1 Rhombomys opimus
CCTGATGAGACCTGATAGACTAGGGTTAGATGAAAGGGGAGGAGGATCTCCCCTATCATTGTACAGGGGAAGGGGCATAGAAGAAAAAGAGGGAGAGGGTTTGGGAGGGTAAAGGGGAGGAGGCTATAGCTGTGATACAAAGTGAATAAAATGTAATTAATAAAAATAAAATAAAATTAGAAAAAAATTAAAACAAACTCATTTTTATTATTTTATCTTGGATGATGTACGTTCAGCCTTCATCATTTCTTTCCTATAAGTGGCACATTTTATAATTGTAGTCATGTCTTTCAGGTAATGAAAAGTATTTAAATTTTTTATTACCATTAAATTTGATACTGAAATTTAGTGGGGTTTTTTTTTTTGCCTGATTTAGTTCTGAAATAAATCAGTTGGAAGAAATAACTGCTTGTCTTCCATGAGCAAGAACAAATTTTTGAGAGTTTTGGTAAGTCTCTGCTTCTCTTACTTTTTTTATTGAAAAAGAAAAATTTGTGAAGAAGCACTAGCTGAGTTTGGACACATTCATGGTAGATTTTTAAAAGCTAATGATTGCAGCTGGGGAGATGGTTCATTCAGTTAGAGAACCTGTCAGTCTTGCAGAGAACCCGTGTTTGAGTCCCTCACATGCTGGCTCAAAACTCTCTGAATCTCCAGCCCCAGAGGGTACAATTTTCTCTATGGGACTTCACAGGCAGCAGGCATACTATGGTGCACATTCATATGTGCTGGCAAATGACTAACACATATCTTTAGAAAGCACTTAATGCTTGATATTAAGAAATTTATATTGCTTAGAAACTCACAGATCACATTTATATCAGTCTCGTATGAATACACAAATAAGATTTTGAATGTTCTACAGTGGAATTATAATTCAAGATTTGAGAAAATTGAAATTTTCAGAAAATACTGTAGCCTTACCTATTCAAGTTGTAACTAAAGGGATTATATAAAAATGGCACAAAAGTTACAAAGGTTACGTAGATATAATAAGATTATATTAACAAATAAAACAAATTTAGCAGTAATATTTTCAATCAAAATGTTATGTAAAATAAATTACATATATGATTAAATAAAATGTGAATGTAAATATTTATTAGTAAAATGTTCTAATTCATTACACTGTTAGATCCTATAACCTTCAAAGTACAGGAAAAGTAAAAGTTAAGAATTTTTCTAACATGTTGGTTACTACTAATAACATAATTGTTGACTGGGAAGATAGAATAATCACCTGAGTATTGATAAATATCACTAAAGTAAACACAAACTTTATCCAAAAGCTGTGGATGCAGACATCATATTATTCCTGGCCTTGCTAACCAGTCCAGTCCAGCTCAGTCAGTGAGCTCCAAGTTTAGGGAAAGACACATTCCCAATAGATAGAATAAAGGCAGCCTGGGAAGGCTGTTAAGAGGATAATTGTTTTTGTAAAGGACTCAGGTTCAATTATCCTGCACCCACATGGCTGGTAACTCAAAATGTTGTTATTTTTGTTATTGTTGTTGTGTTTTTAATATAGAGATTGATAGAAGAATAGAGAATTGATAGAAGAAGCCAGCCTCTGAGTTGCACCTCTGCACATTTAAGACTACTACGTACTATCTCCCTCTTCTTTCCTAAGATTCCCTGCACTCTGCCCAAAGTTTGGTTATGAGTCTCAGCATCTGCTTTGTTATACTGCTGGATAGAGTCTTTCAGAAGCCCTCTGTGGTAGAATTCTGTCCGATTTCCTGTTTTCTCCTACTTACAATGTCTATCCCGTTTGTCTTTCTTAGTGAGGATTGTTCATCTTACCCAGGGTCATCCTTCTTGCTTAGCTTCTTTAAGTGTACAGACTTTAGTATGTTTATATTTTATATCTAATATCCACTTATAAGTGAGTATATACCATGTGTGTCTTTCTGCTTCTGGAATACCTCAGTCAGGATGATATTTTCTAGATCCCACCATTTATCTGCACATTTCACGATTTCCTTGAATGCAACAGAATCAAAATATCTGGACACAGGGGGCTTTCCTGAGATCGAGGACCATTCATGGATATAACCATGGGGCTACATCTGAGCTGGGTTCTAGGTTATATCCATGAATGGTCCTTGGTTGGAGTATCCGTCTCAGAAAAGACCCTTGTGCCCAGATTTTTTTGGACCATTTATTAAGGGATTATGTAAATCCCTTAATGTTTTTTTTTTTTTTTTTTTTTATTCAGCAAACAAAGATCATATTACATCAAAGTACTTTTTCTTTAAACTTAGTTGTAAAAATGGTCTTTGGCAAGTTTAAAGAGTACTGATTCTGTAAGGACCAGTAATGTGAAAAATACTGTGAGCGGTCTCGAGTTGAATTCCAGTACAAAGATAGACACCACCTAAGTAGTCACCATTCTTCAGAGCCACTGTCCTTTCAGATTCTTTAGTCTCAGCACCTCAGCAGCAGTCCTCAAAAATAACAGTCTTCTCTTTCTCCCCATCGGGTCCACGCAGACAATATGCATAGGGACTTGAAGCCGTCATTTCCCGAATTTCTTTTTTTAAAGCAGGTTATGGTGCCGTTTAAAGGGCACTGACTGCACTATTAGCCTGGGGTGGGCTTGCTTTAAAAACTATAAAAGAATGCTCATTCTCTTCACGTTTCTCCAGGGACTGGCTGTGATGGTCTTCTCTGGAACTTGACATACCTCTGTTCTTTTCCTCTGCCTCTCTTGAAAAATTGAGTCAAAAGTTCCCCTTGAGAGTTCTGCTGGGCTTGTACTCACTGCATTTTTTTTCCTCTTGGGAGTTCTTTCCAGCTAGTGACTTTTAGTTAGAGAGCAGCTTAGGTTTTCATTTTCTTTTGCTATGTCAGTGTGTGTGTGATTTAAGGAAGTGGAAGCAAAGTGTAAGTACACAAGAAAGTTTCTGAATTTACCACAGAATTTGTTTTACTCATATTAAATAAACATCTAGTAACTGTCATCTACACAGTCAACGTGACTGGTCACTTCCTGCTGGGCACTCAGTGGCCATTGTGCCAAACTAGGACACCGTATCTTAATTCCTTTGAGTACTAGTATCATTGACATTCATGTTACGCCAGTATTTTATGTATGTTTGTGTGGTTTTTTTTTTTAATAACCATACATGAGAATGTCAGGTGTACAGGGAAAAATAAAATAAGATTCGTCAAAATGAGCCCAGAAAATCAAGAAAAAGTGTTTATAATTTTAAAACCGGTACACACATATTTTTTTAATTCCCAGAAAACAATAGGTAAGACATACTATCATGGACTAAACGATCACTTAAGTTATTTCAAACAGAAAGACCAGGCGCAGGATACTTTATCAATACCTATTTAGTATTCTCCATTCATTTTGAATACTATAAATTTTGCTGTGATTATATGTCTTTGGGTACATTTTACAAAGCATGATATTCTAAATGCAAGTTATAAGAGCAAAGCTGTAGTATTAAATAAAGCATCTATATGACTTATATTTGCTTTTTATGTGTTCATTCATTTACAAACTCAGGTACAAACACGCGCAGTCACAAAGTAACTGATACCACCATACTTGTTGGATATACAACAGCCAATAAACCATGCGGTGATTAATCTTGATTTTCAGCTTGATGGGTGCAGAATCACCCTGGAAATAAATGTCTCTTCCGATTTTTAGAGATGATCTAGATCAGTTAATGAGGTGGAAAGATCCATCTTGGATATGGGTAGTTCCAATCCAGGATCTCATGAAAAAGAACAAAATATGTTCAGCTTTGGTGTCATACCCCTGCTTGCTGATGGCATGTGTGTCGTGACCAGGATATCTTTTGCTTCTACCACCATAATTTTTTTTTTTCCTGCCATAATGGCCTATAAAATGAGAAAAATACATGAACAAAATTTTTATACTGTAAGTTGCTTTTCACTGATATTTTCTCACAGTAATGAAAAAAATATATAATGCAAACTGCCAATATTTTAAAGAATTTTTCATTTTATTTGGGTGACAGGAAAATGCAAATGTGTAGAGTTTTGTTTTTAATGCTATTTATTTGTTTAATAATAAAGTAGAAATAAATATCATGAACAAAAATAAATGAAAATGTATTTGAAATTCTTGTTTACTGTTCAGAAATTGCTTCCCGGATGGTGACATCTGAGCTGTCACTTGAAGGAAGGGGGAGGGAAAATCATAAGGATGGACACATGTATTGCAAATAAAGTGGTAGTAGGCACACACATACACACACACACACACACACACACACACACACATACACCAAAAATCTGCACCGTGGATGTGAATTATAGTCAAAGAAACGGAATTTCATGAAGCTGGAGAGTTCTTAGAACAGGGGGAGGAGGAAAGGTGATGAAGAAGAAAGAAAAAAAAAAAAAGGTCGCCATGAAAAATTCTATCTCACAGAGAAGCAAGTATGATGTTAATTTGTTCTATGCTAAAAAAATATCAACAGGTAGCTAGACATGATGGCACTCTGGGATCGCTGTGAGCTTGAGGCCAGCCTGGTCTACAAAGTAATTCCAAGATTACAAAGGCTAGTAGAGAAAGAAACCCTGTCTCAAAAACACAAGCAAACAAACAGACAGACAGACAAAAACATCACCAGGCAAGCTTTCTATTAGCATTGTTCCAGAAGTTTTGTGTACTTGATTCACCTTCTGGTTTGATTTTTTTACTACAGTAACTAGAGTAGAATCATAATATTACATATATACATATAAATGTATATGGGTATTCCAATTCATGTGATTGCACATACAAACACACACAGAGTTCATAAGTACAGAGAATTGCAACTATTGCTTGAATAACTGAGAATTAGAAGCATGCAGGAATCCTATGAGAACAAGCTTGTTGGGACTGATCAGTAGCTACTATGTTTTCAAATGTTAATTGCTCACCCTTCAAAATCCTTATTGTCCGACAGCAATTTCCCACATATTCAAAATGACAATGTTAGAGCCTTGACTGGCTAATAGAGTTGCCTGCAGCCTGAGCTGGGCAGAGGAGAGGTAGGTGGAGCTAAGTTTCCCTGGCTTTGGAGTTGCTGAAGGAACACGGAGGAGGATAGAGGAAGGAGGAAGAAAAAAATCAGATCCCCATGGCTTAGTGTAAGCAGGAGCCCGTGGCCAAGAAGAGCTTGTTCTGAGGACTGGCCTGATGAAGCAGAAGCAGCCCAAATAGAACTGGGGATTTTGGCCGAGGAATAAAACAAGATAGCTTAGAAAGTTAATATCTGCCCAGCTCCAGAGTTATAAGATAAATGTAACAGGTCCTGTGTTTTTTTATTTATTAAAAAAGCATTTAAAGAATAACTGCTACCATATTAATAACCAGCATTACTTAAGATTAATAGAATAATTAATTACACTTACACAAGCTGAGATCACAACAGGACAGGCTGAAATTTGCACCTGTTCTCAGGTCCTCTCATCTTGAGAAAGATTATTCTATAGAATCCAAGTCCTCTTACCAAATTGTTAAACTCACCTGTCTCGAGAATAAAGAGACTGGAAGCAAATCCAGGGAAGGAGTAATCAGTTGCCAACTCTGTTGGCATAAGGAGCACCCTTGCCAATGGCAAAATCTCTGCTTCTTCTTTTTTTTTTTTTTTTTCTTCACCCTCTATAAGACTTGGCAATGGCTCATGTTAACTGCAAACATACTGGAATAAAAATCCTGACCAAGCTAGATGCAGTCACATATTGTTAAAAAAAAAATCAAGCTCTGATGGATCCGTGTATATAGCTATTTATTTTAAAATTATTTACTATAAAAATCTATATTTTTTCATTCACAGAATATGGTCACAGCTTGGGGTTTTATGAACCGAACAGCGAGAGCTGTAAGTGGCATATGCTCATCTAATCCTCTCCTGTGATTCTCTCACTGGTATAGTGTAAATGGTGCAGAGAAGCTTCCCCCCAGAGGTTAGGGTGTGGCTGATCTTATAAACCAAGCTGTATGTCTACTTGCAAATGCAGCTAAGTCATGTGACAGATTTTCCTGCTCAGGTGAGTACTCACTGCGTGTTTTCTTTCACCTTGTCTGGTCATAGTTCTGGTATTACTTTTTGTATCACAGGTTGTTTCCTGAATTCCAGGTATTCCCTAAATGTAGTCAAAATACCCTGTAACTAATTTTCTACCCAATGAAATTTATTCTCGCGCATTCCTTCTGCATTTTAAATACTTCCAAATAATTCTGAGTCATAAATAAATATGTATACATGCATGCATACACATACATACATACATAAATATTACTATTATGTAACAACATCATATTCTGATTTATGTCCAGAGCGTCTTGATATCTGAAGTTCAAACATTGACTGAGTGTAGAAAAGTTAATACAGATTTGTTATAACAATGAATGCTTATCCATAATATAGGATAAACATACTAAAATCTGTACACATAAAGAAGATGAACAAGAAAGAGGACCCTGGGTAGAAAGACAAATGGGATGGACATTGGATGTAGGAGAAAACAAGTAAACGGACAGGAGCCTACCACAGAAGGCCTCTGAAAGACTCTAACCTAGCAGTGCATCAAAGCAGAGGCTGAGACTCATAACCAAACCTTTGGCAGAGTGAGGGGAATCATATAAAAGAAGGGTGAGTTAGTATGTCCTGGAGAGGATAGGAGCTCCAAAAGAACCAAATATATCTGGACACAGGGGTCTTTTATGAGATTATCTCCAACCAAGAACTTTTTATCTATATAACCTAGAACCCCTGCTCAGATGTACCCATGGTAGCTCAGTATCCAAGTGGGTCCTCTAGTAAGGGGAACAGGAAATATTTCTGAAATGAACTCAATGGCTGACTCTTTGACCTCTCCACCCCCACAAGGGTAGAGCAGCCTTGCTAGACCACAGAGGAGGACATTGTGCAGCCAGTCCTGAAGACACCTTGTCAGCTAGGGCCAGAAGGAAGGGGAGGAGGTCCTCTCTTATCAGTAGACTTGGAAAGGGGCAGGGAGAAGATGAGGGAGTGAGGGTGGGATTGGGAGGGAATGAGGGAGCGTGCTACAGCTGGGATACAAAGTAAATAAATTGTAAATAATATTAAAAAATTAAAAATTTAATTAAAAAATAAATTTGTATTTTGTCCATGATAAGCAGTTCCAAGTTTTAGTAGTCACTTTCTAGTAGTTGTTGGCTATATTTCCAGATACTATTCTTTTTTTACTATAAATACTCGTTATGACAAGCATTAAATTTAGTATGGTAATTATTCCATATATTAATGTTTAAAATACAAATATTACAACAATAAATACAAACACCTTAAACTCTCCATTTGATATATTTTAAGCACTTAACTAAATATGCAGTTGGAATATAAATGACATACTACTGTTGTGCCCTCATTTGCTTTCTATTGCTATAATTAACAATGACAAAACTAAGTTTATTTCATTATCTAGCAACAGTACACTGTGAAAAGAAGTGAGAATAGAAACTCAAATTAGAGATCTGGAGGACCAAGCTGAAGCATCAGCCATGGAGTAACCTGCTTACTGAGTTGCTCTCTATTATGACTCACTCAGTCTTCTTCCTTTTAAACCAAGGTCCACATCTCAATAGTGGCATCCTCTCTAAATAAATGGACTCCCCTCCCCCCCACTCAGCAAATCCTATTTTCCTGCTTACAGGGTATTCTCATGTGTGCTTTTTCTCAGTTGATGACCAAAGTTCATGTTAAATCGAGAAAACTAACACAATTGATCACTTGTCAGCTTAACACACTAATACATCACAGTTAAACCACGGCCTTTTATTTCTTACTTATTCCCATGCTCTCATGATAATATCATAAGACAAACGGTATAATTTTAAAAGACCCACAGGATCTAAAAAATTCAAACACTTTAAAAATTCAAAACATATAACCTCTTAAAATTTCAGAGTCTCTCAACTGTCAACTTCAGTAACATAAAAATAAATTACATGAGTCTGATTTAAGAGGGAAGAATCATTTCTAGATTCCACCATTTGCCTGTCAATTTCATGATTTCCTTGTTTTTAATTTCTGAGGTGTGTTCCATTGTGTAAATGTGCCACAATTTCTGTATCCATTCCTCCGGTGAGAGACATCTGGGTTGTTTACAGAGTCTGGATATTATGAATAAAGCTGCTATGAACATGGTTGAGCAATGTCCTTGTGGTGTACTTGAGCCTAAGGAGAGCAACAGAACCAAAAAACCTGGCACAGAGGTCTTTTCTGAGACTGATACTCCAACCAAGGACCATTTGTGGATATAACTTAGAACCCCTGCTCAACCCAAGGCAACTCAATATCCAAGTGGATTCCCTAATAAGGGGAATAGGGACTCTCTCTGACATGAACTCAGTGGCTGGCTCTTTGATAACCTCCTGAAGAGGGGAACAGCCTTTGTAGGCCACAGAGGAGGACAATGCAGCCAGTCCTGATGAGACCTGATAAGCTAGGATCAAAGGGAAGGGGAGATCAGTGGACTTGGAGAGGAGCATGGGAGGAAATGAGAGAGGGATAGTGGGATTGGGAGGGATTGAGGAAGGAGGCTACATCTGGGATACAAAGTGAATAAACTGTAATAAATATAAAAATAAAAATTTAATAAAAAGTGGGAAGAATCAAGGTCTGTTTTTCAATAAGACAAGAGAAATTACAAAAATAATACATACCTAAATATATTATAAGGTTTTGTCTAGGTTCAAAGATATGAATCAGTTGAAAACAATTAAAAACTCCACTCTCATTTTGCTTTCTGAGTAAGCGACTATAATGATTAATATATAAACAAATATTTTTACTTATGTTCTTAAGATAGCAATTAAAAAATCTGCCAAGATGAACTGCTTAAAAGCTTAGAAATTTACACTCTATTACATTTCATAGTTTATTATTTATTATTTCAATTAAGGGATAGTAATATCTGCTTCAATGAACAGCTACCATTAAAAATCATTTTAGGCTGCACCACATGGTACGGTGCATGCATGCAAGTCAGCCCGAAGGAGACTAAGGCAATACAGTTCCTGTGAGTTTAGACCACTGGTGATGCAATGTGAGGGTTTTTCCTCAATAAATAAATAAATAAATCCTTTCTTTACCTTTATGGTGTAAGTAGAAATGGTGTGTGTTTGGAAACCACACCCTGCTTAATTTTATAATGATGCATGAACCAACACCTCATTTAAATTATTTTGCATGGGGTTGACTATGGCAGGAAATCGAAGATCTTCTAGGTCTGTGTGATTTGGCTGGAATGACACCAATTTATTCCTTCTGGCTGGAATACAGACATCACTACTCACCTTTAATTCCAAAAAATGAAGGCAAAGTTAGTTTGTAGAAGGAAGCACCCATGCTTGAATGTGATGTCTAATTGAAGGGCAGGCAATATGACAAATAAGAGAAAGATTTGGCAGAGTGGGTCAAAGATATGATATGTCTAACTCTCATGAGAACATACAGGAAAAAGAAGCTACTTAAGAGCTGTACAGTATAGTTAAGGAGATAAAGTAAGGAATGGAAGACAGAGAGTAGAGAAGACAGGAGAGTAGAGAAAGGAGAAGAGCTGAGTACAGTAGAGGCAGTTAGGTGCCATTCAGTTGAGTACAATTAAGTTCAGTTGAATTACTTCAGTTAGGTTCAGTTCAGTTTTGTGGAATTTAGAGGAAGTTGCCCAAGTAAGGAAATCAAGTGAGAAGCTTAGAGAAGCCAAATGGAATCAGTCAGCTTGGAGATGATTTTGGCCAGAACAGCTGAGTTGAACGAGCCAGTGAGAGTTTAGACAGAGCTAAAAAGAGTGAGCTGATTCAGCAGTAAATCTCAGAGATGATAAATAAAAATTACTTTTTCAATTATGAAAGCAATAAATTTTTTTCTAATAATAATGAATGTTGCAAAGAAAAATAATAAAATTATATTTAATGATAGAGGATAAATAACATCCCAAAAGGAAGACCTCCCCTATCAGTGGACTTAGAGAGGGGCAGGGAGGAGATGGGGGAGGGAAGGTGGGATTGGGAGGGAATGAGGGAGGGAGCTACAGCTGGGATTCAAAGTTAATAAACTGTAACTAATATAAAAAAATAAATATTTAACTAAAATATAATATCCCAAGAGTGATTTTATTTTATATACTGATTTTTTTTAATTTTATGAGTTTATTTGTTTGTTAGGTTTGTAACATCATTTTTAAGTTAACACAGAAAAAAAATGTGTTTTTAAATATCCATCTATCATTAGAGAGAAAAATCTGTTGAAAACTGCACTGGCCACCTAGGGCTAGAGTCATGATGTGCCAGCCATTTGAAGAACATTGAATTAAAATTATACAGTAGCCAAATTAGCTTAGAAGCTATTTAATAAAATATAAATAGAATTGATAAACTTAAAGCCACTTCATGGACTGATTGTAGATTGCCAATGAATAATCAAAGATGTTTTAACCAAATTAAAAAATACAAATTCAAAATGTATTTTTAACTTATAAAGAGTGAATTTTAGAATTATCCTTCTGTCTCAATATTAATTTGAATGATGTGCTTTATTATATGTTATAAGCAATGACTCAATTTCTCAACTATTGGTTCTATAGGTGTGACAAATATCTCAGTTACTATAACCCTATTCCTTATGAGTTTCCAGGTTCTACGAGAGCCAGAAAAGATCCATTCCATACTATGATCAGATAAATGTACATAAATCTAATTCAAAAGTAGATGTGTCAATGTTTTCTCTATTATACTTCCGATTCCATTCCTTTACTTTGTAGGATAGGTTTTTTTATTATGCTATTCTTGAGACCTCTCTAATATTCATTAAACCCGTTTTATTTGAAAGAATAAAATACACATTCATTAGTCTAAAAGGTTTTATTAACGTTAATAAGATTTGCAAATCTGTA
>REGO01000540.1:135239-146043 GCA_010120015.1 Rhombomys opimus
AAGGTAGATGCCCCACTGACGTGATGTACATGCATCTATACATCAGGAATTTTTGTAATGAAATAAAAAGCAATTCTATTTGTCTAATTACTTTCCCTGAGTTCTAAAGAAAATGACTATTATAATGAACTGAAAACCAATGGAAAAGAGGCCATGGATTTGAAGGAGAGTGGCAAGTAGACTATAGGAGGCTTAGGAGGGAGGAAAGGAAGCAGAAATATTGTAATTAAAATACAGCCTCACATATTAAGAAGTTATGCTTTACAGTTGTTTATAAATATGGCCAGTCCACCTTTATGCAGTCCATTTGAAACAACTTTGCATTGTAAACCCAAGTACATACCTCTGTTCAGTACTAGCCACAATGTATATATGTGTTCCCGTGCTTCAAGTAAACGCAATAGTTACTAAATGTTGAACTACCACACGCTCCATCTATGAATACAGAGAAGTATGCTACATACTTATTTTGAATGAATACTTGAGTAGATTAAAGTGAATGAATCAAGAGCATTAACAATCATAATGCTGTCTGTTACAAATTAAAAATAAAGTGGTGTGAATGATACTACAGCAATGTTATATGAAAAAGAATGTATAAAGTATGACAATTCCTCTTGCTTCAATAAGAACTGTATTCAACTGAGATTAACCATCATACCTGTTAACAGTGCATATATAAAAATAAATGTTTACATATCTATATGTATATATATGTATATACATATATGTGTGCATGCATATGTATATTATGTATAAATCTAAATGTGTATGGATAAATACTGTAATACATTTCAAAGATTTTAATACATTGTCCATCCATAATACATAAATTGCTGGTCAACTCTGTAATCTTCAGAAATTAAAAAGGTATAATTAAAGTCTCAGTGACTGACAACCAATAAACAGAATTAAAAATATTGAAAGAAAAACTAAACAAACACAAAAATAAAGGAATATTGTGTAGATTAAGTAGATCAAAATAAGTATCTATCAAATATGATTTATTGAAATTTTTTATAATCACAGATTTATCAAGTATAATTTTTATGATTAAGTTTGACATGACTATGATAATAGACCATTTACTTCTATTTTATCTAGTTATTTTATCTACAGTTTCAGTAAAACAATAACCTAAAGCACTCACTTAATCTAACTGATCTTTGCATCATACAGAACACAAAACAAGCTATTCGGTAGCTTATGACACAAAATCTTAAGTTGTGGTTTTTCTTCTGTTCACAGTCCTAACTGAGTTTTTGAAAAAAAAAAATAGATGTCAGGATTCATGATGAATCTGTGCTATGCTTTTCTGTAATAACACAGGTGTCTTGGCTTCTAGTAATTAGCCCTTGATTCATTATAGACATGATAATAAAAAGTTATTTACAGAAAATATTCCACAAGCAGCTGATAGGTTGTTGAAATTATTATGTTCTGCTCAATGCAACTACTGACATATCCCCTTAAAAGAAGAAGGAATGCTTTGTATCCCATCTACAGACCCCTCCCTCCCAGGGCTATAAACTGTTCCTCTTCTCCACACAAGCCCTTTCCCTAATGCCCTGATAGGGAAGGATCTTTTCACCTTCTATCTGACCCTAGCTTATCAAGTCTCATCAAGGCTGGCTGCATTATTGTGGCCTGGCAAGGCTGCACCCCACAGGGGGACGTGATCAGATGATCAGAGAGCCAGCCACTAAGTTCATGTCAGAGTTATCCCCTGTACCCCTTGCTAGGGAACTCACTTGGAAACAAAGCAGCCTATAGGCTTCCTTTGAACAAGGGGTCTAGGTCCTCTCCATGCATGGTCCTTGATTGGAGTATTGGTCTCTCCAGGCCCCACTGGGCCCAGGTATTTTGATTCTGTTGTTCTCCTTGTGGAGTTCCTGTCCCCTCCAGATCTATGTCCCTCTTTTTCCATATGATTTCCTAAATTCTTCCCAAAGTTTTGCCATGAGTCTCAGTCTCTCCTTCGTTACCCTGCTGTGGAATGGACGGAGGGAGAGCGTGTGGACAGAGACTGTTGGAACTAGGGGCTCGTATGGCAGGTGAGCTTATGAAAAACTAGTGCAGTGGAAACTTCTGGAATATGGAGGTGACCCTAGCAAGGACTCCTAGCAATGGAAGATATGGAGTCTGGACTGGTCATCTTTTGTAGCCAGACAATGCTTCCAGTGGACCGGGTTGCAATTGGTCAAGTTATTGGATGAGGGAGATTTGGAGATTGCCAAACAACACAGGCTGATACTAGACAGGGAGGAGCTCTCTGAAAACTGACAGTAGGGCTGCATCGTTAGAAAAACATCCAAAGAATTCACTACCTATAGAGTAGAGAGATGCATCTTTCACCCCTATATTCTATCGGGCGTGGGAGGGTATTTTGCAGGCTACCGAAAGAGAAACCTTGACACAACCCCAATCGCAAAACTTTCAAACTGCAGTCTGTCCTGCCTGCAAGATGTGCTAGTTAGTGTCTCAGGACTTGTGCAAGTGGCCAGCTGACATCTGGTTCAACATGAGCCCCATGCCCGATAGGGAGCCCATGTCTGACGCTGCCTGGATAACCAGGAACTGAAGTATGCATGACTGGTAAAAAATAAAATAAAAGAAGTTTGAATGCAACCCTGGTACTGGAAAAGTTTTACACATACAAGTTGCAGAGACAATAAGCTAGACACAGGATGAAGACAGAACAACCAGAGAATGAAAAACGAGACCGAAGCTTAAAATGTATTGCCATAATCAGTTTGGGGCCAGGCAGAGAAATTCAGTCAGGATCCATCCAAGAGAAGCCAGGTTCAATCAGTCAGCTCTAAAGGAGTTTAGGCTGAACCAGCTGAACCAGCCAGTGAGAATTCAGAAAGTTCTCGAAAGGCTTAGGATAGGTTCACTACCAATTCCCTCATCAAAGAAAATAAAAGCAACATTTACAGACTTATTTCTTAAATTACTTATGGGACTTCTGTCCTCTCATAATGTTTATGTTTCCTGAGATCAATTGTGAATTTGCCGTCCTTACTGTACCTATCTTTAAGGCCTCAAAGTATGCCCAGTGTGTACATATGGCATTTATGAATCCTGCCATTATTCTCATCCTTGGTAAACACTATTATTACTATTATTATTTACAGTTTATTCAATTTGTATACAACTTGTAGCTTCCTCCCTCATCTCCTCACAGTTCCACCCTCCCTCCCTCTTCCTCCTTTATTTCTCTTCCCTAGTACACTGATAGGGGAGGTCCTCCTCCCCTTCCATCTGATACTAGCCTATCAGGTCTCATCAGGACTGCCTGGATCCTCTTCCTCTGTGCGCTGGCTAGGTCACCCCACCAGGGAAAAGTGATCAAGGCTCAGATAACTGAGTTCATGCCAGAGACTGTCTCTTTTCTACTTACTAGAAAACCCACATAGAGATTGAGCTGTCTATGGGCTATATCTGAGCAGGGGGTCTAGGTCTTCTCTACGCATGGTCTTTGGATGATGCATCTGTCTCTTCAATCCCCTCTGGGCCCTGCTTTTTTGGCTTTGTTGCTCTCCTTGTGTGACTCCTGTCCCCTCCAAATCCTTTTATATCTCACTTCATTTTTTTCACTACTAGTGAACCTGTTATTTGACCCTCTCATCATGTGAAGCCTGATGGTAGGTAATCTATGAAATATCTCTTTAACAAAAATATTTTACTTAAAAGAATATAATTTTATTACTATAATTCATTCTTTTTAATAATAAATTGTATTTTAATAGTTATACAATAAAATAAAGATTTGTGAAATTAATAAGGATTTTTCAGTAAAAGGCAATAAGACATAATCTAAACATATGTATGAATTTTAGTATATTTTCTTCTTAAAGATTAAAATGTACTATTGAGCATGTAGTAACTATTTATAACTATTCACATTTTTTGACAATTCAATCATGCATATGATTGTAGTAATCATAATTAAATAAGATAAGTGAAAAAACTTAATTCAAATTACCACAGTCAGAATATATATTAAATATATATGCATATGTATAATATTTTGGTGTTTGTAACGGAATTAATACAGGAAGTACATCAGGAAAATGAAAAATCTGTACATTCTTTACAAATGTAAAGATACTTGAAAAACCTTGGAGAGGCAGCCTGTGTCTGTACCGCAATAGCTAGAAACAAAGATGAAGACCCACCATCCTGAACTATAGAGAAAGAGGATGTGAGTTGGGCACATACACTCATCTGTCTCTATTCCTGACTGTGCATACAATGTGTGTCCCGCCATCCCACGTTTCTTTGTCGTGATGGATTATACCCTGGATCTATGAGCCAAAACAAACCCATTATTCCTCAAATTGTTTCTTTCTCAGTGCTTTCTGATATTACTGAAAAAGTCGCTAGGTCAACATGATAGCGGACAGAGTTAGTAACTTATTTCCATGAACTAGAGATGGATATAAGCACCATTTTATCTACAGTCAAAGTTAAGAATAGTGAATAATTAATAATACATTCATCTTTTCACCTCTACTTACCAAATATTGGATTCTGACTTTAATTTACATACACAAAAGCTAGTAGACTCTTGTTCAGGAACACTGTTAAACTGAAAACTGCCCTTAACATTGGATACAGTAGGTAATGTTTGAATGCAATAAATAAATAAATAGAATTTTTGCACCAAAACACTTTGTTCTTAATCCTTTCATGTTTATTCATAGTTTCACTGTCTGTAACCCTTGGTGTCTTTGTAGGATTACTAACAGTGGTAATAGAGGTGTCTCTGACTCTTGAACTTGTTCTTGGGTCCCTTTTTCTCCTACTGGGTTGCCTCACCCAGCTCTGATATAAGGGCAGGTGTCTAGTCTTGTTATAACTTATTATGATGTGCTCTGCTGGTATTTTGGGGTTTCTGCTTTTTTCTGGAAGGAAAAAGGAGGAGCATATCTGAGGGAGAAAGAATTTGGGGAGAGTCAAGAGAAGAGTGGATGGAGGAGAAACTGTGGTCAGGATGTAATATTTGAGAGAAAAATAAATTAAAAAAGTAATCTTGAAAGTAAACTACATTACAGATTTGTTCATAGACTCTGATATCTTCCACACAGCAGTGATAAAAAGATCTTCAGTCCATTTCTTCTCTATGTTCTAATCCCATTTTCTGGAAAATTCTTTTAACTCCTTGTATTGACTAAATCTTTCATTAAAAAAAGAAAAAAAAGCAGTGAAATTTACACTTCTCTGGAAAGTTTGCCTTTTTAAACAGTTAACTTCCAAGCTGCTATGGTTTGGCCTAATCGTTTCCCCTAAATTAACACATGTGTGGAAGGCATGTTCCTGAAGAGCTGAGGTGTGGGAACTGAAGGGACCCTGAGAGCTCTGACACATCAGTGTACTAATCGATTGAAGGGTTCATAATTTAATGGGCCCTTGGGAACAGGTGGAAGGTTCGGATATTAGGCTTAACCAAGGGAGTGAATCTTTCCTCCCTTCTCTTTCCATTCTCCTTCCAGACTTTGGTATTTATGTAAGCAGCTGTTTTGCCATCCATCTCCGTCACAATGTGCAGCCTCATACCAGGCCCCAGAACATGGAGTAAAGCCCTAAAAACTGGAATCCTGCCTTGGCTTTTCTATAATTCTTTTTCCAAGATCTCTTCTCAGGTTGATGGAAAGCTAACACCCTGATGTTAGAAGACTGAACATATTGAGCAACCACTGTTCTGACATTTCTAGAATATTCTTGTCTCGAGATGCACAAGTGTTTCCCATTCTCAGTTATGATATGATTGACGGTGCACTTCTCTTCACAGACAGTGTTGGTTAAATACATACCAGTAGCAAATAAATACTGTACTTATATGTGGTTCTTTGGTAAGAGATCTTTCCTTTCTCAGCTCTACTCCCTTTCTTAATTATTGGTGTTTTAATTACGTCATGCTTCTTTGATGTCACTCGGCATCATACACATTAAGGAATATGTAAGAGGTACTTCCATCTTCTTACTGTTGGTCACACTGTGCAACTGAGTTGGTCAGGGTGACTTGAATTGAGTCTGAGTTATGAGATAATACAACTTGAGCCAGAACGTCTATGAGTGTGATATTGTGGACTTGGCTTGATGTGTGTTGCAAAAAGTGAGTTGAAGTAGGCTTTATTCCTCGTTAGTTTTCTCAGTTTTATTTTTATATTCTTGATTGCAGATGAGAGCTTGTCACTTATTCCAAGCTGTGACTCCCTACTCCTGTGGACTCTTCTATAGTTATCTTATTTCTTCATTATTGAAGTAAATTCTTGAAGTAATTTGACACGTGTTGCTGACAGTAACTAACAAACCTTAATGGATGTATTCCGCTTGATCTTCAAGCTCACTCTGTAGAGACCGCCATTCTCAATGTAGCCACTGTTTAGGTCAGATGCAGACAGAAGGAACTGATTCCACGTTTTAACAGTTTTTTTTTTTTTCTGGAGATTATAATGTTATAATATTTATCTCTCTCCTTTTCTTTTTCTAAGTCCTCTTATATACCCTCCCCACTCTTCTTAAAATGTATGGCTTCTTTTCTCACAAACTGTACTTGCATCTATATTTGTTTATATATATATATATATATATGTATATATATATATGTATATTTCTAAATATAACCTAGTGAGTAAAATCTTACTTGAATGTATATTTTCATGGCTGACCATTATATTTTATTCTGACTACTACTACCCTGTATCTACTGCTCGCAGTAACTGGGTAAAAGTTTACACTGGGAACACTTACTCTAAAATGACATAAATACTTTTACACACACAGACACACACAAGATGTATGTGAATGAAGTTATAAGAAATCACAATAAAAAGCCTATTTGTCATAGGCTAGTTTTGTCTCATTATCCTCTTATTGTTTTCTTATATAAAGATAGGAGATACATGGGGAATAAAAGAGAAAAGATCAGAAAAAAATTTAAAAATATTTGTATTAGTCCTATTTAGATACTTAAAAATTTATGCCATAGCAATATCTGAGAATAGAATAAATATTCTATTGGATCATAATATCTGCAAAGGTTTATGTGTTTGGGCCTAAGTGCAGAGCTGTTGAATGAAGATTTATGATACAGGTTCTACTAGAAGGTCTTCAAGTCAATCCGGCCATGCTCTGGAGGGGGATGCTGAGACACTGTCCTGTCCTGTCATTTTCTTTCCTCCTGAAACTGGAGAAAATCATTTCTCTCTAGCACATGCTTCTGCTGTGATGTGTTTATTTACCTCTCATAGGCCCTAAAAAAGAAAGGACAACTTGTCATGGACTAAGATGCCCTAAAGCTGTAAAACATAATTCATCATTATTAATCATTATTCTTTGTATTATTCCCAGTGCTTGTTATAGCACTGGAAAGCTGATGAACACAGAAAGACAAGAGAAAACATAAGGTTTAGATTTGCTTCATGTTCCAATTAGTCCTGTGTCTGGAAGGAGAATAGACTAGAATATTTTGGAAACACAATTTTTCTTTGACTTCTGGAGCATGAGATTTCTCTTTATAGGATTTCCTTTTGATGAACATCTATTTTGGCATACAGTTCACTTCTAAAGGTCAGTTTTGCCTCTTGTGTTATTCTTATCCACAAGAACTATTGCTGCAATCTAATCATGTTTTATACTGTGTCAGTCTTGGGTACTTTAAAGTAGCTGCTCCAGATCATAAAAAGTCAAGGAGAAACTGTAGCCATTTTGAAACATGATTTTCTAAACATGTTTTTCAATTTGTTTCCTCCATAAACTGAATCTTATGATAAAAATATAACTGAATTATTAAGAATACAAAATTTAATCACTCTAAATACTATTATCTAGTCTTTTAAGATTACAGTAGGTACAGTTTTGGTCCCTCTTTTCAATACAGTATCAATGTTATTAATAACTGTGATGAATATAAAAATGATGAAACAAAATTTTAGCATTATTTAATCATTTTACCTTTATTTATTTGTTGAATCATTTTACAGCCTGATCCAATCCCTCTCCCACCTCTCCTCACTGTCCAACCCTCTTGCCCCATCTCCAAACAACTCCCCCCTTCTTCTCAGAGATGAAGTGACAACAAAGTGGTTCCCACCCACCCTGGCATGTCAAGCCACAGCAAGACTAAGCACACCCTCTCCCACTGAGGCTTGGCAAGGCCACACAGCTAGGGAAAAAGGATACAAAGCCAGGCAATCCACGCAATTCCCATTGTTAGGGACACACATGTTGGCCAAGCTGACCTTCTGCTGCATATCTGTAAGGGGTCTAGGTAAAGCACGTGAATTCTTTTGGTTGGTGGTTCAGTCTCTGTGAGCCCCATGAGCTCAGGTCAGTTTATTCAGTAGGTCTTCTTGTGGTGTCCTTGTCCCTTTGGGTTTCCTCTATACTTCTTCCAACTCTTCCAGAAAACTCCCTGAGTTCTGCTATTTTTTTTGAAAGTAGATTTATTACTAGGAAACCATTTCAACTGTTTCCAGTCTGCCAATAATATATATATATATATTTCTACACATATTTTCCTTTTTATACTTAGCACATTTTTATATTATTAATATAATATAATTGTAGTAATATTATAATTTATTCCCTTTGCATAAATGAATGACAGAGAAACACTTAAAATATGCTCAACATCCTTAGTCATCAGGGAAATGCAAATCAAACAAATCTGAGACTTCATTTCACAGCCATCAGAATGGGTAAGATCAAAAACTCAAGTGACAACACATGCTGGAGAGGATGTGGAGAAAAAGGAACCCTCCTCTATTGTTGGTGGGAATGTAAACTTGTACAACGACTTTGGAAATCAATCTGCTGCTCCCTCAGAAAACTGAGAATAGTGTTATCTCAAGACCCAGTTATTAGCATATACCTATGCATATACATGGAAGATGCTCAACCATACAACAAGAACATTTGATCAACAGCTTTACGTGTAATGGCCAGAATCTGGAAACAACCTAGATGTCCCTCAACCAAAAAATGGATACAGAAATTGTGGTACATTTACACCACGGAATATTACTCAGCTATTAAAGACAAGGACATCATGACATTTGCAGGAAAATGGATGAAACTAGAAAAGATCACCCTGAGTGAGGTAACCCAGAAACAGAAAAACATGCATGGAATATAGTCACTTATAAGTGGATATTAGCCATATATTACAGTGTGAACATACTAAAATCTGCAGACCTAAAGAAGCTACACAAGGAGGACTGTAGAAAGTGCTTAATTCTCATTCAGAAGAAAACAAGATAGACACTGGAACTGGTTAAAGAGAGCGAACAGGACAGGAGTCTACCACAGATATCCTCTAAAAGAATCCACCCAGGAGGTTATCAAAGCAGATGCAGAGACTCACAGTCAAATTTTGGAGAGAGTTCAGGGAGTCTCATAGAAGAAGGTGTACATAGGATGATACAGCAGGGACAGGAACACCACAAGAAGACCAACAGAGCCATAAAAAGCTGGGACCAGGGGCCACTACAGAGACTGATGCATGAAACAAACACCATGAGTAGAGAGGTCCTAGATCCCCTGATCAGATTTAGCCCATAGATATCTCAGTCTCCATGTGGGTTCTCTAGTAAGGGGAGAGAAGACAGTCTCAGACATGAACTTGGTTGTCTGCTTCTTGATAGCTTCTTCATGGTGGGCAACCCAGCCAGCCCACAGAGAAAGAGGATCCAGGGAGTCCTGGAGAGACCTGACAGGCTAGGGTAATACAGCAGGGGAGGAGTACTTCTCCTATCAGTGGACTAAGGAAGAGGGATAGGGAAGGAAGTGAAAGGGAGGGTATGACCACAAGGTGGAGAAGAGGAAGGGACCTACAGCCAGCCTACAGAGTTCGGCCTACTACTTGACTATGGGAGTCTGCATCTGATGCCATCAGCTGCTGGAATAAGCCTCTCAGAAGACCGTTATACTAGGCTTCTCTCTGCATGCATAGCACAGTTTCATTAATAGTGACAGGCATTGGCTCTCTCCCATGGGGCTTATAGAATACCTAATCACTTTAAATATTGTTATCTAGTCTTTCTAGATTACTGTAGATGCAATTTGGGCCCATCTTTCAAATACAATATCAATATTATTAATAACTGGCATGAATTATTATTGTATTATTCTATCGTTATAAAAATGATAGAATATTACAAGTTCCTGTATGACAAGAACTTAAATTCTTTAAAGAAAGAAATTGAAAGAGATATCAGAATATGGAAATATCTTCAATGTTCATAGATTGATAGGACTAACATAGTAAAAGTATTCATCTTACCAAAAGCAATCTACAGTTTCAAAAAAATCCTATCAAAAAGACAATACAATTCTTTGCAGACCTTGAAAAAACAATCTTCAGTTTTGTAGATAAAAGTTGAAAAACAAAAACCCAGGATATCATTATTTATCTTTTTATTTACAAACTAAAAGACAGAAAGAAACTATCTAAATCAGCAAAATTAGAAACAAAAAGGGGGACATAATGACATACTCTGCAGAAACTCAAATAATCATTAGGTTTTACTTCAAATGCCTATCTGTCACAAAATTTGAAAATCTAAAAAGAAAAAAAAAAGAAAAGAAAATCTAAAAAGAATGGACAATTTTTTGATAGATTCCATTTTCCAAAATTAAACTAAGAACTGGTAAATAGATTAAATAGTCCTATATATCCCAAGGAAATAGACACCAAAATAAAACAAAATAGAAACAGAAGGAACATTACCAAACTCATTCTATGAAGCCACAATGACCTTGATACATAAACCTCATAAAGACTCAACAAAAAAAA
>REGO01000540.1:150284-160367 GCA_010120015.1 Rhombomys opimus
TTTTCTTTAGTTTTTTCCTAGCATAATTTATATTTGAAATTATTTTCAATTTTCAGTATTCATAAAGAATGGATGGGGTTAGCTTCTATCTCATTTCAAAAATGTGTGAGTTGCCCTTGTCACATTGAATACAGGGCTGTCACTGAATGCTGGTGAACTGGATACAAGAGTATCTGAGCACTCACAGCATTTTGGAGGAAATACAAATACAGATTTTCAATACGTAAGAGCCCTCTCTAAATAAAATATGGGGAAAGTGTGGGCAGTTTGTGATAGTTCCAGTCAAAACAGCAATGCCTAACATGGAAGAAAGTCTTGTCCAATGGTTTTCAAGAATATGCTCATTTGATTCGATTGAAATTGGCCTGGTTATCACTTTACAACTGCGATCTGAAGCTGCTCTCTGTGGGACTTCCCAGAAAATAAGAGTATTTTACTCTTTTGACACTCCTTAATCAAAGCAACATTGTAGAGAAACAAGAAATGAATAAACTTTCATTGAGTAAAGGGCCCAATGTAATGAAAGGATTATTCGTTTTCCATCAATAACATTACCAAAGAGGGAAAAATGAGTAACAGAAAAATTAGCTATGGCATAGGCCAATGATGGCTGCCAAATGTGTCACAACCTGATCCCAGGACATGCAAGTCTTCTATTATTTGGGGAAGAAGTCTTTGCATACATGAATAAATTCAGACACTTCAGATGGAGAAGACACGATAGCTTATTTCTACAGGCTGATATTGTACCTGTGCTAAGGAAAAGCAGGTAGAGTCCACACCGAAACACAAGAAATAATACGGCAAGACAGGCAGGAGATATTGTGATCATATGCCGATGAATGCCATCTTCCCTTCAGAGTCCGGATGGAATATGTCGGCTTTTCTAGCCGTCCTGGAGATAGTGCTGCGTGACCCACTTTCGGATTCCAACACAGTGAATATTTTCTTTTATTAATTTCAGAACTCTGAGACGTTTCTATGGTTTCAAATGACAACTTCTGCTAAGTACTGCAGCCATCACAGGAAAATGGCAAAAATGCTTACTTGTTTAGAATGTACCTTTAGAGTTTGAGAAAACTGATTGATCATACCAAATGTGTGATTCCTTATTTTGCTATATTTTATGTGCTATTTTGGAATTATTTGAATGTAAAAATTTCTGACACTTTTCAAAGATATGTAAAACATCATGTTACAACTTATGAGGGTTTGTATAGGTGTACACACACAAACTAATGTTAATATATATGTCTACAAGTTACATATCGGAAATTTTGCATCTGCCTATGACAAATTGTCATGTTTTCATAAGCTCATTTTTGTTGAAAGAACAGCAATCTGATCTTAGCCAAAAGCCACATAAATTTGAAAACCCAAAACAGTGACTTCTAGGGTCTATACCTTCAGAAGTGACCATCAACTATGCGGGTTATAAAGGAGATAATATAGTATGGTAAAATTAGAGTAGGGCTGGCAGTGCAGTACAGAGTTAGTAATTAAACCATTCACGCAGTAAATACTTTTGAGCTATTCTCCCTTTTTCCTGCAAGAAAGTCAATGTATTACAAAGAGAATTAACCTGGAAGCTGACAAGAATTATGAAGATTGCTGCTATGAGAAAGAAGATTACTTTAATATCCACTTCCCCCATAAGTAGTTAAGTTAGGATTTTGGAAGTGGAATCTAATTTATAGTTTCTCTGAAGATGCCACATAATGCTATGCAGAAAATGGACTTTTGTGAGAGCAACAATGTTAAAGTTTCCAAATACACACACACACACACACACACACACACACACACACACACACACACACATTTACTGTGTCTATACAAGTGACTGTGTCTGAATGACAGAGCAAGTATGTGAAGACCTGTTCTTGCAGCCTAAACTCACTGAAATTTCTATACCCTATTTATCCCAGTCAGACAGGATCTTCAAAGCCCAATACCACCCAGCTTTGTATAATTTGAATTGTCTTTGTACTGAATTTTACTTAAAAGGAACAATCATATACCTACTAAAAGTTAAGCAAAATATGTTCCTATAGAATTGAAGCTTACTAAATTTTCTAAAACTCAATTACTGTTATATTAAATGTTTAAAAAAAATCTCCCCAGAAAGAGATTTCAAACTGATTTTTAAGAACAATTGCAAAGAAATATTTAAGCAAAACACAATCTAAGCAGTGGAGAGACCTATTTGCTGCTCTAGCAAATCTGATTTGGCTGGCAGTACCACTAGTAAGCTTAGAACTAAGCCTGCATGTTTTGAACTCAGCTCTTTATCTGAGGCTCTGTTTAAGAAGGAAACAATGGAACAATTATAAAAGTCATGGATATGACAGAAAATTGCGTTTGAGTGCAACACATGCACACACCGAAGTAAAACCTAATAGCCATTTCCTGACAGTTGTATCACAAGCACAATCATATAAAAAATTCCCCAGAATTTTAGATGACCCATTATCAAACTATTTACTGATTTTGATAAGTGTCTAATATGCATAATTTACTATGTTTTTCTAAAGATACCATATATTAAAATACAAAACCAACAGTGTTGGTATAATGTTTTTATGGAAGTATTCAATTTATTCTTGTTTATTCAAACGCTGATTTCTTTACCCTGTTATCTCATTTTAATCCGGACATTGTATTGTGATACTTATTATAAGCATCACCTGTTTCAAGTTTTTATAAACATGTCATCATTTGTTTCCTTCAATTTTTATTGTTTCCTTTTTTATGTTTCATTTTATTGTAAAAGGAAACATAAAATTATTTATGAAAATGAAATTGAAAGTACTTCCTTCTTTTAAGATCTTTCTTGTCACTTACCCAATGACACCATTTTAGTTTATGTTGATTCCTGGGAGAAATATAGCAGGAGGCATAATTTCCCTCTCAGTGAGCAGTTCTTAAGTTCAGTTAGGAGCTTTTGGTTATCGGCAACATTTGCTTCATATTATAGCCTACATATGGTTATCATTTCACGCAGGCCATTGCTGTGGTTCATAGGCTTCATGGATGGGTAGAACTGTATGCATGTTGAGAAAGAGAAAGTCTACAATGATATTATTATAATTTCATAATTGCAAGCAATAGTTTAAAATGATTATGCTTCTCTGTAATTAATTATGAGAAATTACCGTTACGTTTTCAGTTTAACATTCACATATTACAAGACTTCATTCTAAGTTGAAGATGAAATAGTTTTATGAATAGTACTTTACAATTCCTGGGACATTTGCAATTCTTTACGGCATTTTATTTTGATGAGCTTTCTACATAGGTAAGGCAGGTTGGAAGAACATCCTTATACTTGTAAGCATTCAGTCGATCATGTATTCAGAAGTTTCCAGAGAAAGGGACACATCCATTACTCAAAAAAACCAGCAGGGGAAAAAAAAAGTAAGGACATGTATGTGAACAATAAAACTACTAAATAATGGCCTAGCAGTTAGGCCCCTTGTCATCCTCACAATCAAAATGTACTTGTGGAAGCCAGAGCCCTCACAGCAGGGTTGGCCAGAGCTTTTAAATATTCAGAGTGAATGTAATGCCAGAGCATTCAGGAAAGAAGATACAGAATTGAATGGCAGTACTGATTCTGCTCTTAGCCAGCACTGTCTCCTTTAAAGAGAGACAGTACATCATCAGAGAACATAGAAATGCTTCACTTCTCAAATAAGTCTTCTTTCTTTTTGAACCTGTTTGCGTCAAAAGTTCTTCTTTATGTTGCTTCTCTCAGAAAGAGAGCAAATTTTCACTGGAATCTTTTGCTTTGGTGACAATCAGATAATTACAAGTCCATTGATTTAATTGGCTTTATGGAAAAAAAAATAAAAACAGATTAGAGTAAGGGATTATTATGTTAATTAGTGTCCAGCTTCCAAGGGGGAGGTGAAGGGATTTAAAAGTGAAAACATAGTAGCTACTTTAGTAAGAAACTAACAAAAATCTAAACAATAATCTCCCAGACACTTGTTCTGTTCTATAACCCTTAAAACACTCAATAAATTAAGTTACCTATGACAACGTTAGAATGTGGACTGGACTCAGATAACAGGGTTTGGCAGGACAGAGGGAGGAGGAATGAATTAATTGTTCATCCAGCTCTTTCCTGATTCACTTCCATGTTAATAGTGAATGCTGTAGCCTTCCAAGAACTCACTGCTCTTGCTAGTGAATCTCTCTTAATTACTCCAGGTGTCACAGGACCTGATAGCACATTCTCTACCGCTTGTTTCATCACACTGAGGATGTGTGCTGCTGTGCTATGATTAGGCACTGAATATCTCGGCTTCATCTATGGAGTCACTTTTATTTGCCTTACTCTCCATTCAACTTCTGTAAAGTGCTAAATCTTTAGAGTCCTAGCTCCTCCATTCCACAAGAAGCCATCACCCTTTGCTCCCATCCATTAGTAGGTCCATGCTCATCAACAGCCTTTTCACAGGAAAGTGGTTTTCCATAGACATAGGTGATAAGTGCATGAGAACATATTGGAGAAAAATGTGTAACAACCATCCAGCAGACACTAATTTCTAGATCTCTAATGTCTTAGATTTTTTTGTTTGTCTCTATTTTTTTCTGTTGTTTCATCCACAATATTTCTCCATGATAGTGTAACCTCTATAAATCACCATAAATGGGTCACTTTTTCATCAAGCCATCGTCTTCTGTCTCCACCTGCCGATTTGGTGCAAATCAAATGTGTAATATCATTTAATCAACATTCAGTAAGAAGACAATGTCTCATAATAGACAGCCATTTACCAGATCTGTGAACTCAGTAAACTAGTTAATTTCACAAAGATCTTCTGTTTCTTCTATTACACCACATTAAAAGAAGTTCTTGCTTTTAAGAATTGCGTTGAAGAGAAAAAAAAAAAAAGGACTACAAATGGAAGCGTTGTGAAAAGTGAAATAATATAAGGGCACATATCATTGGTACTTGATTTGAACATCAACTGTCTAAAATGAACTACATTTTATTTTTCGAGACAAGGTACCTCTGTCTGTGTAACAGACAATCTTGGATGTCCTGGATCTCACTTTGTAAACTAAGCTGATGGCAAACTGACAGAGATCCTCCTGCCTGTGCCTTTCTAGTGCTGGGATTAAAGGCATGTGGTGCCCTGCCTGGCTTAAAATGAAGTACTGAATCATTTTATATGTTTATACATTATATGTTTATACAGAGCGTAGTGTCTGACAATTATAATGCTGTCATAATATATACTACATTATGTAAAATATTATAATTTTAACATTACTTACAGTATAAGGTACAATGCACATAATATATGTTTATACGTATATAGGGAGACTATAGATACTGACTTGGTTGCCTCTTTGATGTCAAAGATTAAATCCTAATGCTAAAGCCACAAAATATCTTCTCTTTGTATTAAATGAAGATCATCCCAGGAAATCATAAGAAGACTCAATGCAAAGATAAAGAAAGAGATTATGGGTTTGTCTATATAACAGCTTGAGCATTTATGTCTCATAGACTCCCTTGGAAGACTAGAAGGATAAATTTTAGGTCAGAATACCAGGATATCTGCTGTAAAACACCTTTTCTTAGAAATGGATGCATAATCAAGATACAAACAGTGACAGCATTAATAGACAAGCTGGCAACAAAGGAAAGTTTCATGGGATCACAGCCCTGGTCAAAGAATTACAGGCAATTGAACACTGCAGAGATAGGAATAATTAAGTTCTCTGTGGGATGAGGCCGCTAAAATTGGTTTTCTGATGCAAAATCTTCCTCTCTGAAACAATGGGTACACAAATATTGCAAATGGACCCAGAATGTTTTTATTAGTATTTGTGTATACACATACATACAAACACACTTGCATATATATTAATATATGATAGCACTGTGCCCAAAGGTTGGCCATAAGTCTCAGCCTCTGCTTTTATCCCCTGCAGGTTAGAGCCTTTCAGAGGCCCTCTGGGGAAGGCTCCTGTACTGTTCCCTGTTTTCTCCTTCTTCTGATGTTTTTCCTCTTTGCCTTGCTGTATGGGGTTTGAGCATTTAGCCAGAGTCTTCCTTCTTGATTAGTTTCTTTAGGTGTACAGATTTTAGTAGGTTTAATCCTATATTATATGTCTAATATCCACTTATGAGTGTGTCTTTCTGCTTCTGGGATACCTCACTCAGGATGATCTTTTCCAGGTCTCATGATATACCTACAAATTTAATGATTTCCTTGTTTTTTATTGCTGAGTAATATTCCATTGTGTAGATGTACCACAATTTCTGTATCCATTCCTCAGTTGAGGGGCATCTGGGTTGTTTCCAACTTCTGGCTATTACAAATAAAGCTACTACAAACATGGTTGAGCAAATGTCTTTATTGTGTACTTGAGCCTCTTTTGGATATATGCCTAGGAGTGGTATAGCTGGATCTTGAGGAGTTTGATCACCTCCCCCCTGAGGGAAGAGCAACCTTACCAGGCTACAGAGGAAGACGGTGCAGCTACTCCTGATTCGGCCTGATAGACTAGGATCAGAAGGAAGGAGAGGAAAACCTTCCCTATCAGTGGACTTGGGGAGGGGCATGTGTGGAGAAGAGGGAAGGAGGGTGGGATTGGGAGGGGAGGAGAGAGGAGGACACCAGGGGATACAAAGTGAATAAAGAGTAATTCATTAAAATTAAAATAAAAAATGGAAAAAAATTAATATAACTAGGAAAAATATATATGATAGCAATAATAACTGGTGATAAAAATGCTATCAATTTGAAAATGAGTAGGTCAAAAAGAAGTTGTAAGGCAGAAACTTGGGAGGATATGAAGGTGGGAAATGAAAGATGGAAAGTGATGTGATTTTATTTATTTATATTTTTTGAAATATTTTTAAATTGATTTTAAACTTTATTACACTTTATATTCACTTTGTATCCCAGCTGTAGCCCCCTGCCTCATCTCATTCCTTGTCTCCTCCTAATCCCACCCTCCATCCTTCTTCTCCCCCTATGACCCTCCCTTAGTCCACTGATAGGGGAGGTCCTCCTCCCTTCCATCTGACCTTAGCCTATCAGGTCTCATCAGAACTGGCTGCATTGTCTTCTTCTGTGGCCTGGTAAGGCTGCTGCCTCCTCAGGGGGAGGTGATCAAAGAGCCAGCCACTGAATTCATGTCAGAGACAGCCCCTATTCCCCTTACTATGGAACCCACTTGGAGACTGGTCTGCCATGGGCTGCATCTGTGCAGGGATTCTAGGTTATCTGCATGCATGGTCTCCAAAAAGACCCCTGGGTCTAGATATTTTAAGACAAATGTATAAAAATAAAAAGAAATACTTTCAGTAGTGAGTGATAGTATACTCAGCAATATTAGTGTGAGCAGAAAAAAATACTAAATCTGTTTGCAAAATTTTTCTAACTTAATGATAGAAAATGTGTTTTACCTTATTTATTTGTAGAATGATAATTTAGTCCATAACTTTCGTTATGTTTCTTGTAACACACGAAAAGTAAGGAAAATAAATTTCTGTTTTTTGCTGAATACACAAGTCTGCAGTGAGAAGTGTGCTCCATTTTTTATATCCTTTAATGAAACATATATATATATTTATATCCTTTAGTGAAATACATACATATATATATATATATTCTTACATAGATTCACAAAATTAACGTTGGCTAGCTATGTATTCCTGGATTTTACTCAGTGTAACGTCATTGGCAATCACATTTTACTGAGCATCTAAACACCAGGGAATGAATGGTTCTCTCCACTATTCGCTTTTCTAAGATGCCTTTTTAAAATTAATCAATTAATTAATTAACTGTAATTTATTCACTTTGTATCATGGCTATAGCTTCCTCCCTCATCCCCTCACAGTCCCACCTACCCTCCCTTTTCCCGCTGTGCCCTTTCCCTAGTCCACTGGTAGGGGAAGGTCCTCCTCCCCTTCCCTCTAACCCAAGCCTCTCAGGTCTCATCAGGGTTGGCTGCATCATCTTCCTTTGTGGCCTGGCAAGGCTGCACCCCATGGGAGGTGAACAAAGAACTGGCCACTGAGTTCATGTCAGAGATAATCCCCCCCCCCCCCTTACTGGGAATCCACTTGGAAACTAAGCAGCCAATGGGCTTCCTCTGAGCAGGAAGTTCTAGGTCCTCTCCAGGCATGATTCTTGGTTGGAGTACTATCTTTTTAAGTCTTTCTTTCTACCAAATCAGATTCACTCCATTTCCTTGATTAAGGAATGATCAAATTTAAAACCTCTTTACTCTTTCATGTCCTTTGGTCAAATTTAGTGGTAGTTTCAGGAACAGGGTTTTACTTTTAGTTATTTTTTTCTTTCTCCTTCCTTTTTCCCTCCCTCCTTCTCTCTTTCTTTCTGGAAAGTTCATTTCAACACTCCAACAGCGCATTACTTTGTCTTTTAATGTATTACTCTGCACCGATTTCTGAGCTTATAGAGTAACACTGGACATCTCCCAAAATAAACAATACAGAGTACCGTCTGTCCATTTTATTTTTCAAATCAACTACTTATATTGACTCTAATGATCATCTATGTCTTAAGCCATGCTTTTGCACTTTTTAAATGTTATATTTATCCTGGCTAGATCATTTCTGGTTTTGGTCAATCCTTTTTTTATTCTAGAATATTTTATTGTATTATTTAGTGATGATGATATATGTGATATATTTACAAGCATAAATGAAGAATCCTTCTTCAGTATTTTTTATTGTATACTGTTAGGGAGATCCAAGATGGCGGCAACCAGTGTACACCATGTCTGAGGGGCAAAGGATCTGAAACTCCGAAATTGGTGAGTGGAGGTGCTGCTGAACCCAGAACTAGGACATAGAGGAGTTCAGGGAGAAAGGGGACTAACCATGAACTGAGTCCATTTCATATGGGTCACCCACGGAATCCTCCGTGGATTTCTCCTTGGGGCTCAATCTCCACTTCCCTTATCCACCTCCCCACACTCTCTTTGGCGGATGTAGCTGAAATGGCCCGCAGATTCCACCACAGAACACAGTGCCCAGGCCCCAGCGTTGGTGGCTTCTAGTAAAGAAACCCCAGCTCAGGATCTGGGACAGAGAATGTTCAATGTCTACTGGCATTCCACCCGGACTGCCTACCATAATCCTTCCTGGCAGAGGTGAAGGCTAAGGAGACAGCCTCCAGAGACTACCACGGAGCACTGTGCCAGGCCACAGGGCCAGCCGGCGCCAAGTACAGCAGCGCCCAGTACAGCACACAGTGCCTGTGGACACCAAGATCTGCTGCTACAGTACCACAGAGCTGACTGTTAGCCTACACCCGCATCTTCCGCAGCAGGAACAAATCGGAGAATAGAGAACAAGAGGAACCCTTGTGTTGTCCCACTGGTCCTGCAAAAGAGTGAATGCATCTTCAAATGAGTGCTTGCAGAGGCCCAGAGCCAGGGCCCCTCTCTGCAAGCAGCCAGACAACAGATCCCTACCATCTACTCCTATTGTAGGAAACGCAGGAATTCTTGGGACAGCGTTCTCAATACTGAAGCCCCTGTTCTGTGGTCTACTAGTAAATTCCAGGCAAACAATTTCTGGAGCCTAGACAGATCTGCATACCAGTGGCCTATAGGGCATTGAGGTAGTCAGGGATTCTGCGCCTGCCAATAGCGCCAGCATCACATTCCTTACTTAGGTGCAACTGAAGCACCAATGCACACTATCAAACCAGGGGACCTCTCTCATCTCCCTGAAAAACATTCCAGAAACCAGAAAAAGACGGACCCAGTCTGAAGTACAGACTCCAGGAACAAGCAGTAAGGCTTACAGATAAGCACATGACCAGAAGCTGGTATAAGAACACACCCAACAAAAATCAGACATCATGCCTTCAAGCAACCCCTAAAATCAATGGACATTTCAATTGATCAGAAACACAAGAAAATGACTTTAAAACTATGCTTATCCAGTTATTAGAGGTTCATGAAGAGGAAATGAACAGATATCTCAGAAAAATAAAATGTAGCTTTTCAGAATCATTAAAAACAAAAAACATACTCTTCTGTTTTATATGTTTCTTACTTTAAATACTCTACATTTGT
>REGO01000540.1:196620-222462 GCA_010120015.1 Rhombomys opimus
GTCCCTTCCTCCCCCTTCTCCACACACTCCCCTCCCCAAGTCCACTGGTAAGGGAGGGTTTCTTTTTCTTCCTTCTAATCCTAGTCTGTTAGGTCTCATCAGGAGTGGCTTCATTGTATTCCTCTGGAGCCTCCCACAGAGGGCCTCTGAAAGGCTCTGCCCTGCAGACTATCAAAGCAGATGTTGAGACTTATGGCCAAACTTTGGGCAGAATGCGGGGAATCTTATGAAAGAAGTGGGAAATAACAGTAAGATTTAGAGAGGACAGGAGATCCACAAAGAGAGCAACAAAACAAGAAAAATTTGAGCACAGGGGTCTTTCCTGAGACTGATACTCCAACCAAGTACCATGCATGGAGATAACCTACAACCCCTGCACAGATGTAGCCCATGGCAGTTCAGTGTCCAAGCTGGCTCCATAGTAATGGGAACAGGGACTGCTTCTGACATGAACTGATTGGCCTGCTCTTTGATCACCTCCCCCTGATGGGGGAGCAGCCTTACCAGGCCTCTCCGATCTTACTATTTCCCTCTTCTTTCATAAAATTCCATGTACTCTGCCCAGCAGTTGGTCATAAGTCCCAGCATCTGCTTTGAAAGTCTGCAGGGCAGAGCCTTTGAAAGGCCCTCTGTGGCAGGTTCCTAACTTGTTTCCTGTTTCCTTCTTCTTCTGATGTCCATCCTATTTGCCTTTCAGGATGGGGACTGAGCATTTCAGTCAGAGCTGTAGGCTTTTTTGGTGTTGTATCAGTTTTTAATGTTGTTAAAGTGAAGTTTAGGAGAATAAATTATTTGTGAAGTAGAAAGTAAAAATAATAATTTAAGTGGTAAATTTAATTTTTAATATAAAATGTTCAGTATTTAAACGATGTAAATATGATAACTATATATTGCAATATACAAATATACGATTTGGCATTTCCATAATCAGTCATGTGAAAAATTTTATAAACTTTGATTTAAGTACATTGTGGTAAAGTACAACAAAATCCAGTGTACATATAATATTAGAAATATTTGGAAATTCAATTACAAATTTATTATATCAATTAAAACTGTGAATACAAGCATCCAAGGAGAAAATACATCTTTGCCTTCAGGAAAAGATATGTTTCTTTCATCTTCAGGAGGCATCTTAATTTCTTCTGATCAGTTTGAAGCCCATTACTGCTTCTCCTGTTCAGTTTCCTTTCTCACCTTTGGGGTGTTGGCATGTTTTCGCAGCCTGCAGATGTTCACTTGATTTCCCCTTCCCTTCTGGGTGCTGCATTGTTCTCTTTTGTAGTGCACAGACTCAGCTCATCCTTCACCTGTCACACCCTGTTATTCCTTGCCCTCTACAGCTCCATATCTCAGAACTGCAGTGCCCTAATTGTTTCCTGCCTGTCATTCTGGCCTAATTTTTAACAGCTTATTTTACTGCCCTGCTCCTTTGAATCCAAACTCTTTGTCCTTTATCTTTTCATTTGAAAGTATCTGTGTACAAGCAGATTTTTTTTTTAGAACAGAAATTGAAAAGAACATGAAATACTTACAAGGATATAATACAATATAATATATCCCTGTCCTCCGTGTGTTTTTTTCCTAACAGTTTCCTGATTTTACTATTTAAGCAGAATGTATTTAGGACACAGAGTACTGAGCAATGGATAATATTTTATAAATATGTGCAATATAAAAGAAAACACCAAAGCAAAGCTAAAACAAAGGCAGATTTTTTTCTTTACACTTCGAAGGCAAGAGGTCAAAAGCTCAAAGTGTACAATTCACTTTAATGTCTATTATTTCCTAAAATTAACTGAACAAAATGACATAAACCTGTTTTAAATATTAAAAATTGAACATATAAAAATTAGGCAGGCATGAACATTATTTGTGTATATGTCAGGATTTTTTCTATGATGTGTGTGTATACTTATAAGATCTATTGATTTACTGCATGTGCACATGCACACACGTACAACATGCCATGGAATCAAGGTGGAAGCCGGTGGATTACATCTATGAGTTGGTTCATTCCTTCTGTTAGGAACCTGAGAATCAAGCAAGTCTCTTGTGCTTAGGAGTGATTGATTTAATCACTGAGCATTCTTTTTTCCCCACATTTAATTATTTTTTAAAATATATTTTATTGTCATCGTTATTTTAAAATTTATTCACTTTGTGGGTGGAGCCCCCTCTCTCATCTCCTCCTTGGCCCAAACACCCTTCTTCTTCCTCTCTTATGCCTCTCCCCTAGCCCACTGATAGGGGAGGTCCTTCTCCCCTACAGGTCTTCTACCTGATAGACCCTGGTCTATCAGGTCCCATTAGGGCTGCCTGGATCCTCTTCCTCTGTGAGATGGCTAGGTTGTCCCACCAGGAAGAATTGATCAAGGAGCAGGCAGCTAAGTACATATCAGAGACATTCTCTTCTCCCCTTACTAGGGAACCCACATGGAGACTTAGCTGTCTATGAACTACATCTGAGCAGGGGTTCTATGTCCTCTCCATGCGAGGTCCTTGCTTGGAAAATCAGTCTCTACATTGTCATTAACATGCCTGAATTATGTGTCTTGGGATTAAGAACTGTAAGGCTCATGGTATGAGACTAATATTATTGTTTGAACAAAAATCACTTGTTTAAACTGAATAATGCCTTGACTGTCCTGAGAGGTGAGACATTGAATAAGGGTTTGTGCTATGAAACTTCACACTGAAGAATCAATTAATGTCCTTATCTCAGGAGAAGAAAAGTCACCTGGGAGAGTCATTGCCGTTATAGTCAGTTTTCCTCTGTGGTTACATTTCTCTCTCTCTCTCTCTCTCACTCTCCTTTCTCAGTGTGATTCTGAGACCATGGTTCTCAACCTGCCTAATGCTCTGATGTCCTCATGTTGTGGTTACTGTAACTATACAATTGTTTTTTACTATTTCAAAGATGTGACTTTGCTACTGTTATGAATCATAATATAAATATATGATATGCAGGATATTTGATATGTGACCCCTGCGAGACTCCCTGAAAGGGCTGTGACCCACAAGTTAAAAACTGCTGCTCTAAGTAGAAAAAAAAATAATAAAGAGGGAAAGCAACAAACAAAAAAGCAAGAACATTAGAAATAAAACAGGATATCTCTCATGAGATTTGATAATGTAGCTGTGGCCTTCCCAGCCTCTGGAATGGAAGGATTTTTTTTCCTTGAACTACTAACCTATGATACCTGCTACAAATGCAGAAAAACGTAGGAAAGAAAATGAATTCATGCACAGGAACACAACCTTTAGTTGTTTGTACCCAGAGTTCTAATTCTTCTATGTTGGACACCCTGGCTTAATTCTTTCCTTGTAGAGTGACTTCCACAAAGTTCATGTTAAATAAATAACATAGATGCCTTTGGATTCCTAAGCAATGTAAAATACTCCTTCAAACAAGTTGAGATCGATTAGGGGTGACAGAACTTCAGCTCTCATTATGCAGAGAAGGCTGCTGAGAAATTTCCCTGGATGGCAGATAAAAGCTCAGGGAAAAAAGATGAAAGTACAAGCTTAGCTGAATCTATTCACTGAAACTCTGCTTGCACTTTTACTTTTAAACAGCTGAAGGCCACAGGGTGGTCTGAGTGCAGAGCTGCTGCACGTCCCAAATGCAGTGTGAGGTTTACAGCCAAAACATCCTTTGCACATGTCCACAGCCTTGTTTATGCAAGCAGTGATCGCTGTTTTAGGAAACTGGCAAAAACTTACATTTCCTTAGTTTTGCTGGCTCTGCAAAACATCCTGCACAGCTGTACTCAAATCCATTAGCTCAACCTTTCAGAAAATTCTCTCACCAAAATTGCTTAGAGGTACATAGGTTGACAGTTGCTGTGTGTTTTGAGAGCTTTACCTGCCGGAAGCAGGCTCAGCGATCTTTTGCTTAATTGGTCTGTAGAGACTGGTCATTTTAGAGGGAGAAGTTCCACACCTCAGAGAGAATGACATCTACCTAAGCTCATAATCAGCTAATTTAGAGAAGGGGAATGTGGCTAGCTCCAAGGGACACTTACCCCACATCCTGTAGAGAAGAGGCCAGAGGCTGCTGAAAACACACCAAGTCTGTTAAAATTAGGTGGAAACTGGGAATAGAGAAGAACAATTTTGAAGGATGTAAAGTCTATTACCTCTAAATCTACTACACTAACACTGAATACATCCTGATTTTGAAATTCAAAACTGGATGCTTGCTTTTGACTGCAGATTGCTGTTGATCTCACATCTCATTAAAACGTTGTCTACTAGGCAGGGTGTCTATTTTATTATTTTTTTTTCCTAACATCAATGGATCTCAGTAGTGGAAACTGATCAAAAGGATAGACCTTACTTACATCACAAGGTCTGCTAGGCAGTGCTCTGGGGAGCAGAAAAGGCAAAGGCACACTTACTCTCAAGTACTTTGCTAAGAAGGTACTTAGCCTCAGGGTTAAAAAAAAATGGAATGCTTGCCTAGCAACCCTGAGTCAGCGTCTTTTCATGCCCTCACTTCACAATGTAATTGTATTTGATCAAACCAAGCTTTACCTCTATTTCTTTGACCTAAAATTCAGTTTTAGTTACATTATCCTGTAATCTGTAATGTTTTACAATGTAGCATTCAAATATTTTTGTTTTAAATTACAAGTAAGACATGGTCTTTGAGGCATCCTGGGGACCAATTATTAAACTATAGCAAGATGACTGACGACAACTATGACTTCTCTTGAAAATTATACAAGATCCTACCAAGTAAAAAGAAGAGAGTTCAGTACTCATCATAATCATCTGTTTTATCTTAGAATGGCATCTTCTGAAAAACGAAAAGATCAATAGAAATTACAAATGTTCATCACAAAAACATAGATGGTATGAGCTGTACAAAATACATAGTATTTGGGTGTTTTGCAAAATTCTAACTTTAGAAAATATGATAAAATCAATTCAGAAGTATTAACAAACACACTTAGAGATGTTAGATATCATGTACATAAATTGAGCCCAAACAATTAAAACTTTAAGAGGCTAAATATAATTCTAAAACTATAGTGTCATCAATTCAAATCAATGGTATTATGAAAACTAGAGCAGTATAATAAAGTATGATACAGCAACATAGAGGGCATATTCCGTTAAACTGCACATTTAAGGATTTTTAAAAAATGAGACCAGATGGCTTAGAAAAATATCTGTGTTGTTGCTTAGTTGGCATCAAACTTCATTACATTTCATTGTGCTTATAAGTAAAAAGTGACTAAGAATTATAAGATATTATTGTAGAGTTCCATACGAATTGTTATGAAAGCAAATGTATATTTTACTGGTTTCAAACCAACCTAGTAAGATATAATGTAACAACATTATAAAGTGATTAATATTGTATGTATTATTTTTAAATAAGTTAATAGCAGTTCCCATTAAGAATTGCTTATAATCACATGTAAAAAAAAAGTCTTTTTAAAGCAGTACAGGATAAAAATTAAAAATACAAAAAGTTATTTGACATTTTCACAATGACCTGGGGCAGGTCAAGGCTATTTATATTTGTTTACTAATTGGTACTAGCAAAAAGAAAAGAATAAACGTTCTGGAATAGGATATTCCGAGGAAGAACAGGACACCCCTGAGGTCAATGTTCTCTTCTCCCTGAGACTTAGGCGTAGGTCTTTCTTAATGATGTCATCCCAAAGGAATGTATTGCAAGGAACAATTCCACATTGTAAAATTGGCAAAACATCTCGTAGAGATTAGTATTTCAAAGGACAAATGATAGGATTTACATGTACATGACGTGGAGGTTTCTGGTTTCCTTGAAGACTCAGTTTTGTCCTGTGACGTTTTGCTGCAAACTGTGCACGTGATGTTTTGCTGGAGGTTGGCTTGGGAGAGGGCACAGGATGTTTTGCTGTGAGCTCTCTCATGCGAGGGGCATGACTTCGGCCAGCTGAAAACATCCATGGTGGACTCTGAGGAGAGGAGATATATAGAGGCCTACCCACAGTGAGACATCGCGCTTGGATCTACATTGCTGAGCTGATCTTTGTGCTTCAACACTTGAGTTCACAGAGAGAAATGTTCCAGAGAATCTGTAATGGTAATCCAACTGAGTCTTGTGCCTTTTGCTGACATGCAGTGCTGAATCATTTTGCTGCTTGGTTTTGGTCTTGGTGTTGGACTGGACTGCTGGTATCCTGACTGATGATTGAATTTGGTAATACCCTAAAGACTGATGGACCCAATCAGCAGGAAGTAGATAAAAGATACCTACAACCCTTTTCCCTACTAATCTCCTACCCAATATTTGGGATTGGAATGGAGGTAAAGACGTTTAAGAACCCTAAATAAATTGGGTTTGGTGAAAAATCTAAACTTACAAGTACAAGTTTCCTGCAGTATATTCCAAGGAATAAAAGAAGAGAACAATTAGGGGAATGCATCTCTAAACTGTATTCAATCCAAGGGCAGCAAGAAGGCCATCAGATCAGTCCACATATTTAGGAGACATTTTTTTTCTTTCTTTTTTTTTTAATGAAAATTTTCTTACATTATTGTTTTTTTATTTCATTTTTATCAGTTACATTTTATTAATTCTGTATCCCAGCCATGCCCCGAACCCTCATTCCCTCCCAGTCCCTCCCTCCCTCCCTCATCACCACTGTGCCCCTTTCCAAGTCCACTGATAGGGTGGGACCTCCCCCCATTCATCTGATCCTGTTTTATCAGGTATCTTCATTGAGTTCCTGTTAGAAATAGTCCTTGTTCCCCTCACTTTGGGAACCAATTGCTTACTGAGCTACCACAGCTACATCTGAGCAGAGGTTCTAGGTTATATCCATACATGGTCCTTGGTTGAATGTCAGTTTCAGAAAAGACCCTGTGCCCAGATATATTTGGTCTTTGTGGAGCTCCTATCCTTTCCCCATCAGACTAACTCCCCTTCTTTCTTATGATTCCCTGTACTCTGCCAAAGGTTTGGTCATGAGTCTTTGCTTTGAAAACACTGCTAGTTAGAGGCTTTCAGATGCGCTCAGTAGACTCCTGTCTTCCGTTCAATGCACATCCCATCTGTCTTTCTAAACGAGGATTGATCATCTTAATCCATGTCCACTCTCTTGATTATCTTTTTTAGGTGTATAGATTTCATTATGTTTATCATATCTTATAGGTCTATATAAGTGAGTATATACCGTGTTTGTCTTTCTCCTTCTGGGATATTTCACTCAGAATGATGTTTTCTAGATCTCACCATTTGCCTGCACATTTCATGATTTTCTCCTTTTTGATTGCTGAGTAGTATTCCATTGTGTAGAAATACCATAATTTCTGTACCCATTCTTCCATTGATGGACATCTGGGTTGTTTCCAGGTTCTGGCTATTACAAATAAAGCTGCTATAAACATGGTTGAACAAGTATCCCTTTTGTGTACTTGAGCAAGCTTTGAGTATATACCTAGCAGTGGTATAGCTGGGTCTTGAGGAAGCACTATTCCTAATTGTCTTAGAAAGCGCCAGATAGCTTTCCAGAGTGGTTGTACCAGTTTACATTCCCACCAGCAGTGGAGGAGGGTTCCCCTTTCTCCACAACCTCTCCAGCATGTGTTGTCACTTGAGTTTTTCATCTTGGCCATTCTGATGGATGTAAGGTGATATCTCAGGGTCGTTTTGATTTGCATTTCCCTGATGGCTAATGGGGATCCCCAGATACTCTAAATCTGTTAGAAGAAAAAGTGGGGAACAGCCTAGAACTCATTGGCACAGGAGACAACTTCCTGAACAGAACACCAACAGCACAGACTCTAAGAGCAACAATCAATAAATGGGACCTCATGAAACTGAAAAGCTTCTGTAAAGCAAAGGACACCATCATCAAAACAAAACGTTTTCCTACAGACTGGGAAAGAATCTTCACTAACCCTTTATCTGACAGAGGACTAATATCCAGTATATACAAAGAACTAAAGAAGCTGAAAAGCAGCAAACCAAGTAATCCAATTAAAAAATGGGGAAGAGAGCTAAACAGAAAATTCTCGACAGAGGAATATCAAATGGCAGAGAAACACTTAAAGAAATGCTCATCCTCATTTTTTTTCTTTTTGAAAGGCATCATTGCCCCAAAGATGGTTACACTACTAGTAAATTTCAGTAAATTGTAATAAACAAAAGGACATTGAGAGTTTTAGGTAGATATGACTAGGTTGGCAGAAGACTCAAAGCTTACTTCTGATTAAAAAAAAAAAATCAATATATAAGCATATATAGCACACATAGCTGAAGACGATTTTGATAGATTGAATGAGAATGGCATCTATGAGCTCATGTATTTGAATATTTTGTCCCAATTTGGTGAAATTGTTTGAGAAGGATTAGTAGCTACACCCTTCTTGGATGAGTTGCGTCACTGTGGATGGGTTTTAGATTTCAAAAACATAAAATATTTCTAATTAACTCTCTCTCTCTCTTTTTCTTTCTCTCTCTCTGTCTCTGACTGCCTGTTGCATAGTTGTGAATCACAAGTTTGATCTCAGCTACTGCTGCAGGACCATGTCTGTCTCCCCCCTACATTGCTCCCTGCCATGATGGTTCTGATCTCACAATCTGAAATTATGAAGCACCCATTGAGTACTTTCATCTATATGTTGCTTTGGTCATGATGCTCAGTTCAGGCAAAAGAAAAAATAGCTAAACCCATGGTTGTAGATGTTAACCTGAAACCATGAGGCCCATTAAATGTCTTCTTTTTTGAGTTGCCTTGATCATGGTGTCTCTGTGATGTACTAGAAATATAACCAAAATAAAGGTCAATCCTTAGTGGCAGTAATATAAGCAGCCAGAACTTAAATGTTGAAGTAAAAGTTCTAGAACTTTTGTGAAGAAAAATTTCAGATTTACATGGTCATTTGAAAGTTTTCCACGACTAGATAAGATTAGCTAGTAAGGAATTTTTGTACATGATTTGGAACTGTTACATGTGGTTGTCTAATCCTTAAATTGTCATTGAAATGCTGAATACATTACTTTCCAAGTCATTCAAAACCTTTTTCTTCCCCAAATCCCCTTAGAATGTTTGAGAAGTAGATAAGAATTCTTGTGCCATGTACCACAGAACTCCACTTGTCAAAGGGAGTATTCCATTGTGATTTTGCTTCCCAAATGGTTGCACATTAGAATGGAATCTGTAAATTTTAGTGAAACAGAACTTGGCACCCTACCACAAGTCCTGAAACAGGTATCCATGTAAGACCTGGGAGTTAAGGATGGTATTCCAAATACTCCCCAATTACCACCTGCTGTTTTTTAGTATTTGGCAACTGAGAAAGGCCACCTAATTTTACTGCTTTACATAAATGACCTGGCTAAGACTAAGAACCAGGGACTGGGAAAGATAATTCTCCTATCCAAACCAAAAATGTGAAGACTCGTGTGGCTTTGAGCTAAACAACTCTTCAGGTTGGCTCTTAGCACTATTATTTTCAAACAGAACCGAAGTGGTGTGATTCATTAATAGAACACCAAAGATCCTTTAAAATACACTCAGTTCTTTTCAATAATCTGTGTTCTACACTCCACATCAGCTGTTTCCTGATCTTTCACCCTTTGGCAGCTTCTTAAACCTTCATGGTCAAAGTCAATTGACCTTTCAGTAATTAATTAGAGCAACAGAAGTTTAATAAACTGTGATGCACGAGAAGGTTAACCTATAAGTTGCAATAGAAGCAACTATGAAAGTATCAGTTCTCACTCATTTTTAGCAGATAATCTCTACAAGCAAATTCTACGTAGAGAAAATTAGACTCTAGAAATGTGAAACCAGTTAGACTATAAATTATTTTCTGTTAATATGAAAAATAATTAATGTGATATATACTCACAGGGAAGAATGTATGAAAACTTAAACTCTGAGGCTTTAGTCTTTTTTACTATTAGTTATCCCTTAATAAAAATCAGCAGTAGAACTTAGCAATTTGTGTGATGTGTAGCAAAGAAAATCAAATGATGGTTTGTAAGGCACATGAAAGGAATTGGTAGAAACTGAGTTAGATTTCTCTAACTTTACAGAAAAAATATAATAAGTGTATAGCTAAAATAAGAATTTGAACACACAAATACACACGAACATGTATGTATATTATATTCTCGTATGTCTACTGGTGTTTATTATTAATAACAAAGGTATTATGAAACGATTTAGAGACAGGAAATGGATCTTCTATAAAATTTAGATCACTTAAGGTGTGCCCTTCCAGGGAATATTTGGGAACCCATTCTTCCTCCTCTCTTGTCATGAAGTAAAGAGGTCCTCACTGTTTCTTACTCCTATTACTTACCCCAAAGTAGCATAACCTATAAACCACTTCATTAAATCTCTGCAATTCTGAGCCAAAATAAACCTTTCTCCTACTTCAACTTACCTTTGCTTCTGTGTGCAGTAACAGAATGTTGATTTACATGGCTCCTAAGACACTTTTTTTCTGTCTGTAGTAAGTATCTGACTTACTTTCAATTCAGCCTGATATTGGTCAGCAAGGAATAGAGAAAGTGCTCTACCCAAGATTTGCTTTAAATAAAGGTCTAGGAAATGAAAACGATTATAATAATGCTTAATATATTAACATAAAACAATCAAGTTTTAGATTTCAAAGATCTATGTCTCTATCTGTCTATCTATCTATCTATCTATCTATCTATCTATCTATCTATCTATCTATCTTAACATTACATCCTTGTTTTATCCCATCCCTCCTCCCACACCAGTCCTACTCTCCTTCCCTTCCCCTTTTTCTTCAGAAAAGGGGAACTCACTTTCCCATCCACCCCAGCTCATCCAGTTGCATCAGGACTGAGTATGGCCTCTTCCCCTGTGGCCTAGCAAGGCAGTCCTGCCAGCGGGAAGTGATCAAAAGCTAGCAAGTGAGTCCCTGTCCTTTGCAGTACGCACTGCCCTTATTAGAGGACCCACATGAGGCCTAAGATGTCCATGTGCTACATCTTTTTAAGGGAGCTAGGTCCAGTCCATGCATGGCCCCTTAGTTGATGCTTCCCTGTTGGTCTTCTAGTGGAGCTCCTGTCACTTCCAGGTCCTTTTCTCTTTCCTCCCACTTTTCCACAAGACTCCCTTTGCATAGCCATATGTTTTGCTGTGAATCTCAGCATCTGTTTTGAGGTACTGCTGGGTAGAGTCTCTCTAAGGACAACTCTGGCCGGCCCCTGTCTACAAGCTTTGCAGAGCATCATGCATAGTGTCAGGGGTTGGCACTCTCCAATAGGGTGGTTCTTTGGTTTGGCCAGGCATTGGTTGTGTAATCCCTAAATATCTGCTCTATCTTATTTTTAATTTTAAGTTTTATATTAATTACTGTTTATTTATTTTTTCTTTCCCAGCTGAAGCCCCCTTCTTAATTTCCTCCCAATACCACCCTCCCTCCCTTATCTCCTCTAATGCCCCTCTCAAAGTCCACTGATAGGGTATGTCTTCCTTCCCTTCCATCTGACCTTAGTTTATCAGGTTTAAGCAGGACTGGCTGCATTACCTTCCTCTGTGGCCTGGTGGGGCTGTTGCCCCGCAGGGGGAGGTGATCAAAGAGCAGCCACTGAGTTCATGTCAGAGACAGTCCCTGTTTTCCTTACTAGGGAACCCACTTGGATACTGAGCTGCCGTGGGCTACATCTGTGCAGGGGTTCTAAGTTATTGCCAAGGATAGTCCTTGGTTGGAGTATCAATCTCAAAAAAGACCCCTCGGCCTAGAATTTTATTGTTGTTGTTGTTGTGTTCCTTTTCTTGTGGAGCTGCTGTCCCCTCTAGGTCTTTCTATCTCCCTCTTCTTTCATATGATTCTCTGTACTCTGCCCAAAGTTTGATTATGAGTGTCTGCATCTGCTTTGATACCCTGCTAGACAGAGTCTTTCAGAGGCCCTCTGTAGTAGGCTCTGTCCTGTTTTCTGTTTTCTCCCTATCTTTATCACTGCATATCTTGTAGGCAGTGTAAATTTTAGGTAAAAGGTTTTGTGGGTGGGTTGTTTTTCCTCTCCTTCTGCTAAGATGCTAGCCTATTTGGAGGTTGCCCTCTTCAGTCTCTATGGCCTTCGCTGCTATTGGGTCTCGGCCTGAGTCTTCCTCAAGTCCTCCCAGGAGACTACCCTGACTTTGGTCTCCAACTTGTCACAGAGATACCCCCATGTCTGATCTCCACACTCTTAACTCTCTGTGCCCACTCTCCTACTTTGTTCCCTCTCTTCAGCCAATACCTCTGTATAATCTATTTCTTCTTCGGAGTATCCTCCCTTGTATCCTCAATATTACTTCTCTTCATTGGGTCTATCAGTTCACATCAAAAGTGGCTGCATTGTCCTCTACTGTGGCCTGGTAAGGCTGCTCCCCCCTTAGGGGGAGGTGATCAAAGAGCAGGCCAATCAGATTATGTCAGAGGCAGTACCTCTTCCCATTATTATGTAACCCACTTGGACACTGAACTGCCATGGGCTACATCTGTGCAGGGGTTCTAGGTTATCTCCATGAATAGTCCTTGGCTGGAGTATGAGTCTCTGGGAGGTTCCCTGTGTTCAAATTTTCTTGTTCTGTTGCTCTCCTTGTGGAGACCCTGTCCTCCCCAGCTCTTACTATTTCCCACTTCTCACATAAAATTCCATTCACTCTGCCCAACAGTTGCCCATCAGGCTCAGCATCTGCTTTGATAGTCTGTAGGGCAGAGGCTTTCAGAGGCCCTCTGTGGTAGGTTCCTAGTTTGTTTCCTGTTTTCTTCTTCTGGCTTTCAGAAGCCCTCTGTAGAAGGTTCCTAGGTTGCTATATGCAACAAGCCGAATGTCAACATCAAATTAAATGGAGAGAAACTTGAAGCAATTCTGCTAAATTCAGGGACAAGGCAAAGCTGCCTACTCTCTCCATACCTCTTCAATATAGTACTATCATGAAATGATCACCACATTATTGTTTGAGTTAGTTAATATGGTGGATTATGTTCATGGATGTTCAACCATCCCTGCATCCCTGGAATAAAGCCTGCTTGACCATGTTGGATGATGAATTTGATGTGTTCTTGAATTTCGTTTGCAAGTATTTTTTTAAACTTTTTATTTATTATAGTTTCCTCACTTTTTATCCCAGCTGTTGCCCCCTCCCTCATCCCCTCTCAATCCTGACCTCTCTCCCTCTTCTCCTCCCATTACCCTTTCCCAGTCCACTGATAGGGGAGGTCCTCTTCCTCTTCCATCTGACCCTAGCTTATCAGTTTTAAGCAGGACTATCTGAAATGTCTTCCTTTGTGGCCTGGTAAGGCTGCCCTGGCCACATCAGGAGGAGGTGATCAAAGAGCCAGACACTGAGTTCATGTCAGAGACAGTCCCTGTTCCACTTATTAGGGAACCAACTTGGACACTGAGCTGCCATCAGCTACATCTGTGGAGGGGTTCTAGGTTATATCCATGAACAGACCTTGGTTGGAGTATCAGTTTCAGAAAAGACCTCACGGCCTAGATATTTTAGGTCTTTTGCTTGCCTTGTGGGGCTCCAGTCCTATCCAGGTCTTTCTATCTCCCCCTTCTTTCATATTATTCCCTGCACTCTGCCTAAAGTTTGGCTATGAGTCTCAGGATCTGCTTTAATACCCTGCTGGGTAGGTATAGTCTTTCAGAGGCCCTCTATGGTAGGCTCCTGTCCTGTTCCCTGTTTTCTCCATAGTCCAAGGTCTATCCTGTTTGCCTTTCTGAATAAGGATTGAGCATCTTACCCAGGGTCCTCCTTCTTGCTTACTTTCTGTAAGTGTACAGATTTTAGTATGGTTATCTTATATTATATCCAATATCCACCTATAACTGAGTATATAAAATGTGTATATTTCTAATTCTGAGATACATCACTCAGTGTGATCTTTTGTAGTTCCATCCATCTGCCTGGAAATTTCATGATTTCCTTGTTTTTAATTGCTGATTAGTATCACATCGTGTAAATGTACAACAGTTTCTGTGTCCATTCCTTAGTTAAGAGAAAACTGGGGTGTTTCCAGATTCTGGCTATTACAAATAAAGCTGCTACAAACATAGTTGAGCAAATGCCCTTGTTGTATACTTGAACATATATTGGATATATGGCTAGGGATGGTACAGTTGGATCTTGATGTAGCACTGTTTCTAATTTTCTGAGAAAGTTCCAGATTGATTGTACAAGAGGTTGTACAAGTTAACTTTCCCCCCAGCAACTGAAAAGGGTTCCCCATTCTCCACATCCTCTCCAGCATGTGTTGTCACTTGAGTTTTTGATCTTAGCCATTCTGATGGGTGTAAGGTGAAATCTCAGGTCGTTTTCAGTTGCATTTCTCTGATGACTAAGGACATTGAACATCTCTTTATGTGTTTCTCTGCCATTCGATATTCTTCTATTGCGAAGTCTTTGTTTAGCTATGTACCCCATTTTTCAATTAATTGGATTACTTGATTTGTTGCTGTTTAACTTCTTAAGTTGTTTACATATTCTGAATGTTAGCCCTCTGTCAGATATAGGGTTGGTGAAGATAATTTTCCAGTCTGTAGGCTGTTATCTTGTTCTGACTACAGTGTACTTTGCTTTAGAAAAGCTTTTCAGTTTCATGAGGTCCCATTTATTGATTGTTGCTCTTAGAGCCTGTGGTGTTGGTGATCTGTTCAGGAAGTTGTCTCCTGTGCCAATGAATTCCAGGATCTTAGCCACTTTTTCTTCTAACAGGTTTAGTTTGTCTGGTTTTACATTGAGGTCTTTGATCCACTTGGAGTTTAGTTTTGTGCAGGGTGATAAGTATGGTTCTATTTGCATTTTTCTACATATAGACATCTAGTTAGACCAGCACCATTTGTTGAAGATGCTGTATTTATGGCATTGTATGGTTTAGGCATCTTTGTCAAAAATCAGGAGTCCATAAGTGTGTGGGTTTACTTCTTGGTCTTTTATTTGATTTCATTGCTCCACCAGTCTGTTTCTATGGCAGGACTATTCAGATTTTATTACACTTTCTCTATAGCACAGCTTGAGATCTGGGAAGGAATTACCTCCAGAAGATCTTTTATTAGAGAAGATCGTTTTAACTATTCTGGGTTTCTTATAATACCATGTGATGTTGAGAATTTATATCTTATTTTTTATATTAATTATAGTTTATTCATTTTGTATCCCAGGTGTAGCCCCCTTCTGCTTTACCTTCTAATCTCACATCCCTTCTTCATCTCCTCTCATGCCCCTCTCCAAGTCCACTGAAAGGAGAGGTCATCCTCCCCTTCCATCTGACCTTAGCTTATCAGGTCTCATATAAGCAGAGTGCAGGGAATATTATGAAAGAAGGGGGAAGTAATAAGACCCAGAGAAGGCAGGAGCTCCACAAAGACAGCAACAGAAACGAAAATTCTGGGCACAGTGGTCTTCTCTGAGGCTCATACTCCAACCAAGGATCATTCATGGATATAATCTAAGTAACCTAGAACCCCTGCTCTGATGTAGCCCATGCCAGCTCAGTATCCAAGCGGTTGCTCTAGTAATGGGAACAGGGACTGTCTCTGACATAAACTCAGTGGCTGGCTCTTTGATCACCTCTTCCTAAGGGGGGTGCAGCTTTGCCAGGCCACAGAGGAGGAGAATTTTTTATTTCAACTTCTGTAAATAACTGTGTTATTATTTTGATGGGAATTGCATTGAATCTGTAGATTGCTTTTGGTAAGATGGCTAGTTTTACTATGTTAATCCTGCCTATCCATGAGTATGGGAGATCTTTTCATCTTTTGAAATCTTATTCAGTTACTTTCTTCAGAGACTTGAAGTTTTTTTTATTTTAATTTTTATTTTTTTATACAATTGTTGACTTACTTGGTAGAGTTACACGAGGGAACTTTATGTCATTTTTGGCTACTGTGAAGGGTGTTGTTTCCCTAATTTCTTTCTCAGCCCTTTTGTCTTTTGTATACAGGAGGGCTACTGATTTTTTTTTTTTACTTAATTTTGTATCCTGCCTCTTTACTGGAGGTGTTTTAACACTTCTACTCGAGTTCCCTAGTAGAATTTTTGGGGTTACTTATATATTCTATCATGTCATCTGCGAATAGTGATATATTCTTCCTTTCCAAACTGAATCCCTTTTATCTCCTTTAGTTGTCTTATTGCTCTAGCAAGGACTTCAAGTACTATTTTGAAGAGATATGTAGATAGTGAGCAGCCTTGCCTTGTCCCTGATTTTAGTGGGATTTTTAAAAATTTTTCTCTCTTTAGGTTGATGTTGGATATAGGCTTGCTTTATATTGCCTTTACGGTGTTTAGGTTTGTGCCTTGTATCCCCGATCTCTCCAAAACTTTAATCATGAACTGGTGTTAGATTTTGTCAAATGCATTTGTGGCATAGAAGGAGATGATCATGTGTGTGTGTGTGTGTGTGTGTGTGTGTGTGTGTGTGTATGTGTGTGTGTGTATGTGTGTGTGTTTTCTTTTAGTTTGTTTATATGGTGGATTACATTGATGGATTTCAGTATATTTAAACACCCCTGCATACCTGGGATGAAGCCTAATACGTTATAGTCATTGATATCTTTGATGTGTTCTTGGATTCCATTTTTAATTATTTTATTGAGTATTTTTGCATCAATAATCATGATTGAAATTGTTCTAAAATTTTCTTTCTTTTTTTGATTCTGTGGAATATAGGTTTGAGCGGGACTGTAGCTTCGTAGAATGATTTTGGAAATATTTTTTTCAGTTTCTATTTTGTGGAATAGTTTGAAGAATATTGGTATTAGTTCTTTTTTGAATGTCTGATTGAATTCTGAGCTAAAACCATCTGGACCTCGGCTTTATTGGGTAGAGAGAATTTTGATGACTGCTTCTATTTCTTTAAAGGTTATAAAAGTGTTTAAACTGTTTACCTATTCTTGATTTAGCTTTGATAGGTGAACTCTACCCCCCAAAAATCATCCATTTCCTTTATTTTTTCCACTTTTATGGAATACAGTTTTTTGAAGTTTGGCTAAGGATTTGTCTATCTTGTTAATTTTCTCAAAGAACTAGCTCTTGGTTTTGTTGATTCTTTGTATCATTATCTTTGTTTTAAATTTATTGATGATCTCCTGTAGTCTTTCCTTTTCAGATTGCTATTAAGTTACTCTTATGGGATCTCTCTAATTTCTTTATGAAAGCACTTTGTGCTATGAGCTTTCTTCTTAGCACAAGCTGTCATTGTGTCCCATAAGTTTGGATATGTTGTGCCTTCACTTTCAGTGAATACTAGAAAGTTTTTAATTTCTTTCTTTATTCTTTCCCTGACCCATTGGTTGTTGAGTAGGGAGTTGTTCATTTGTGATGTGTGATTTAAGCTATAGTAAATTTTTTTATTAATGTGGGTGCCCTTGCATTTGTGGCATAAATGTTAAGAATTGAGATATCATCTTAGTAAATTTTTCCTTTAATGTGTATGAAGTGTACTTCTCATATCTTTTGATTAATTTTGGTTGAAAGTCTATTTTATTAGATACTAGAATAGTTTGCTTTTTGGCTCTAGTTGCTTAAAAACCATTTTTGCAGCCCATTTACTCTGAGTTAATTCTGTTTTTATTGCTTAGATGTGTTTCTTGTAGGCAACAGAATAAAGGGCCTGTTTTTGTATCCATTCTGTTAACCTGTATCCTTTTCTTGGTGAGTTGATACCATTGATATTCAGAGATCTTAGTGACCAGTTCCTGTTACTTCCTGTTATTTTGATATTGGTGGTGGGAGGGTGTATGCACTGACTAATTTAGTGAATAGCTACAGAGGCTCTACCAAATACTAGTGTGAATAGACTATGCATTGTAAAGTCGTAATAAAGTTAGAAATACACAGGTAATTCAAATCATTAGCCAATTTCCAGGAAAAGGAGAAGGACTGTCCTGACATAAAAGGAGTAGCTGGATGTCTTTAGGTAAATGATACAAGAAAATTTGTTTGGGAGATGATACCTGGAGGGGAAGACGAAGCAAAAAGAGATTTGATAGCAAAATATTTTGCAATGTAAATTCTTAGGTATGTCATATGTAACAGCTGAAATCAAGGCAGAAGAGAAAGAAGAAAACTAAATCACACCTAATAAATTGCAGTTCAGTTCTTTTATGTGCATTTTTGTACATTTCAAATATACTTGGGAGATAAGAATTACTATTACCACTTTGTAAAAAGATGTGACAGGTGTAGATTGAATTTCGTAATTAGAAAAGTTACATAATGAGGAGATGGTAAGTTTAAACATTACTCAGTGCTATTAAATTACTAAAAAAATGATACTCAAACCAAGGACCATGCATGGAGGTAACCTAGAACCCCTGCACAGGTGTAGCCCATGGCAGCCCAGCATCCAAGTAGGTTTCCTAGTAATGGGAACAGAGACTGTCTCTGACATGAACTCAGTAGGTTTTCCTAGTAATGGGAAACAGGGACTGTCTCTGACATGAGCTCAGTGTCTGGCTCTTTGATCACCTCCCTTTGAGGGGGGAGCAGCCATACCAGGCCACAAAGGAAAATTATGCAGCCACTCCTGATGAGACCTGATAGACTAGGGTCAGAGGGAAGGAGAGGAGGACTTTCCTTATCAGTGGAATTGGGGAGGGGCATGGGAGGAGATGAGGGAAGGAGTGTTGGATTGGGAGGGGACATGAGAGGGGGTTACAGCTGGAATACAAAGTGAAAGAACTCTAATTATTAAAAAAAAAAGAAAGAAAGAAATGCCTTCTCAATTAGATACTATAATTGCAATAACTATTAGACACATAGAGTATTATCTATCACTTTGTAACTACTTCTTCTACACTAAGCTTTCCCCAGCCTTCATGGAATTTGGTAAGTCAAGAAGGAAGCGATTTATTCAGTTGCATGCATATAAATGTCATATGAACATAGAGACAAATGCAAATAAATTGAAATAATTTTAAAGGCATTTATTTCATTATCTTTGTTATTCTATTTTTTTCTGACCAATATATTTGTTCAAGAATGTTTCAATAGTCTACTTTTTAGAACTGTCACAAAATGTAATTATCAGGATTGTGGAGAGCACCTATTTGGGCAGCAAAGGCATACTTGCCATTCACAGTGCATGGTGGCTGTAGGGTGATTGAAAACTTCTGTCAGAGAAACCAGTAAACATATTCTGGAAAGCGCTTGCAGTTGGCTTCTTTCTTATGCTGAAAACCAACTGTTTATGGCATCTACTGCCTTAGGGGCTATATGGAGCAGTTGTGTTCATTGATTAAGGAAGCTAAAGACATATCAAGACAGAGTGAAACACAAATAAGACCTTTCAAAGGCATCTAGTGATGAGATTTCTTCAGGGCAAGCACAGTGCCTTAAACTTCTAAGCTTCCCATAAAATCTCTTTAAATAATCTCTACTTCATTTAAGTTCCAGGAAACAAAATCACTTTCTGCAAGCAGCAATAACAAATAGAAGCATTTCTACCAATACTGAACAGAAAATACTGCAGTAAGCAAAAGAAAAATGAACTAGTTTTAAAGCAGTGCCTATACTCTATGTGCTAATACAGGTAAATAAACTTGCTTAGTATTTTAAAATGCGAGATACAAATTTATCTAAATAAAAACATTTAAAATCCTTCTGAGACATTTAACCCATCGTATGACCTTACGCACCACAGACATAAAATAGTCTTCTCAATCTCAAATATATCTTAGGCCATTTTTGCAGTAATAATATTGTGATGCTTTTAGTTGATCAATCATCTGGATTTAACCTTATATTTTTGTCTACGTGTATGTACGATTTCAGGGCCTTGTTTATACAACAACATTTATAAAACTTCGACTATTTCTATCTATCATGCCATTTGAACAAGCAAAGATAAATTCAATTGTGTCCACTTGAGAATAATTTAAGAAACCTGCTCTACCCTTCCTATCCTGGTGTTGCTACTTACTAGAGATTAAAGAGGGATTGTGCCATTAAGTTGATTATGTATTCTAAAAACATACACGTTTATTTTACATGATAACACGAAGTAAAATTATTGTAGAATATTGGAGTTTCGGGTTGGATGGAAACCTACAGAAAATTTTTATAAGGCATTTTCATTCCTTTCAATTTAGTCAAGGTGTTCTAATTTCTCTAAGATGGATAATGGGACACTGACACTCAAAATTTTAGGTTCTACTGCAAAAAGCCTGAAACTAAGTAAGTTACAATTTACTGGGTTCATACTTATGAATAATGTGGAAACAAAGAGTATGGCACCTATTTGTGTTCACCATCTTATGACTGCATTCTTGCAGCAGCGTAACATGGCAGAGCTCATTGAGAGTTACAAAGGAAAACATGCAATCAGAACGTTTGCTTTCTCTTTGATGGAGATATCAGCATCAGCATGTTGTTCACTCTTTCATGTATTTCTAATCGCTTCCCAGTTTTCTTGCTTCCAAACACCACCTGCCTATGAATTTGGAATTGAGCATTTTAATTTGATCTTTTCAAAAACACAGTACAAACAGAAGCAGACCCTGAGTAGACGAGAATTACACTGGAATGCATAGCAGAAGGGAAGGTATTTAGCAAATATGGGTCAAAATCAAAGTCTAGTAACTCTTAAATTATTTGAGCTTCTTGTCGTGTTGACCTTGGAGGGTTTCTTTAGTTAATCTTTTAGCAGCATGCTTCTCTAATGATGTTCTGAGGGGAACCCAGCATATTACAGGTATACCAGCTCATATGTCCTTGCTTTCTGTCATCGCACATGACTCCTTACTTATTATCAAAGACAATTATTCCTGCCAGAGACTTATCCCTTTCTCATACATGCTATTTTTAGAGTACATATGTCTTATATTACAAATATTCTGTGAACTGTGAAACTGCAGGTAAAGAAATGTTTAATGTACCATCACACACCTGATTTATTTGTTGTACTGGACATATGATACCAAGGGATCAGTACCTTTTAGCCCTTTTGCTGTCAGATCAGATATGCAATAATAGTAGTTAGTTAGGTGTTTGGGAGCAAAAGTCCATCTATGCCTAACCTCTACTCATTCTAATACCCATCATATAGACACTAGCATGGCTTTTGATTAATTGTAACATGGCTGTTTACGGGATCTTTTATAAATCCATAGATGTTGGTTCTTTACATTGTTATGTCCTTTATACACAAAGCTTTAACTCAGAGCTTTTGCCCGTTAAGAAAATAGTACCTCTAGAGCATGAGCTACATTGGCTAAAAGATTATTTAGGGTCTGAGCAGTCTGCACAGTATGACTCATGGCTAATGCCGCAGTGGTAGCTCCAACAGCTGCCAATGAGATGGCAGTAACAATGGCGGCTGTAATTCCAAGATCCCTTTTCTGTCTGAAGAGAGTCATAGCGTGAGGGGCATCAACAGGCACAGGCATCCAGCAAGGCATGCGATTAACCAGGGCATAGCTAACTTCACTAGCATTCCGGCATTGGGCAAAAAAGCAAGTATCATTACCACAATTACTTGGCGCTATCTGGCTAACAATGAATAGAAATGGGGGTTATAAACAAACAGGTGTGGACTTATAGGAAATATTATGAGAAGCCTTAACCCCCTCGTTGGAATATCCTGCATCAGTTCTAGAACTAGCAGTGGTGGTTTCCGAGGTCTGAGAAAAAGGTATCGGACGGGTCTGATGCTCTTTGGGTGGATGACACCTAAATGAACATTGGTACAAAGTCCCAATTTATTTCTAATATCAGAGATCAGACCTCTACTCTTGCCTGACGTGTCAAAAACAAAAAGGGGGAACTGTACAGAGCTGCGTAATACCATGCCTTAAAGATGGAGCTGGTTTCCGCCTTCCACCTTCCCGATGGTGAGTGCTCTCTGTCACAAACAACTCTATATTTGGCTAAGGCTGAGGATCTGGCTTGCTTCCGTGTATGTGGACCTATCTGCATTGCCCACGAGGCACGCTGGGGTTGGCTACCCAGAGGCTATTTTAAGCTGTGGACTGGCTTTCCCTAGGGTCAGAAGATTGTTCAAGGTTCCTGAATAAACTGCATTGAGAAGAACAAAAAAAAAAAAAAAAAAACAAAACAAAAAAAAAAAAAAAGATCAGAAAGAAGGAGAGGAGGACCTCCCCTATCAGTGGACTTGGGGAGAGGCATGCATGCAGAAAGGGGGGGAGGGTGGGACCGGGAGGGGAGGAAGGAGGGACTTATGGGGGATACAAAAGGAATAAAGTGTATTTAATAAAAGTTAAATAAAAAATTAAAAAAAAAGAAAATAGTACCTAACCAAATCAAACATATGCCTAAACATATAATCCAGGTGCCTCTTACTTTCAGTTTGCCTAGACATAGAAAGATTGCTTGTGTGTAAGTCATACTTGGTGGTGTTTTTCTCCACTGTTAATTGACATTAGGTGTTTTAGTGAATACTTATGACTACGCTGTGAAGCAGAATTGAGACTACAGTGCAAAATGAGGGGGTAGGATCAGCTTGAGGAGCAAAATGATATTGTCTTCCGGTTTGCTTGTACACTCCTACCTGAGCTAGTCACATCGCACGATGCTCTATAACATACTTCTCTTCCCTAAGGACTGATGAATAGAATTTAATTCATATCTCAAAATCAGTAAACCATGGTCCCGTAACATTGATGCTTTTTTCTAGAATATAACGGGAAGTACTTATTTACTTTGTTTTAAAAGTAACATGACCTAACTGCAGAATCTAAGAGTCTTAATCTGACACCAGGGCTCCATCAACTCCATATATTTAGTTCACCACTAATAAATGCATCTCATAGAAGCTAGCAACATGTAAGACCAAGAGGTACACCAGGCTCTAAATCTCAGAACACCCCCACCCCTGGGAACAATGAAAACAGACAGTTTTTTAACATCTTTCAGAATACTAGATAAAGAAATTACTCTTAGATATAACATACACTACCATTATATACGAAAAAGGACTTTAAAGAAGTATAATCTCTACATTATAGTAATACGCAAATATATATCATGTTCATTAAATGTCAAACCTCAAGATGTCAGGGCCTTTAAACAGATTTGTCATGTAAAAATTGATTTAGTGTTTGTCACACTCTTCATCTCTTACCAGTAAACCAGAGGCATAAATGTACACTTCCAACCTGATGGACTATACATTTTTCTTTTTTTCCAATCTAACCTAGCAAGCATAATGATATTAGCTCTTGATATTGGACTATTACACTGAAGCATAAGGCATTCATGTTGGAATATCCAAATATGTTTGGCAATATTAAGCACATAACAAAGGAAATAACACATTCTTAGAGGCAAGATACAAATGTTGTTCATCACCTGTTCCATGTAAATATCAAATATGTCTTTTATTTATCTATCTATCTATTTATTTATTTATTTACTTTTTTTGAGAAGAAGAAGAAGAAGAAGAAGAGTGGTGATGGGGAGAGGAGGAGACTGCCTCCATGAAGTAGATTTCTAGAAATATTGTCCTGGTAATCTGTCTTCTAAAGACATAACATGGACATGCTGGCTGAATTTGGAAGCAGTACTAACAATTTTTGAGTCTACTGTTATTCATACTTATAACGTCAAGGAAAAAATCTAGAGTATTGAGTGAAATACAACTATCTACATAGTCAACTGCTCGTACATTCCTTATGTACTTAATACTGACATTCTTGAATAATTTCATGATGGCACTTTTGTTAACTTTTTATAGTCATGGATGCTGAGAGGCTGTTTCTGAAGCTAGCATTGATGTTCACTACTCTTGTAGCATGAAAACGCAAGACATTCAATTCATGATAGAGTTTTGACCAAATCGCAAGATAAGGTTACATAAATTATAGACCGGAGTGTTTTGTGTTTGTTTCTTTCTTTGTACATCTATAAAAAGTACCACACAGTGACTTAAAAGAAAATACACTTGTTATCTTACAGTTCTTATAGATGTCAATTGAATAGAATGTATATTTAAAAACCTCATGTTTAGGATGGCTGCAACCAAACAAAAGAGTCAACACAAACCACTGTGAAAATTTTCACATATTGCAGTCCCATCTAGAGCTTAGACTGAAAAAGATCAAACATGTTGTTTTATCCTAAATTGCAAAGTAATTATATCTGGAAAGAATGGGTTCTGTATTATTTTCAAGCCAGTGACAAGTGAGAGCTAGGTGTTGTACAGTGCCACAAATCCATCACAGAAGGATGATTTATTTCCATGTTTTATCACTTTAGCCATTCTACATTTTCTCTCTTATGAATTGTTGCAATGTTTAATTTTTTCAGTTTCTTAGTTTCCACTTGTCATCTTTCAATAAATTCCAAAAATGTTCTAGGGCTAACCGACTAAAATACTAACTCAAATCATACACAGTGATATGGCGTGTGCTTCCAGTACCTATGTGGCTGAAGAAAGATGAAGAGCTTGAGGTCAGCCTGGGCATAACAGCTAGACTATCTTTTAAAATAATGACGGAAATCTCACCCGAAATACAAATGGAATAGCATGTATATATATATATATATATATATATATATATATATATATTACCAGAGAGCCTTTTTATTAAATAGTTAAAACCCAATCGTTCACAGTATTGCTTTTAATCAGTTAAATATCTTACTCTTCTGCTCATAAAAATAAAAAATAGTATGAAATTACCTGTTAATCAAGGCATATACAAATACAAAAAGTGGAAAGTAGAAGAAATATAAATATTGATTTCTATGCCAAGTTAAATAAGTTGTTTTTTTATTTTTTTATGCTCTCCAAATTGATTTTCTATACTAGTCAGAAAAATTGATGCTTATTACTTGAGGATTTATATAGCTCTTTTGTATGTAATGTACCTAACATTTTCAGCATTATGATATATTAATATAATGTATTAAGATTATTGAATAAAATATGTTTTAGAAGGACAAATGGTTTCAATATGTCAGGTGTAGTCCATGGATCAATATGAATGCAAAGAATGAAATCATCCATAATATATTTCAGCTTCCTTTTTAGGAATCTCAGGTGATGATTTGTGGGAGGTAGCATCATCAGAAATTTAATAGTAGTAATTTATGTTAAAATAAAGGATTTATGATAGGCATATTTTTATTCATGAAACAAGATAGATTGGAATTATCCATCATTGCTGTCTAAAATAGTTTGGATTATTATAATTTATTTTACAGAGTATTCTGTAGGAAATAGAGTTAGCTAGCCAACATTTTATTATTAGATTCACTGCCTTTTTCCATAAGGATAAGCTGCCAAAAACTTGATGCTTTGGGAAAAAGAATCAGACTCTATCAAGAAGATTAACTTTTAAAATTTGTTGCTATTTTGTGGTTAAAGAAAGTTTAAAAAAATTCATCCAGAAAATAAAATTCTGAATTATTTCTTTATTATTATGAGTAATTTCATAACTCAAATTATCAGTTCTGCATTCTGCTTTATGTTTGTTGATGCAGTCATTTTGAACATCAGTGATGTTCACGAATTGCAATGCATACTGTCTGCTGAATCAATGCCAACAAAAATTAACAGAGTTCACTCTTCCTCCTTGCCCATGATACGTTCTTCTAGTTACGTGGGAAAAAATAAAGGCACACACACACAGGCACGCACATGCAAAAACAAATGCAAACATATGCAAAATGCCACATATATGCACAAACAGTCTATTACTACAATAATGATACATCCAATGTTAAAACACTTTTAACTGGTTTAACTTCTACTGAAGAAAAAAACTTTCCAAGACTAAAAATGGAGACAGGGATTTGAGCAAAGGTGATTTCATTGTTAAATAGCATGTGTAAAACTAGGAGAGGTTCCAAAAATGAAAGATATTTCATATGATTGAAATGAGAGCTT
>REGO01000540.1:244781-262858 GCA_010120015.1 Rhombomys opimus
TTGTACCAGTTTACATTCCCACCAGCAGCGGAGGAGGGTATATATGGGAATTCTAAGACTGGTTCCTTTGCTGTTCCTAACACTCCATTGAGTGCCTAAGACAACACAACTAACCTGAGCAGTGGCAGCTAAATGACATCAGTCAAATCATGTTACATGGCCCATCTCAGAGCAGCTGTGCTGCTCTGCCTTAAAGGGGTCTGTGGTAGATTATGGAAACTCTCTGGGCATTGGCACACTGCTTTTTCTACAGTGCTGGTTTCCTCTTTTGGTATGCAGAGAATTTTAGTTCATAGTGAAGTGGAGTGTTATGCATTCTTCTTCAATAAGTTGTAATTTAAGTAGATATTAATGAGCAAATCCAATGAAGTAAGCTTTGTCTTAGGTGATGAAAAAAAAGTAATGAAAGACTAAGACCTTAGCCAGGAATAACAATATGATACAAATGCAGATACATGGAAAAATATATTTGAATGTGATGGGAAAATATCCTTATCAAATGAAGGTCCTTTTGTTTTAAGCAAATATTTGTGAACAAAGTGGAGGACATCTAAAATAATCATGCCGTAAAGCAACTATTACTGACTTATAAAAGCTAAAATCTGCAGTAGGATGCTTTTTACTTTTTAAAAAATGAGGAAATAAAAGTTCAAAATTTGTTTGTTTTGTTTTTTTTTGTTTTTTTTTTTTTTTTTTTTTTTTCCTCAGAGGAGGGCCTGAGATAAGAGCCATTTTCTTGCACTCCTGGCTCTTTCTGAACTCTCACTGCTTGGTTCAATACAGCTGTTCTTGTCCAAAATCTTCCCCAGTCTCACTGATTCAAACTGTCTTCTCTTGGCTTCTGACTGAATTGCTCTGTCCAGCCAGAAATTATTGCTATATGCTCTAATCTTCTGCCTCCTCCTTCTCTGGCTCATTCTTTCGTCACCTGTGTGTGTCTACCTGGTCCTCTCTGCAACCAGTCTGCACTGCTTCTCATAAATGGCCATTCTGTCCTGTCTGTTCTCATGAGAGTTGGGTACATCTTATGTCTTACTCATTGTGTCAAATCTTTCTCTGTTTTGTCACTTTGTATGACCTTCAATTAGACAGCACTTTCCAACATGAAAGCTTCCATCTACAAGCTAACCTTACCTATATTGTTTAGGATTAAAGGTATGTACTAATGGAGGGTCTATATTCCCGCTAGATAATATTGTAATTCAGGGCATGTCTGCATTCCAGTCAGATCACTTAGACCTAGAAGGCCTTTAAATGTGACCCCTTGCCAGAGCAGCCATGTTACTAGATTAAAATTCCTCTACATAAAAGTTGGGGAAAAAAAAGAAAAGTAGAAGGAAGAGCAAGATCTGAAAGTTGAGGAGATTAATTTCATTTCATGGAGATCAAGGACGTGCAGTGGATAAAATTTCTGGAAAAAAATTTAGACTTTTTGTTTTCTATTCATTTTTATACGAGATGAGCACTGCACAAGCATTTTCACTAATAAATTCAGGATACATTTTCAGAGAACTAGTGCTTTTCCAAGTATTTTCTTCATTTGATGTCAACTAAAACATTCCACTAACTTCAGTGTGAAAAACCAGATAAATTATGTGCACTAAAGTAATGGGGAAAATAAAAAAAAGACTAAACTATACCCTAGTAACTAGGATGTGGTAGAACCTAATTGCAGCTTCCTAACTGAGAAAGTATTTTGGTCTGTAGTAATTCTGAATGGAAGAAAGAAGCTGGCTTCCTTTGTAGTACACACCCATGCCTGTCGTGGACATAAAGCAATCGCAATTATATCCTCAGTTTCTGACTCTGCAGCTGTGTATGCGTTTTCATGGACTGATTTGCCCATCGAATTAGAATTCTATCTGCCTTGTTGACAAAATTTTCATTCATTGTGGGCTTTTAAGAGGTATATGCCTCTTAATCTTCAACTGTATTACAAACCATCCTGCCCAGCACTTAACTAATATGATCATAGTCACAGTCTTGACTCCTTCCTTAGGATTCCACTGCTCTTAGCAAGCAGTGGGGTTTTATGCTATTTCACAGAATACATACTTGGTCTGCACACAAAGAGCATTCAAACATCACCAGAGGTCACAGGAGCAGGTGCCCCTGTGTTCCACATAAGGAGCTTCAAGGAAAATTAAAAGTACAAACTGTAGTGACTACAGGATTTAACAAAAAGGCAAGGATAGGAAATGTGAGAAGAGTATGTGAGACCAACATCACTGGACTGTCAGGTTAAAAACAATATGTAGGTACTATCAAACTGTAGTTCTCTGTAGGGAAAAAATAAGCAGAGGATTGCCAGTTCTTAGAATGGCCTGTTAGTATGACCTGTTCTCCAGATTGTGCTGGTTAGCTATGACCAGATCAAATTCCAGAGCATAACTAGGCAACTCTCCTTAAAGTTAGGTGAATCCATGCAGGATGCATACAGTGAATACATGATCTTGGGCATGACTCAAGCATCTCTGTGTTAAATATTTGTTAGGTAGTGCTCCTAGGGCACAGAGTACACTTTGCCTGCTCTGTAATCAATAGCTACTCTTATTGGAGTAAGCTGAACACTCAAGCCTCAGTTCTGTCTCACAGAATCTTGAATGCTTGAAGCATCCCAGATCTGTAATATTGTTTTGGTAAGCTTGTACGTTCCCATCATGAAGAAGAGAAATTGTATTTGTGGAAGTCAATCCTCAAGTTTGACCTTATCTCCTTTGACACTGAGCCACAATTTGCTGCTAAACTATAGACCTGAGTAGAGCAATCCTCAGTCAGGTAGCCCCATTGTCCTATCACTACCTGCTAACGTAGGTGGGGAGATTGTAGATGGCTTCTTTGGTCTGGCGACACTATTACAGAATTGGAAGTTATAATAACAGAAATATATTCTGTGTACTAAGATGCGATTTCATATTTTAGGCATAGAGTTTGCCTATTGGTATTTAGTACACCCAGAAAAAAAAAAAAAGATTAAGGAAAGTACATGAGAGTTCAGAATTAAATTTGCTCATGTTATCTACTAAGGTAAAAGTATATTAAATTTTTAATTATCTAGTTTGAGCATACACTTGGAAATCATATTTTGTCTAACCACTGGCAATATCCAGGTAAATATATTCAAATTTTGGTCAAGTACTCAATAAAACATAGAATTTGCAATTTTCTTTTGAATTAAGTTTTAAAAGAATTGCTTTAAAAAGAAACAGTACCTTGTTAAAGCTAAAGCAATTTTAACATCTAATTTATTTTCTATATTTCCAGCAAACCTCTTTGTGAGCCAAAAAATAATGATAGAATAATAGGCCATATTTTTAAAATCGCTTTTATTACTTCATGTTATGACTAAACTAGGTTAGCTAAATAATGCCTAGCAGAGGAAAAGTGTTTTAATGATCAAGTAAGAAAGTATTGTAATTAGCTCTGAAAAACCTTTATATTATTAATTTGCTTAGCAAACCATTATCTTCCTAGGGGAAACAAAAAGTCTTTCACTTTCTTTATCCTTTCAATTAAGAATTTCAGATATTCTACCAGTTCACATAAACGTGATAAAATAATAGATAAAGAAACCTCTGTAAACTAAATATAAGTTAGTTGCATTTATGATTAAGTGGCTGGTATTTTTCTTGTGTCTTGATTCGGACATGCCTTAGAGTAAAATAATATATGAAATTGATCACATTTCTTTACTTGCAGGTGGGTGAAAGTAGCACCAGGATGATACGAACAACCAGCGTCATCCTGAGGACAAAAGCTAGAGCAGAGCCATTCGCTCTGCGGGCAGAAACAGAGGTGAGAGCCACTCTCCAAAGAGAGGAAAGTATACAGTCACACACTGGGCATCGCTGCTCCTGGCTACGTGGCTACCACAGCTGCTGACATTTAGAACCTCTCTGCCAGTGCTGAGTTCAGAAACTCTGTGGAAACATAACTGGAGATTTCAAATATAATATTAAATGAATCTGTCTCTGACAGGATTCTTGTAACCCATTACTGTAAGGTTTTACATGTAGGAATGCAGCCTGATTTCAACAGGGAATAATGATATCTTAAATATTTAAAATATGCCAATGTTTAATTTCCCATAAGTGAACACAAGGTTCATCATGTATGATAGCAGATATTGCTTATTAGCTGGATAGTGTCATATACATATGTGTGTCAAAAGGATATTCATAAGCTGGTACTTGCTATGTTCCCTAAAGACCTTCCCCTGAGACTCCCATGAGAGGGTAGAGAATTGACTCATACAGACCGTCCTCTGACCCCTAAGGACTTTGCCATGGCACTCATGTATCTCTGTTGACATAAATAAGTTGATAAATGTAGGAAATACCTTAAAATATGTGAGTATCTTATATGTAAAATTGTTTCTAATTTATATCACAAAAAGTTTGAATAAGCACAAAAGAAAAATTTACTTTAAGCCATATGTGTAGACTTATTTTTCTATTTTTTGTATTTTTGAGAATTTTCTGCATATTTGCAATGTTTTTAAATATATTCATGCCAGCTCCTATGTTTCCTCTCTTTGCATAATGTACCACTTCCACTTTTCCTGCTCTACTTCATGTACGCTTTTTCTTTTTAAACCCATAAACTCAATCAGTCCTGCAAGTGTATAAATAGACAGAGTTTCATCCGCTGAAACTTAGCCTGAAAACTGCCACTTCTGGAAAAAAACCAAAATGACTGCCTCTTCAAATGAAGCTAATACTTGCTAACAGCTCAAGTGGGGCTGTAGCTCAGTGAGCCCTCACCTTTACACGCTGATCTTTTACAGGCTTGATCTTGTGTATGTCCTGTACACACAGTCTCAGCCACCGTGAGTTCATCCAGAGAATGTTATCTCGCAACTGTCTCCCTACTTCTGGTTTTTACATTAGGTCTACCATGTCTTCCTTCAGAATCTTTGCATTGTATCAGGGAAGTTCCCTTTAGGCTTGAACTCTCTATGGTCTATTTTTCTATGTACTTTGGGTGATTGTGAGTCTCTTTATCTAACCCTCCACTGAAAAGTGAGCTTCTAAGATGATGGTTGAGAACTTCACTGATCTGAGGGTATAGTTATAAGCATTTAGGAAGTAATTTAATATAATATGATGTCCATCTAGCAAAATGAGAGCAATATGTGCTCCACTAGGGCCTACTTCCCAATCAGCAACAAGTTCTTAGTCAAGTTAAGAGTTCAGTATTTTGGAACACTCCTAAATCCTTACAGAAAACGATTGGTTATTTCCAGAACATAGCTGCCACTATTATACAAATGGGAAATTCTTGCCAGGCAAGTTATTGCAGGTTTAAGATTTTTCAACTGGCTAAAATTTTTTGTGCCCCAGAATAGTGCATTGCACCATCTAGCTACATGAATGCTAGCCAGCAGCAAACTCAAGTCTCTGCCTGGTTTCAGGACCCAGCACTGTTAAGCATAGACATACAAACACAAAAACATAAACACATATACACAAACATACTCAGACATGCACACAGATACACACACAAACATAAAAACACACAAAGTAAAACACACGGATGTACATCAAATGACCAAAAATTTTAAAACAGCACTCTATCTATCTATCTATCTATCTATCTATCTATCTATCTATCTGTTATTTAACACTACATGTGGAAACCAGTGCCTTGTGGAGTAGCAAATACTCTACGATTGAGAAGTATCAATACCTCATTTCATATTTTATGTTAAGGGGGGATGTCACTAACTTGCCCAGTCTAGCCTGAACCTTGCATTCTTGCTGCCTGGGCATAGGGTTGCTAGCATAATAAGTATATACCATGACACCTGGCTTTAAAGGTGTGTTTTCTAATAACTATATAGACAAATAAAAATAAATGGAGGTTAATATCAATAATATATTTTATTTAAACTCATAAATCATAAAATATATTAAACTCAGAATGAACAAAATTATTGAGAATCTAGCTGGATGATCTCAAAAAGAAAATGACAGAAAAGAAGGTTCCTGGCAATTATGTAAGGCTTTGTGAATAATTCTATTAGAATTTACTATTTAGATAACTTCTAAGAAAAAAAAAGTGGGATTGAAATTTCCTTGAAGTGAAAGTTTCTGGTTTCCTTGAAGACTCCATTTTGTCAAGAAATGTTTTCCTGCAAGCTGCGCCTTTGCTGTTTGTGAGAGGGCCAGTGATGTTTTGCTGTGAGCTTTCTCATGCAAGGGGCATGATTTCAGTCAGCTGAGTATAACTGTGGGTGGACTTTGAGGAGATCCCCCCCACACAGTGAGGCATCACTTTTTGGATTATGGACATCACTGCACTAATCTTTGTGCTTTAACACTTGACTTCACAGAGACAAATGTTCCAGAGAACTTCTCCAGGCAATCCAACTGAGTCTTGTGCCTTTTGCTGACTTCCTGTGGCTACTTGGTGTTGGCCTTTGGACTGGACTGATGGTATCCTGAGGACTGAATTTGGTATTCCTCAAAGACCCATTAAACCTAATCAGCAGGAAGTAGATAAAAGAGGTCTACAGCTCTTTTCCTATGTAAAGGTGTTTTAAAACCCTAAATTAAATAGGTTTGGTGAAAAATCTAAGCCTACATTTCCTGCTGAAATGTTACTAATGAGCACATTAATTAGCTGGTAAAATTATCTGAAATATCCTACAATAGTAAGTTCTTGTATTAATTAATCAAACTATCTATTATTTTTTAATTTTTATATTTATTAATTACAGTTTATTCACTTTGTATCCCAGCTGTAGCCACCTCCCCCATCTCCTTCCAATCCTGCTCCCTCTTCTTCTCCTATGCCCCTCCCCTAGTCCAATGAAAGACTGTTTATTATTTTAAAGTTTGTGATTGTACTATAAAGTTTAAAATAAATAAAAGGTCTCATTCTATGTGAAAAGATGTACTTTTCAACCCTTCCTTTTGCCCCATTTAAATTCATTTTCCTTGTCACTTTTATTTTTTAAACGTAATATAAAGTCATATATTTAAAATTGCCAGTTTTGTAAGATGATGAAAATAACATGCTAATGTTGCTTCTTGAAGGTGATGTGATGACTGAAACTATTCAAAATGTATTGGCAAGCAGGAAAATTAGCACTATTCTAATAGTTTTACTGTAAAAAATTTAATATAAAGTAAAGTTATATGTATTATAAATCATATTTCTTCCTTGGAAATTCTTTACTTAATTTCAACATAAATATTCAAAATAGGACATTGATACATGAGTTTTACTTAGAAAAACATTGATAAAAAAAAAATGATTTCCAAACTACTTTCTGACCATTCCTTTCCCACAAGGGCTCAGCACATGGTGAATTTTTTCACCAGTGATTACTTTGTTTCCAGCTTTAAATACAAACCAGAGAATGAATCTGCTAAAAGGTTTGATGTCATTTTTCTTATGTCTAGTACAGACAGGAATTGCCTACAGGAAGTATAACTACTATGGTAAGTATTAATACATGGCAAAGATCCACAGTTCTTTTAAGTTACTTCTCTCTCTCTTTCTTTTTTTTTTTTTTTTTTTTTTTTTTACTCAGACTATTATTTTCAGTTCATTCAAGAGTAGAGAGAGAGAGGGGCTGATTGATTTCTTAGTATCAGCAGCATTAGTGAATTAGTGATGCGGAATCTCTGGAGACAGCTTCGCAATCCTGCAATTTGCATTTTAAATAAGATCCACAATTGATTCTTATGTGCCTTAATGTTTGAGAGCCCCTAGTTAAAGAGAATATTTGGGGACATCATTCAGCTACTTTTTTTTTCCCTGAAAGTCCAGAGAGACAGTTTAACTTAAGTAGGCAGCTATAATTTGCAGAACACATTTGAGTTAACAGAGACTAATCATTGATTCTGTACTTACAGTACTTTGAGCACTTGCATAATCAAAGACTAAAGACTTGAATAGTGCTACTATGTGGGATTTTTCCCACGAGAATCCCTAAAGCCTTAACGTAAGAGGTTAGCCTAGAAAAATGTATGTTTTATTTTATTCTTTTATTCTCCCACAATCATCTCTTAAAACTGGCTGCGACCTGGATGAAGAACTTAATATAGAAACAGGACGTTGTGCTTGCTCAGTTCACTGATATCAGCGAGTCTTCCTCTGAAAAAATGCAGGGAATGCAAAATGCACTCCTTATCAACTCACCCACTAATAGCTACTGCACGTAGATCTTAAAAACATATATCTTACACAGTGAGACCCTGAATTGTCCCTCTTCTTTGTTTTCCATTCATAATGAATACTAAACCCTATATGCACCTTCCCATAATAGGCTTCACCCGCTAGCAGAGAATGCTATAGTGTCTTGTTTCCTCTACTTAAAATTTCTCATATTTTATTTTTTTTTCAAACATAGACAACAGCATATACAGATACACAATTTTAAAATGAAAAAAAAAATCTAGAAGGAGTTAATAAGGAAAATAAATCTGCTGTGATCCTTCTCTATTGCTTGCTCATTGTAGCAACAACTTTGAACAACTGAACATTTTTTTTCTTTTTGTTATATATTCCCCTTTAAATATGTTTTTCATTATCTTATACCTTGAAAGATAATGCTTTAACATTTCTTCACAGCACTTAATTTGTTTCAATTTTTCAATTTTAATCAATACTTCTACCCTTCTACTTTCCTATACATACTTATACTGTACTTTATAATTTTATTGTGCTTCTCTGTATTGAGTCAAAATTCTCGAACATGTGATAACTCTTCCATAAACAGAATACTTATCTATTAGTGATGCTACCCATCAAAATTAAATACTAGTACCTGGGATACATTCCTGCAATCAATATAGGCAGGCCTGAGGAGCATTAAAAAATTATCCTTTGAAAAGGAGACAAGAACTTTTGTTATAAAACTGAAGTTAATATCTTTAACATATTTTCATTTCAGATCATAGGAACAGTATAAGATGCAACCAAAAAAGCATTAGGTAACACCGAGCCACGTGATGCATTTTAAAAATTAATACCATGGAGTCATGATTGTTAGGAATATACACAGTAATGTGAAATGTAATACAGAATTAATAAAATTGAACATAGATTAATAAGAAGTATCAAAGTAAAAGTGCAAATTAATAGACACCAATAATGGCTGTGTTCCAATATGCCCAGGGAACCAGTAAATGTCTTATATGGACCAAGTCTCACACAGTTCTTAATTAATAAAGAGGCTTCCTAATGCCCACTCATTGATGTTTCAGCAAAAATTTGCCAAATACTAAGACATTTTTTTCCAGAGTAAACTGGATATATGAATGTAGAGCCATGAGCATCTCCTAAAATATTAAAATAATTTGATTGTCGTATTTTATATTTAAAAAAGTTTCTACCCTTCTAGAATTTCTGAGATTCTTTTTAAAATTATTTTTATTGTTTATTATTATTAGTTACACTTTATTAACTCTGTATCCCAGCTGCATCCTGCTCCCTTATTTTCTCCCAATCCCACCCTCCCTCCCTCAGCTTCTCCCTGCCCCTTTCCAAGTCCACGGATTGGGGAGGACCTCCTTCCCATTCTTCTGGCCCTGTTTTATCAGGTATCTTCAGGGATGGCTGCAAAGTCCTCCTCTGTGGCCTCGCAGAACTACTCCTCCCTTGGGGGGTGGGAAAGTCAAAGAGCCTGCCATTGAGTTCCTGTCAGAAATAGTCCCTGTTCCCCTTACTATGGGAAACCACTTGGTTATTGAGCTACCACGAGCTTTCTCAGAGTAAAGGTTCTAGGTTATATCCATACATGGTCCTTGGTTGGAGAAACCGTTTCAGAAAAAATCCCTGTGCCCAGATATATTTGGTCCTTGTGGGGGGACATAACTACAGACACTGAGGAAATCCAAACAATCATTAGGTCGTACTATAAAAGCCTATTTTTTTGTGAATTACAGTTTATTCACTTTATATCCTGGCTGTAGTCCCCTCCCTTGTCTCCTCCCAGTCCCACCTGTCCTCCCTCATCTCCTCCCATGCCCCTCTCCAAGTCCACTGATAAGGGGGGTCCTCCTCTCTCTCCATCTGACCCTAGCCTATCAGGTCTCATCAGGACTGGCAACGATGTCTTCCTCTGGGGCCTGGTAAGGCTACTCCCCCATGGGGGTGGTGATCAAAGAGCCAGCCACTGAGTTCATGTTAGAAACAGTCCGTGTTCCCCTTACTAGGACACCCACTTGGAGACTGAGCTACCATGAGCTATATCTGTGCAGGGGTTCTAGGTTATCAGTATGCATGAGACTCTGTTTTTTTATGTACTCCAAATTACCTAAGTTTCACATGGATGTTTGTGTAACTTGTAGAAAAAAAAAAAAAGACAAAAGCACAAACAAACAAAAACCTATTCCAGCTTGAATTGTGTATCCCAAAGCCACTCTCCAAATGGTTCTTTATGTGAGGAGACTGGGTCAAATTGCTTACTTAGTATTCTCATCTTCACTTTCTGCACCTTAAAATGAAACTATAATAGTCAGCTTAGATTGTTGTAAATATTAATGTAGAGCAATAGAGAGACAGGAAGATAGAAAACTCAAAGGTACTTAACAGTTATTGATGTCATAGAAATGTGTGTCATTAGAGAAAGTGACACAAATTGATATACCAATACAATAATACCAGCGATTAATATAGAAGGTGTTATATGATAAAACAGGCTTTATATTTTTTTTTCAGTTTAATACTTGGGTTCAGTGCATTTGCTTTTATAAAGCAGCTTTCAATTACACATAATGGGATGTATCTCATCAGTCATTTAGGGAGCTTTGGGAAATTATCTGCAATGGAAGTAAATAAATTTGATGGACAGACAAGAGTGAAAATGTGTGATGAATTTGAATGATCATGGAGGGACTGAATATGAAGAGAAGGCATGGAAGGAGAGAGTGCTGAAAGAAACAGCTGGAACTGGGGTGGAATAGATTGGAAACCAGTGCATTGGAAAATTCCTGGATTCTATGAGGATGAACCTGGCTCTTAGTATTGGAGGATCTGGAATCTGAACTAGAGATCTTTTGTAGCCAAGCAAGGATTTTTGTGCTACCTTACAATCCTTCTTGCCCGCAAGATGGAAATGTGGTGGCACAGACCTTGTAGGAGTGGTCAATCAATGTCTGGTAGAACTTGAGGTAGATGTTACAAGTGTAAGCCCGTTTCCCACACTTCCTTATTTGACATAAATGGAAGACTGGCAACCTCAGAGACCTAAAGTAGAACCAAACACAACGGCGAGGATAAAAAATTGAAATGATTCGTGATCCGTAATGATATTCTGTATCCCATGAATAAACTCAAAATTGGTGCCCTACCCATTGTCATCAGAGAGGTTTCTTCAGCATCAAATCAGAGCAGGTGCAGAGACCACCAGCCAGGCATTTTGTGGAGAGTCTAAATTGGAGGTCTAAATTGGTTCCCTCTGCTTGGCAGATCTCTCACCTTGGACCTCAGGAACTGGCAGAAGAGGGGACAGAAAGCTTGTAGGAGTCAGACTGGATGGAGAACACCAGGAGAACCTCGCCATTAAATCAATTAAACAGGGCTCACAGAGATTGGAGTATCAAGAAAAAGGTTTGAATGAACCTGAACCAAGTTTTCTGTGTATATATTATGGTTGTTTGCTTGGTGTTTTTGTGGAACTCCTTATTATGGAAGCAGGTATGTGGTGACTCTTTTGCCTGCTCTTTGACCTCTTTTTCTCCTATGCAGATGCCTTATTCAGGTGTGTGTGTGTGTGTGTGTGTGTGTGTGTGTGTGTGTGTGTCTGTCTGTCCTTGGCTGTTCTGGAATTACTGTGTAGACCACAGAAATTCTCGTGCCTCTACCACCCCGAGTGCTGGGATTATAGGCTTGGGCCAACACACAAGTAAAAGCTAGTTCTTTTCTGAAGGTAAATGGAAGGATTCATAGGAGAAGGGAGGTAAGAAGGGTAGCTTGAAGGAGTAAAAGGAGGTAAAACTGTGGTATAGTGTATTGTATGAAAGAAGAATCCATTGTCAATAAAATGATTTTTCTAAAACCTGTAAATAAAGGTTGTGATTTACCTGAATGAAAATTCAATATACTTTACATATATATATATATATATATATATATGTATGTATATATCTGAGAAATGAAAAAATAATGTCTATCAAATATCAATGAATTCTATAAAATTCTATGTAATTTTGCATACATTATTTAATCAAATACAATTCATTATAATTTTTAACTTTGTAAAGGTAAATTACTTGCTTAATGTTAAACACATTCTTTTCTGTTTTGGGTATCAGTACAATTTATACTACCTAAGGCTACACTTTGTACTTCTTAGACAATTTAGGGAGAAAGAACCTTCATGGAAGTATTTCGTGAAGTAAGAAAATTGTTTACAGATAGTCAGCAATAATCAAGAGTAGCCTGGGGTTTGTGTCTTCTCTGAGTCTTAGAAAAGCTACCAGAGGAATTTCAGAGGAATAATGAAATAGAATATATATATATATATATATATATATATATATATATATATATATTCTACGATAAAACTGGCCTCAATTGAAAAAAGTTTGGTCAGATACCCTGAAGTCTAGACAGTTCTGGCCAGCATTTTTTTTTTTTGTCAAGTTCGAAGTTATTGTTGAAAAGTACAAATGAGAATGTGGTAAAAAGTCAATTAGTGGATGGAATGTGCCATCTACACTATATATCCAGTGACTCATTTAGAAACTTGTCTATATAAATGTGGCTGTTGCTCTCCACAAATTCACACTCTAATGATTAAGGAAAATCTGGTTAGAGAGAAGAAATGGAATAATGGATGCCATTTTTTGTTGATTTAGCCAAATATATCATTAATATATGAACTGGAAATTTCCATGAGGACATTTTATATGATATAGATAATTCAAATGTAGTGCCTGTAGCATACCCATCCCTAGAAGGCTCAGGAATCTTGGCAAAGCAGGAAGTAGAAATATTTTATGAGCAAAAGGTTGTTGATGACATCAAACAAAGTTTTCCAGATACAACAGCACAGATATGATTATGAGCTCAGAGAATCTAGACAACATTCACAAGACTATCTCAAATTCAAGCCAGATAAAAGTCACGTGGAGGCATGAAAGAAGGCAAAAGATCCTGCCCCTAGACGAAGAAATATTGATGATGTGTTGCTGCTGGTAAAGAAAAAACTTATTTGCTTTAACAGTTGGTTACATACCAGGGAAGAACCCACACCCAGGAATATTTGGCTAACACAAACTGGACATGATGGTGTAAAGTGAGGGATGGAGGGATGGATCGAGGGGTGCAGAGAGAAAGAGGAGAGGGTGTGAAGTTGGGTGTGTAAAGAGGCAAGGGAGCATCTTATAGGAGCTTGAGAAGAAGAATGTGTGTGAATACATTGCATTGCATTCTCAAATAATTGAGAAAAGCATTTTGAAAAGATGCTAGGTTATTATGGATGAGGACTGCAGCTGATAAGGTAGTAAATGATACTAAGAATAAAGACATAGTCTATGCAGAACCCTGTTTTACACAATGGACTTCAGCTCTGATTGGGAAGAGTTACATTCCTCCAGGAAACTATTTCAAACACAGATCCTAGTCAAGTCATTAACTGCAAAAAGACACAGATGGAATCTATGTATATTTAATAACTTATTTTATTCATTAATATGTTATACCCACTCAACTCTCCAAATGCTACCTTGGAAATCCTTTGGTAGCAAAATAATAAAAGAAGAAATGAACTTAAATTATTTTATTAATTGAGATAACAAAGACTCAGGAATATCATATATTTTTCTGTCATGTACGAATGTAATCTTTGAAGTTGTATGTGTATGTATATGTATATTTGTATTATGTGTGTGGGTTTAATAGGAAATGAAACTGAAAAAATGATCATAAGAAAAGGAAAAAGGAAATGTCAAGAAGCAGGGAGGAAGGTGGTAGGTACCTAAGCCTTGAAGATATAAAAAGTATTCCAGGGTATGTAAGGGTTAAGTGAAAAGGTAGAAAGTTGGATGGGGAGAAACATAGAGGTAGGCTTCATCCCAGGTATGCAGGGGTGGTTCAATATACGGAATAATGGTTATTAGAGAAAATCTATGTTGACATGATACAAGAAACCTGGCTTCTCAGTGTCTCTCCATTATCAAAAGTTCCTCAATGTGTAAAGCTCATGTCATGAGAGTCTTCTACCAGAGTTTAGATTCCTAGGACTTTGTGAAAATTGCCCATTCGCTATGGCTTTCTGTAATCTCAGCACTTAGGGAGAAGAGAGAAGAGATCTTCTGGGCAAGAGTGTTACTTAGAGTAGTCTTATCTGTAAGCAGCTGGTTCTGTGAGACAGCCTGCCTTACTAAGTAGAGTGGGAAACAATACCCATGCACATAAACTCATACCCATAATCAAGAATATATGCCCACACACAGATGAGTGTGCAGACATGTACTCTATGCAAGCATTCATACAAACACACACACACACACACACACACACAAACACAAAACTTCACTTTACGTGTGATATGTATGTGTGTGTGTGTGTGTGTGTATAGAGAGAGAGAGAGAAAGTTTATCACATTGTGATCAATGAAGTGTTAACTTGAGAAAATATTGTAGAAATTTGTATTTATTCATGTAAGACTATAATAATAAGATTTTCTAAAATACAAATACATTTTTACTTTACAGGTGATAAAATGTGTTAAACTCAACAGATTAAGAGTTAGGTAATAGAGGAGAAGAGGGAGGGACGGAGGATGGGATCAGGAGGAGATGAGGAAGGAGACCACAGCTGGGATACAAATTAAATAAATGGTAATAAATGATAATAATAAAAAAGAAAAAAAGAGTTAAGTAAATATATACTGGTTTCTGAAAACTGACTTCAAATTTTGTCATTGGTATTGTAGTATACTTAGTGAAAGTAATTCTAACACATGAAATGTCTGAAAATGTATTTTCTCATTAATTGTAATACTTTTTTTCTAGCAATGGATGGTAAGATCAATAACTGATTCAATGCCTTCAGGTCTATTGGGTAGAAGAGTAAAATACTATCTGTGACAACATATTCACGGATAATAAAAGTAATCTATTTTTATCTCTCAGTATTTATTTTGGTGGATCAAAAATTTTATATAATAACTTGGGAGAAGCCTGTGCTTAGCACGTGCATCATTGATAAACTGTCTAATTTCAAAAGCCTGATTTAGCCATTGCTGAGTTTTATTTTTCTATATCCTGAATATAGAATAATATTTTCCAACATTTAAATGCTTTAAAGTAGAATTCCAGAAGCCAAAATTAAGATTTTAGGGAATAAATGAAAAACTTTCTTTATTTTCTCTTTGCATTTGGGAAGCAATTAGAATGAAATTTCCTTACCATACTAACAGTGGAATACATACATATTTATGTACACACACATATAAACAGACATATGCATGCTATGATGTCAGATAGTTTTTGGACTCTAAATAAGAGAACCCAGATATTTTTGGTTGTGAGCCTAGCATTTAACTGCTGAGCCATCTCTTCAAAAAAAACTTCAAGACTCTGAAGAAAGAAATTGAAGAAGATATCAGGAGATGGAAAGATCTCCTGTGCTCATGGATTGGTAGGATTAACATTGTGAAAATGGCCATACTCTCAAAAGCAATCTACATATTCAGAGTAATTCTCATCAAAATACCAATACAATTCTTTACAGACCTTAAAAGAAAAATTCTTAACTTCATATTGGAAAAAAACAAAACAAAACAGAATTGCCAAAAATGTCCTGTACAACAAAACAGATCATCTAGAGGTATCTCCATACCGGATCTCAAGCTGAACTACAGGGCGATAGTAATAAAAACTGCATGGTACTGGCATAGAAACAGAATGGTGGATCAATTGAATTGAATAGAAGCCTCAGAAATGAACCCACATAACTACAGATATTTGATTTTTGACAAAGAAGACAAAACCATACAATGGAGAAAAGACAGCATCTCCAACAAATGGTGCTGCTCTAACAAGCTGTCTACACGTAGAAAAATGCAAATAGATCCATATTTATCACCTTGCACAAAACTAAAGTCCAAGTGGATCAAAGAATTCAACATAAAACTAGACACACTAAATCTGTTAGAAATAAAGGTGGGGAAGAACCTAGAACTCATTGGCACAGGAGAGAACTTCCTGAAGAAAACACCAACAACACAGGCTCCAAGATCAGTAATCAATAAATGGGGCTTAATGAAACTGAAAAGCTTCTATAAAGCTAAGGACACTGTCATCAGAACAAAATCACAGCCTACAGACTGGGAAACCACCTTCACCAACCCTATATCTGACAGAGGTCTAATATACAGATAATATAAAGAACTCAAGAAATAAAAAAAAAAAAATCAAGTAATTCAATTAAAAAATGGAGTACAGAGCTAAACAGAATTTTCTGTAAAGGAATATAGAATGGCCAAGAAACTCTTAAAGAAATGCTTAATGTCCTTAATCATCAGGGAAGTGCAAATCAAAACAACCCTGAGATTTCACCTTACACCCATCAAAATGGCTAAGATCAAAATCTCAAGTGACAACACATGCTGGAAAAGATGTTGAGAAAGAAGAACTCTCCTCCATTGTTGGTAGGAATGTAAACTTGTAAAACCAGTTTGGAAATCCATCTGTCATTTTCTCAGAAAATTAGGAATAGAGCTTCCTTAAGATCCAGCTATACCACTCCTAGGCATATATCCAAAATTTGCTCAAGTACACAACAAGGACATTGCTCAACCATATTCATAGCAGCTTTATTCGTAACAGCTAGAACCTGGAAACAACCGAGATGTCCTTCAACAGAGGAATGGATACAGAAATTGTAGTACATTTACACAATGGAATTCTACTCAGCAATTTATAACAAGGAAATCATGAAATTTGGAGGCAAATGGTGGGATCTAGAAAAGATCATCCTGAGTGAGGTATCCCAGAAGCAGAAAGAAACACAGGGTATATACTCACTTCTAAGTGGATATTAGACATATAATATCAGATAAACATACTAAAATCTGTATACCTAAAGAAACTAAGCAAGAAAATGGGACCCTGGTTAAGATGATCAATCCTTGCTCAGAAAGACAAATGAGATGGACATTGGAAGGAGAAAACAGGAAACAGGTTAGTCGACTACCACAGAGGGCCTCGGAAAGACTCTACCCAGCAGTGTATCAAAGCCAATGCTGAGAGTCATAACCAAACTTTGGGCAGAGTGAAGGGAGTCTTATGAAAGAAGGGAGACATCAGAACCAAAAACTCTCGGCACAGGGGTCTTTTCTGAGACTGATTCTCTAACCAAGGACCATTCATGGAAATAACCTAGAACCCCTGCTCAGATGTAGCTCATGGAAGCTCAGTATCCTAGTGGGTTTCCTAGTAAGGGGAACAGGGACTGTCTCTGACATCAACTCAGGGCCTGGCTCTTTGATCACCACCCCCTGAGGGGGAAGCAGCCTTGGAGGACACAGAGGAGGACAATGCAGCCAGTCCTAATGTGACCTGATAAGCTAGGTTCAGATGCAAAGGGAAGAGGTCTTCCCCATCATTGGACTTTGAAAAGGACATGGGAGGATATGAGGGACAGAGGGTGGGATAGGGAGGGAATAAGTGAGGGAGCTTCCGTGGTAGCTCAATAACCAATTGGTTTCCCATAGTGAGGAGAACAGGGACTGTTTCTGACATTAACTCATTGACAGGCTTTTGACTCCCCATCCCCCAAGGGAGGAGCAGTCCTGCTAGGCCACAGAGGAGGACTTTGCAGCCAACCCCGAATATACCTGGATAAAACAGGGCCAGAAGATAGGGGAGAAGGTCCTCCCCAATCCGTGGACTTGGAAAGGGGCAGGAAGGAGATGATGGAGGGAGGGTGGGGTTGGGAGGGAATAAGGGAGCGAGATACAGCTGGGATGGAGAATTAATAAAATGTAACTAATAATAACAAACAATAAAAAATTTAAAAAAAAAACAAGGAAATCATAAAATTTTAGGCAAATGGTAGAAATTAGAAAAGATCATCCTGAGTGAGGTGACCCAGAAACAGAAGTGTATACT
>REGO01000540.1:267433-305535 GCA_010120015.1 Rhombomys opimus
ATGGAACCTTCTCCAAAACATACCACATAGTTGGTCACAAAGCAAGCCTCAACAGATACAAGAAGATTGAAATAATCCCTTGTATCCTGTCTGATCACCATGGAATAAAGCTGGACCTCAATAACAACAGAAATAGCAAAAAGCCTACACATACATGGAAACTGAACAACTTGCTACTAAAAGACAGCTGGGTCAGGGAAGAAATAAAGAAAGAAATTAAAATCTTCCTAGCACTCAATGAAAATGAAGACACAACATACCCAAACTTGTAGGACACAATGAAGGCAGTGCTAAGAGGAAAGTTCATAGCACTAAGTGCCTGCTTTATAGATTTGTCTGAAGATTAAATGAGATATGACATTTGAAGTACTGACAAGGCCTGCACTAATTGTTTGTGTGGAGGCAGAGTGAAATTGAGTGAAGCAGACAGGAACACAGTAAAACTCATCTATATGTCATATAAAAATGAGAATTAAATGAATTAGAGATTCCAATTCTAATATAAAAGTCTGCTTCAAAAAATATCTGTGTATCTTAGACTGTTCCTCAAGAACAAATCGTGGTGGAATATGTCTTTTGCCTACCAAGAAGCAGTAAACAAGGAGATAAAGCTTCTGGAGTTGTTGTATGTAGAAGGTCCTTGAAATGATAAAGAATATATATGTATGAATACCTTATTGGACCTCCTCTGTTACTGGTACACTAATCTCCATGACAGAAGGTGAACATGACAAGGTCTGCTTGACTAAGTCAAGGGTATAAATATTATTTCTAGGAAGAAAAGTGACATTTAAAGCGATGTAACATGTGTCATGTGATGGTTCAGAGCGTACCAGATTCCCTGGATAAGGATTTACAGCATGTATAAATGATCATCTCAAATCTTCCTCGAACAGTGGTTTTGATTTTCAGTACTTGAATCAATGAATTACATATGCTAATAAAAGAGGCGTTAGCTTCTACCTTCAGCATTCTACATGTATTTAATTTTTAAAATGCAAGTTATTTTGAGAATAGAATCCAATGAAAGAATAAACTGTCCCTATCTTCCCCGACTTCTGATTCTATCCTATTTGCCCTTTTGAATGAGGATTAAGCCTCTTCCCTAGGTTCCTCCTTGTTGTTTAGCTTCCTTAAGTCAATAAGTTTTAGCATGTTTATCCTACATTGTATGTCTAATATCCACTTATAAGTGAGTATATACCATGTTGTCTTTCTGCTTCTGGATTACATCACTCAGGATGAACCTTTCTAGTTCTATCCATCTGCCTGTAAATTTCATGATTTCCTTGTTTATAACTGCTGAGTAGTATTCCATTGTATAAATGCACCACAATCCTCATATCCATTTGTTGGCTGAGGGGCATCTAGGTTTTTTTTTTCAAATTCCAGCTATTATGAATATAGTTGCTATGAATAGTTGAGCAAATGTCCTTGTTGTATGGTTGAGCATCTTTTGGGTATATGCCCAGGAATGGTAGAGCTGGACCTTTTGAAAAATATTTTTCTTGAGGTAGCGCTACTCCTAATTTTCTGAAAAATCACCAGATTAATTTTCAAAGTGGTTGGACAGTTTACATTCCCACCAGCAATGAGGAGGGTTCCTCTTTCTTCACATCCTCTCCAGCATATGTTATTTCTTGAGTCTTAATCTTAGTGTTTCTGATGACTGTAAGGTGAAATCTCAGGGTCGTTTTCATTTGTACTTCCCGGATGACTAAGGACATTGAGCACTTCTTTAAGTGTTTCTCTGTTGTTCAGTATTCCTCTGTTGAGAATTATCTAAGAGTCCACCCATCACAGTATCGAACCAGATACTGAGACTCATAGCCAAACATTTGCAGAATGCAGGGAATGTTATGGAAGAAGTACGAGATAGAAAGACCTGGAGGAAACAAGAGATCCACAAGGAGACCAACAGCGCCAAAAACTTCTGGGCCCAGGTTGGCCTACAAAGACTGATGAATCAACCAAGGACCATCCATGGAGAGGACCTAGACCCCTGCTTAGATGTAGCCCACTGGCACCTCAGTCTCCATATGGGTTTCCTGGTAAGGGGAGCAGGGCAGTCACTGTCTGCCTTTAATCACTGCACCCTGGTGAGGTGGCTTTACTAGGCCACAAAGAAAGAACATCTAGACAGTTCTGATGAGACCTGATAAGCTAGGGTTAGATAGTAGGGGAAAAGGGCCTTCTCTATCAGTGGTCTAGGTGAGGAACATAGTGGGAGAAGAGAGAGGGAATGGGACCAGTAAGGGATGAGGGAGGGGGGAATACAGCAAGGATACAAAGTGAACAAATTGTAAAAAATATTAATAAATGAAAAAAGAAGCTTAAGGCTGTATCTTGTCCATAATGTTTCCAAACTCATAACTACTATTATTGATGGCTGTAACTTTTTTGTTTATTATCTTTTAATAGTTTTAGATATGATCCACTGTATTAATGACTTCACTCTCCAAACACAATAAAATCACTTACGAAATGCGTTATAGATAAACTACAATAAATTATCACAAAATCAAGAAAAAAAAAGAATAAGTGGATATTCATTTGCTGGAACTCCTCTGCTTTCAGAAGTGAGACTGTAACAGAAACTTTTTAGGGGAATGAAGTTAAGTGTATTAAATCTGATGCTTCAAGGGTACCATCATGAACAGAACCATATCTTAGAATAAGGATCCAAGTAGTCATTATTGCAGAAAATTGAGTTTAGAAGAATAGTCCATTAAAGCAGAGAGTGATTTCCCCAGGTGTATGTATCCTGATGTCTCTTTTGTCAGTGACAGTGTCTCTATCCTAAAAATAATATAATATACTTCTACCTGGATGCTATTCTTTCCACAAGAACTCGATAATCACATTTTATTACCTAGAATACTTTGGCCTTTATATTTCACAATGTGGATTCAAATGACTGCCCCTCACTTGATGATTCGTTATTATCCTCAACCACTGCAGAGGAGGACAGGAAGAGGGAGGGTGTGATTAATGTTCTAGTCAATGAACTGCCACAGAGCAGAGAAGAGTCAAGGTGATTGTAAAGGAAACTGTTATTCTTGTTTTGGATTTCTTAGTCATAATTGATATAAGATATTATTATTCAGTTGTGTTATTATTACAACAATAATATTGTGTATAGTGTTATAAAATGAAGTCAAGCTGTGAGATAGTCATGTGCATTACTTAAGGCAGAAATGTCTTAAAAGCATACTGTGAAACAGAAGAACAAAACAGCATGCACTGGAATTTGAAAAGACTTGATAACTGGGACTAATTTTCCAAAATTCATATTTGAAACTGAAGTGATTTTTATTCAAAACAATTAACAACAAGTCATCTGCTGCTAGAAAATGAAAGAATGGGAACATCTCTAAAAAGTGATCACACCAAATTAGAGGCTTTCTACAAGAAAAATAAAAAGAAGTGACAGATTTCTGCATCTCAACATAGTACCACTTAAACTTTAGAGAAGACGTTTTTGGGAAAAAGCTGTTTCCTTAATTAAGGCCAGAAAGAACATGAGAATAAGTGCTAACACTTTGAAGCCATCGACAGAGTTAACCAGCTGTGTTTAACCTAGTCTCAGAAGGACAAAGAAAAGCACCTGCACACATATCAGTTGAAACTGGGCTTGCTTAACAATGTGGACTAGATAGGCCTAATTCAAGATGACTAATGCCAAACAATATACAAAATAAAGATGCCTGTGTGTGCACTGAAAAGTAATCTAAACTATAGCTCATACTTTTCTGAAACCAAATTTGTTTTCAATGAAAAAATAGAAGAGAAAAAATTATATATTCACTTTCAACATATTTTTCTAAAAATAAAATGTTGCATCATCATCAGATGATCAGTACTATTTTTAATACAAAGGTCTTATTCTTTTTAAATTAACTTATTTTTTATATTAATTACAGTTTATTCACTTTATAACCCAGCTGTAGCCTTCTCCCTCATTCCCTCCCAATCCCACCTTCCCTCCCTCATCTCCTCCCATGCCCCTTTCCAAGTCCACTTATAGGGGAGGTCCTCTTCTCCTTCCATCTGACCTTAGTTTATCAGGGCTCATCAGGACTGGCTGCATTGTCTTCCTCTGTGGCCTGGCAAGGCTGCTACCCCTTCAAGAGGGGTGGTGATCAAAGCACCTGCCACTGAGTTCATGTTAGAGGCAATCCCTTTTCCCATTACTAGGGTACCCACTTGAATACTGAGCTTCCGTGGACTACATCTGAGCAGGGGTTCTAGGTTATATCCATGAATGGTCCTTGGTTGGAGTATCAGTCTCAGGAAAGACCCCTGTGCTTAGATATTTTGGTTCTGTTGCTCTCCTTGTGTAGCTCCTGTCCTCTCCAGGTCTCACTATTTCCCGCTACTTTCATAAGATTCCCTGCACTCTCCCCAAAGTTGGGTTATGAGTCTCAGCATCAGCTTTGATGCACTGCTGGGTAGAGTCTTTCAGAGGCCCTCTGTGGTAGGCTCCTGTCCTGTTTCCTGCTTTCTCCTTCTTCCAATGTCCATCCCATTTGTCTTTCTGAGTGAGGATATTCTTTTTTATTGTATGCATTATTAATAAAAGAAAGTTTCTTCCACTTTCTAAAACATGGAGAGGATAATTTTTCTGTTGTCATAGGCAGGTAAACACTAGGGGTCATTATTCTTAAAATATTTTTGAAATTTAGATTTTACAGTGCCTATGTATGTTAACACAAGGAATTGCATTTGAAATACTGAAAATAGTGTATTTAAAAACAGAGATGGGGAGAGGGTTTGGTGGATAAAGTTCTTACAGGTCAAGAGTTAAGAGCACAATCAAATATCCAGAAACCTGGCAAAGTGAGGCAACTATTGAGGCCAAAGTCAGCCAAACTCTCAGGAGGCAAAGGCAAGGAATCCCTGGAATAAGTAGACTACCATAGCAATGGATGAAGCAATGAAGAGACCTCACTTCAGTAAGTAAAGTGAGAGGTGTGGAGAAAGACACCTGAAGTAATTTCGGACCTGCTTGAGCAAACATTTATGTGTGCGCACACGGTTTTTCCAACAGAAGCCCAGAACACCCACATAAAACAAAGAGAGAGATGCTGGGACGGTGAGAGGAAGGAAGGAAAGAAGGAAGGAAGGAAGGAAGGAAGGAAGGAAGGAAGGAAGGAGGGAAGGAAGTAAGGAAGGAAGGAAAGGAGGGAGGGAAGGAGGGAGGAAGGAAGGACTACTCCCTCACTCAGGTAAAACCAAACGTTTCATATTCATTAGAGCACAAAACTCCGGCCTTGCTCCGGATAGGAGTGTGGCATGTTCATTCACAGTCTAAACTTAGTTCTCTATGTGCTGTATAATATGTAGCACATTCTAGTGTCAACCAGTATCACAGAATTGTAATTACATTATTACTTTTCATTACAAATCACTGCCACAAAGTTTTATTCATTTTGGGTGATAAGTATTAGTATTGTGTAATGCACTATTCCAAATCTCAACAACTTTCCCAATCTTTAGAATTTGTTCTTTCAATTTGCTCTCATTAATGAGTCAGCTTGGATTGGTTCCAGGATCCCGATCTGTCTGAACTTCTGCCCACCTACACACATTGGGACAGGTACTGAAATCCTCCGCACACTGAAGAAGCAACAAATCTCTCCACATCTCAAGGGAATGCAAGCACACTAAAATAGTAAAGCTATGTCAACTAGTTGAATGTCTTCCTTGTTTCTTCTTTCAACCCTAACATCAAGCCCTCGATGCTAAGAGATGTTCCCTCTCTAAATTCACTTCACTATATCTTCTTTTTTTAAGGTTTTACTTATATGAAATTTTCTCTTTATTGTTTATCTTAATGCTCCCATTTCTGTTAAGTATATATTATATACATTAAAAGGAACAAATCTTTAATGAGACATTGTCCTTTCTACCTGCTGTTGATTATTCAGAGAAGGGGAAAGTTTTCTTTTCTTCTCTCTACCGCTTTGCTAATTATGCCTTCCATGATACTTTTGGGCTTCCTTACTCTTTCTCCACTATGTCCTTCCCCTCCCACATGGCTAATTTTTATAGCAATCTGAATGGAAGAAGAGGATATTTAACCACATTATTTTATTTTCTGATTGTGGATTTAAAATATTTAGCTAATAACTATGACTGTAAACAGCTAAAAGATATTTTAGATATTGACATAAGTAAATACTCAAAATAATAATTGAAAACATATCCACATAATGAAATACAATTATCATCTGCCTTAATAGTTGCTAATCACTTTGACATTAGAGTTGGACATACTTTGAAACTTCCCTTAGTCATTCTGATTTACTTGTTGATGCTTCCAGTATACTTCTTGATTTCACTGTCCAGACGCAGGCATTCATCAACTAAATGGGATTTAGTGATAAGAGAAATTTTATAGACTGTTGAATGAAAATAAAACAAAATAAATTGTCCATCAATGATGAGAAGAAACACATATTTAAAGCTTGCTGTCATTCAGCTTTAACATGTTTTAAATCTACATTAATGAATTCATCTAATAAATGGTTACCACCTACGTGCTCCATGAAGAGCTGTGTTTGTAGCCATAGGAGCATCAAACAAATTGCAGTCCTCCTTAAGATTGCGTTCTATGCTCAGCATGTAAAGGAAGTTGCCGTCAAGCCAGTCAGTCTGACAATCCGAATTCAATCACAAGACCCCACGCAGTGGAGAGAAGTGCCTTGCTCATGCTGCTCTCTGCCTCCCACAAGAACACCATGGCAAGCAGTTTTCCCTCAGCATACAAAAATTAATTAATTTTAAAGGGTTGTACTTGAATCATACAGAAGTTTTCATACATTTCATTAAAATGAAATGAAAGGGAGGACAGTGTTAGTTTGGTAAGGTGGTGGGTTAATCGCAGATTACAGCCTAGGATCTGGGGAAAATTGTGAGAAGAGCAGATAGGAGACTGGTAAGAGAGAAAAAGATGGCATGAAAACAGGAAGACAAAGTGGAGGCAGTATAATTATCCATGGTGGCCTTGTTCACTCATGTATCAAACTGCCCCTTGTAGGTTTTCAGGCCCAAAACAAACATCTTAGAAAAGGACTCTGATTACCTTTAAAATCAATTCACAAATGTGGATTTAATTGTCCTTAGACAAATAACATGCAGATTTTAATTTTTTTAAATTAAATTATGAGACTTAGGGCCAACTGTTAGGCAGAGTGCATGGAATCTTATGAAAGAAGTGGAAAATATTTAGATCTGGAGAGGACAGGAACTCCACAAGGAGAGCAACAGAACCAAAAAATTTGAACACAGGGGTCTTTCCAGAGACTCATACTCCAACCAAGTACCATGCATGGAGATAACCTAGAACCGCTGCACAGATGTAGCCCATGGCAGTTCAGTCTCCAAGTGGGTTCCATAGTAATGGGAACAGGAACTGTCTCTGACATGAACTGATTGGCCTGCTCTTTGATCACCTCCCCCTGAGAGGGGAGCAACCTTACCAGGCCACAGAAGATGACAGTGCAGCCACTCCTGATGAGATCTAATAGACTAGGATCAGAAGGAAGGAAAGGAGGACCTCCCCTATCAGTGGACTTGGGGAGGGGAATACTTGAAGAAGGAGGAGGGAGGGTAGGATTACAAGGGGAGGAGAAAGGGGTTTATGGGGAGATACAAAGTGAATAAAGTGTAATAAAAGATAAAAAAATATTTTTTAATATTGGTTTTATAACTTTGTATCTCACTCTCTCATTCCCTCCCAATTCCACCCTCTCTCCCTCATCTTCTCCCTACCCCTTTCCAAGCACACTGACAGGGGAGGACCCCTCCCCTTTCATCTGACCCTGGTTTATCAGGTGTCTTCAGGCCTGGCTGCTAAGTCCTCCTCTGTGGCCTAGCAGGGCTGCTCCTCCCTCGGGTGGGGGTGGGAGGGAGGTCAAAGGGCCAGCCATTGAGTTCATGTCAGAAAGTGTCCCTGTTCCCCTTACTAGTATTCCCACTTGGATACTGAGCTGCCACGGGCTACATCCCAGCAGACGTTCTAGGTTATATCCATACATGGTCCTTGTTTGGAGAGACAGTCTCACAAAAGACCCCTGTCCCCAGATATATTTGGTCCTTGTGGAGCTCCTGTCCTTCTCAGGTCCTGGGTAAGATGATCAACCCTCATTTAGAAAGAAAAATGGGATGGACATTGAATGTAGGAGAAAACAAGTAACAGGACAGAAACCTACCACTGAGGGTCTCTGAAAGACTGCATAGCAGTGTACCAAAGCAGATGCTGAGACTCATAATCAAACCTTTGGCAGAGTACATGGAATCAAATGAAAGAATGGGGAGTTAGCAGATTTTAATTTTTAAATATGTTTTTATTTAAAACATTAAAATGTATTTGAATGAGTGTCAGTGTGTGTATGTTGCTCTGTGTGCATGTGTGTTTTATTGTCCTAACAGGGTCTTATGCTTATGAGCTAAACCTTCACCTTAAACTTATTTTGATCTCACATTCCTCCATGTAGAGATAAATTTAATCACTTGCTTATACATAACCTACAATATGAGATTTTGTCTTTTATTATAATTTGAAATCTTAAAACTTATTTTCATTTAATTAAATGAAATAAGTTTAATTAATTAAACTTACCTAATTTATTTTAAAATGATAGACATTATTTTCTTAGTAAACCAATAATTAACACTTTCATTTGTCCTTCCCTTTAAATTTGGAGTCCCTTTAATTTTTAGTTTATCAATGTGGATAGCATATTTAGTTATTATAACATTTTAAAATTGTCTGAGTAATGTAAATCGTGACAATATCATGGATATTGTTTACATTTAAATAAAAATAAAAAATGATTTTTAATAGGAATGTATTTTATGTGAAGCTGGCTACCTGTAAGCACTAACTGACATGGCTCATATTCATGCTGGAATTCTTAACGGCAGTAAAGTACTAATCAGATTGATGTGATTCGTTTTCCGTATAATTTTCTTTATACATATTCCAAATAATATTCTGTTTTTATCTGTCATTATATAAACTCAGACTTATCAAACAAGGTTAAAATGGTTAATGCTACATCTGTGCAGGGGTTCTAGGTTATCTACATTCATAGTCCTTGTTTGGAGTATCAGTCTCAAAAAAGACCTCTGGGCCCTGAGTTTTTGGTTCTGATGCTCTTGTGGAGTGCCTGTCCCCTCCAAGTCTTTCATCTGCCCCTTCTTTCATAAGATTCCCTGCACTCTGCCCAAAGTTTGGTTATGAGTCTGAGCATTTGCTTTAATACCTTGCTTTATAGAGACTTTCAGAGGCCCTCAGGGGCTGTCTCTGACATGAACTCAGTGGCTGTCTCTTTGATCACCTCTCCCATAAGGAAGTGCAGCCTTACCAGGCCATAGAGGAAGACAATGCAGACAGCCCTGATGAAACCTGATAGGCTAGGGTCAGATGGAAGTGGAGGAGGACCTCTCCTATTACTGGACTGGGGGAAGGACATGGGAGAAGAAAAGAGAGGAAGGGTAGGATTGGGAGGGAGCAAGGAGGGGGCTACTACAGCTGGGATACAAAATTGTATGTAATACAAATAAATTAATTTTAAAATAATAATTGTATTAAATATTGACAAATTAAGTAAAAAAGATTAATGCACCTTTTCATTTATGTTATAAAATACTTCTGAGTTCATTGCATGTTAAAATTTAGCAATGTAGGTAGGGTAAATTTTGGGTTGAAGTAGATGGATTGGTGTTCCCCTCCTTCTGCTAGGAGACTAGTATAGTTTGTGGGTGTCCTCTTCAGTCTCTATGGCCTCTGTTGCTAGGAGTCTCTGCTTGAGTAGCCCTCATGTCCTCCCAAGAACCTACCCTGACTTATGTCTCCAGCTTGTGACAGGGATACCCCACCCTCAGTTTCTCTTTTCTGTGCAGTCCTTTCTGTCTTCTCTTCCTTGCTCCCCCAGGTCTAATCTCCACTCTCTTAAATCTCTGTTAGTCAATTGAGGGAATGTCCATCCAATACCTGGCCCAATCAAAGTCTCACCTGCCTCTTCCTCGATCACTTGATAGCAAAAAGAGTTGTGTATAAAAAGCAAACTTCTGGAAGTATCCCGTCCCTGATTTCCAGACGTACTTCCTGTTTTCGTATTGAACCTTGACCTCATGGCCCGTTTTAAAGTCTTTTAGTCAATGTATAATGTACAGTGCAACTTTTACCATTGCACGATCTGTGCTATCACGCAGGAGCAGCACCCTTCCACCATACATTAGGGGTGTTTGTTTTGGTGCTTCTTTGAGAAGACATAATTATATCCTTTTCAAATTTCAAATGATTCGGAAATTATTCAGAGAGAAACTCTCATTTTCTGCTTGGTGTACTTGCTTAAATAGAAGGTAAACATTGTTTTCCATCCATGCTCTGTGTGTGTGTGTGTGTGTGTGTGTGTGTGTGTGTGTGTGTGGTGCATGCGTGCATGCATTTATGTATGCTAGTTACAGTTAATTTGTTTGTTTCCTTTGCTTTAATGTGTGTCAGGAAACACCTACTCTATGCCATGAATTTTAGTTATGTCAATGGGCAGATCCTTTCACATCACTGATGCAGACAACTGTTTAACTGTTTTATTTTTCTTTTCAAGTTAGTTTTAGTTTTGTTCTCAACTCTTTTAAGAACACTTCACTCTTAAATGATAGATCACACAATCTTCTAGCAGATCAAAAAACTTTATGCTTTTAAAGAAACACACAACTGCTCTCAGGTATAGAAACCTTACAGATAGAATGTGAAAGTAGATAGAACTGGTGATTTGTTTGATGTTTCTTGGTATTTGTTGGAGGCTTTCAAATCAACATCGTGTTTGTTTTTTGTTTGGTTTTACCATAACCAAAACCAACATAGGGCTGAATTTTTCTTTTCTTTTCTTTTCATTCTTACTGATGTAATATATGAAAAAATTTTGTCTAAGATATTCAGGGTCTGTCCATCACTGAAGGGAGACTGGGCAGAAAGGTTTGCTTAATCACAGGTTCACACTTAGCATTCTTGTATGTCCCCAATCACTTGACTTGGGATATTGATTTTGGCAATGGCCTGAGCTCACCTGCATCAAAACTTTCACAAGCCAATATGATGAATGAAATTACTCAATTGTGGCTTCCTTTTAAAGTATACTAGAATGTGTAAAATTGAAAATTAAAGCTAAATAGTACTGAGCTTATAGCAATAAAGGAAAATGATTATTAAAAAGTGAGACAAAAAGCTTTTGCAATACCAAGAAGAAAGAACATAGCTAAGACAAACAAAGATACTTTATGCTAAAGCGTAAGCAAGGATAGAAAGAATGCCATGTGAGACAGTGAGATGGTAGAGTGGAGTGAATTCATGGATAAACAAAGAAGTTTCTTTGTGTGTGTTTCTTCACAGCATTTGATTTTTAAAATAACTTTTAAAGAATATTTTAATAAAATAAATCTAAAAATATTTCAATATTCTTAAAATTATGAATAATTTTCAATATCCCAAGTCTATTATCTCCAGGAAGAAGGATGTGATTTGATACCTTGTTACTGTTTCCATCTTAAGACTGTGTTCCATTGGGGTAAAACAAATTTTCCTTATCATCATTATTGGGGAGAATGAGGCAAATGTTTCCCATCCTTAGTTCTTCGCTTTTACTTACTTCCTACTTATCTCATCATCTTCCCCACAATTTCATAAGCTGAGAAATGAAGCCCTCCCAGAAATAAAACACAGCTGCACTGATTACATCCCAAAAGTCCAAAATAGACATTACCACATTTATTTACTGTAAAGATCCAGCAATGCCTCTAAGAAAGTGCAGAGTAGGGGAAGAGGAAGGAAACCATTGCTAAAATGTTGAAAAATCAAAATTACAGAATATCATTTGAAGAGATGATTAATATATTTATTAATTAACAAATTTTTAATATTGTGTTTGGGTTCTATATTAAGCTTAAAATAAGGGTATAGAATTGATTAATTTTACTGGGTCATTTTTTATTAAACTAGCTGTTTATTGCTTAACACATTTTATTCAAAAGTCAGAGTTTCATTGACTTTTCAGAGTACCTATTTAAAAGGCATCAGCACACAATTAAATTATTTAAAAACACAACAAAATTTTCCATTCAAAAACAGATCAATGTGTTATTAACTAACATTTATTACTATAGCCAATTAAAACATGTACATTGTAAAATAAAATTGTTTAAAAATATGATTTCTTTACTATGCCAATGTACTAGTTAAAATTAAATGTGAGAAAATCAAATGAAAATATTGAAGATCATAAAGTATAAGTTTACTGATTTGAAAATATTTTATTACTAACTTTAAAAGAAATTTATTCACTTTACATCCTTGTTATAGCCTCATTTCTCTTCCCTTCCCCGTCTCACCTTCCCCACCTCCCACTCTCCCTCCCTCTTTTTATCAGAAAAGGGTGGCTCTCTTTGCCACTCACCCCAGCTCAACAAATTGCATCAGTACTGAACATGTACTCTTCCGCTGTGGCCTGGCAAGGGAGCCCCGCCATGGGGAAGTGGTCAAAAAGCTGGCAAGTGAGTATCTGTCCAAAACAGTCTCCATTTCCCTTACTAGAGGACCCATAAAAGGCCAAAGCTCCCCTCGGTTCATCTTGGTAGGGTGCCTAGGACCATTTCAAGGGGCATGGTCTTTGATTGATGATTCAGTCTCAGCGGGTCATTTTTTTTCTTTCCTCCCACTTTTCCACAAGATTCCCTATGTTTGACTGTGATTCTCAGCTTTTGTTTTAAAGAGCTGCTAGACAGTCTTTCAGAAGACAACTCTACCAGGCTTCTGTCTGCAAGATTAGCAGAGCATCCTTCATAGGTTAGGGGATTTGTAACCTTCCATAGGGTGGGTCTTTATTTATTTATTTATTTATTTTTACCTCCAGATGATCTGTTGTTATACAGGATCACTTTGGTAATTCTGGTTTGTTTGTTTGTTTGTTTGTTTGTTTTTCCATACAAAGTTGAGAATTGCTCTCTCAAGGTGTGTAAAGAATTGTGTTGGAATTTTGATGGGATTTGAATTGAATCTATAGATCACTTTTATAAAATGGCCATTTTTACTGTGTTAATCCTAACAATCTATGAGCATGCGAGATCTTTTTATCTTCTGATTTCTTCTTTAATTTCTTTCTTCAAAGACTTGAAATTCTCATCATACAGGTCTTTCACTTGCTTGGTTACAGCTACACGAAGACATTATTATTTGTGGTTATAGTGAAGGGTGTTGTTTCCCCAATTTCTTTCTCAGTCCATGTATCATGTGCACATAGAAGGGCTTCTGATTTTTTTTTTTTTAAATTATTTTGGTATTCAGCCATTTTGCTGAAAGTGTCTATTATCAATGGAAGTTTTCTGGTAGAATTTTTGGAGTCATTTATGCATTCTATCATATCATTTGTGAATAGTAATACTTTGAATTTTTCCTTTCCAACTTGGATAGCCTTCATCTCCTTTAGTTGTCTTATTGGTCTAACTAGGACTTCAAATACTTTATTGAAGAAATACAGAGAGAGTGGGAAGCCTTGTCTAATCTCTGGTTTTAGTGAGATTACTTTAAGTTTCTTTCCATTTAATTTTGCTTTCTCTAGGCTTGTTGTATATTACCTTTATTGCTTTTGGGTGAACACCTTGTTTTCCTGATCTCTCAAAAACCTTTAGCATAAAGGAGTATTGGGTTTTGTCAACAGATTTATCTGCATCAAATGAGATGAACATGTTTTTTTTTATCGTTTCAGTTTGCTTATTTGATGAATTATAATGAGAAATTTTTCATATATTGAACCATCCCTTGGATGAAGACTACTTGATCATGGTGGATGATGTTTATGATGTGTTCAGGAATTCATGATCATGGTGGATGATGTTTATGATGTGTTCAGGAATTCATTTCCACTCAGATATTTTATATTGCCTCTAGCTGTTATGTAGCTGTTATGTGTCTTTGTTATCTTTCTCTGCCAGTTTATTGTTTGTATAAAGAACTACTACTATTTTTTTTTAGTTAATTTTGCATCCAGCCACTTTGATGAAGGTATTTTTCATGTGGAGGTGATCACTCATAGAATTTAAGGGTCACTTAAGTATACGATAATATCATCTGTGACTAGAGATACTTTGACTTCTTTCTTTCCAATTTGTTTCCCCTTAATATCCTTCAGTTGTCTAACTGATGTACCTAGAACTTTAAATACTATATTGAAGAGACATGGCGACAGTGGGAAGCCTTTGTCTCTTATTTTAGTGGAATTGCATTGAGTTTCTCTCAGTTTAATTTGATGTTAAATATTGGTTTTGTGTATATTGTCTTTATTATGTTTAATTATGGCTTTGTGTTCCTGATATTTCCAAGACTTTCATCATGAAAAGGTGTTGGATTTAGTCAAAGGCTTTTTCTGCATCTAATGAGATGGTCTATGATTTTTTTCTTTCAGTTGTTTACATAGTGGATAACATTGATAGATTTTCATATATTGAACCATCATTGCATCCCTGGAATGAAGCCTACTTTATCATGATGAATAAGGTTTTTTTGATAAGTAATTGGATTAGGTTTGTACGTATTTTTGCATCAATGTACATAAGGGAAATTGGTCTGAAATTCTCTTTCTGTGTTGGGTGTTTGTGTGGGTGAGGTATCACGTTGACTATAGCCTCAAAGAATGAGTTTGACAGTGTCCCGTCAGTTTCTATGTTGTGGAATGGTTTGAGGACTGGTGGTACTACCTCCTCTTTGAGGGTTGGGTAGAATTCTGCACTGAAACCATCTGTCTCTGGGCTTTTATTAGTTCTGAGACTTTAGTGGCTTTTTCTATTTCCTTAGGTGTTATAGATCTAGTGAGAATGTTTACCTGATCTTGATTTGATATTAGTTTTAACTCCTTGCTTTGGCCTCAATCCTAGAACTCTATCAAAGCTATTTGTTTGTTTATCAAACTCAGGATAATGAGAGGCAAGGAAGTAACAAAATTCATTTGAGCACAAAAATTGTGTTTTGAAAGAATGATACAAATATATCTTTTAGCATGTCTTAAGGAAGCTATGATGGTGTTAATTATTTGAGGTTAGACACTTGTGGGATATTTACCTTTTCCATGCTAGACAAATGCTTTACAAGATATAGGGTTTTCCACGCTAGACAAATGGTTTACATCTGACATGAGCACATGGATCTCAAATTCTGTCCGTTTTCTTTCTGTCTCATAAAGGCTGGCTTTATAAACATATCCCAGCACTCTTGGCTAGCGTTTATAAACACTATTATACTATGAAATTGATTTTCTTTTTCAGCTCTAATTTTTTTGCCTGGTTAGTTCCTGGAACTTCCTTAGATTGGAGTTAGTGTTTAGGGAGAACAGGTATGAGAAAAGAGGTGGAAGGGTGTGACTGGGAGGAGAGCACAGAGTGTGATTTGATGACAATATTTCCTAATTTGCTACATAAATTTTAAACTCATGGTTATAATTTTCTAATGTTTTATAATATGAAAACTTCTACTATTACCAATTTTGACTGCCAACTGAAGATAAATTGACTTTTTCGTCCTAGCCAATACATGTATTGATTTACATGCAAAATTGTGTATTTCGGGAGTATGTATGTATATATATATATATATATATATATGCATAAATACATATTAGTATTTCCCTGTTCTTCCCTAGCATTCACATTGTATACTGTATATATTACATATTATATGTTACTATTACATGTATACATCTTATATCAACTGGGAAGTCATTACCTTTCCAACCATCAGCAAATATCAATTGGGTATTAATGTTTTCAGTTTTATTGAGAAATAGTTAACAGATACAAAAATGTAAATCATAGCTACACAATGATACATTCTATGGTTGTGAAAAGATTATCAAAACTGAGCAAGTAAACACATGTATCTTTTTACGTATCAGTGCTGTTTACTACGGTCCGACTCTCCCTCCTTTCTCTCCAATCTTGTCCCTGGTAACAATCATTTTATTTGGGGCTTTTTGGAACTTGGCTGTGTTAGCTTGCATATCTAAGCTGGATCATGCAGTATTTATCTGTTAATACCTGGTTTATTTTTCTCATTGTAATATTTTTCTCAGGCATCCATGGCTACTTGTATTTCCTAAGTACATACAGCAGGGTAGGGATGCATTAAAAATCAGGATTAGGATGTTATGTAGTAGTCAACTAATCTCCAGGGTTCCCCCTCAATGACTCTTCCAGTTTTTTATTTCTGTCAACAATACATAAACTTCATTTTTGTTCTGCAAACTTCTCAATGCTCTTCACTTTTTATATTAGCCATTTCCACTGCTATGATGAACCAACATTTCAGAAGAAAATCTATACATTAATGAATGCAGAAAATATGCTTAAATAATCTCGTTTTATTTTCTACATAGCTGCAGAAATTTCATCTCTTGCTAAAATGTATCACAGGTTTTATACACTTTCAGAAATATACTGTTTTTTTCCTGAAACACTGTAGTTGATTCGCCAGCTATAATGCTAAAATAATCAAACAATAATAAATCCTATTTGCATTTGCCTCCTGAATAAATATATGGGATAGTTACTAAAACAGCAACAGGCTGTAGTTAGCAGAGCTTCTGTGTGTGTAATTAAGTTAGCATTCAATTTTGTGTTGCCAAGTGGTTTGGGAACCAGAAGTTAAGAATCCTGGGTTCTGGGTTGTTATTTGTTTTATTGTTTTTAGAGTTGTTGTTTGAGTTGTGTGAGTGTGTGTGTGTGTGTGTGTGTGTGTGTGTGTGTGGTTGTTATTTTCATTACAGCATGGAGCTGATCAATGTGGTGGTTTAAATGATAATGATCCCATTGGCTCATGTATTTAAATGCTCATTGTTAGTTGGTGGAATGGTTTATGGAGAATAAGAGGCTTTTTTGGAGAAGGTGTGCTGCTGGGGTTGGCCTTAGGTTGTGGCACGCACAACAATAAAATGGGGCTTTAAAAACTGGAGATATTTCTGCTACATAAATTCTGAACATACACTCATATAATTAAGGTGACACAGTTGTACTTACTATGCAAAAATTAGACACATTCCTTCATTGTTTAATAAATTAACAAAAGAATATTTGTTAATCTTAGGAACGGGTGAAGCAGCAACCAGTTTCTTAAAAAGAAAATAAAATAATGTAGGATAAGTGACCTATATTACAGAGTCAAAGTAGTATTATATTACAAGGAAGGAAATTTGAGTAAGGGTTCACAATTAATAATGATTGATTACTTTCAATGAATGACATAGAAAATATAACTTCACAAAGTTCCTCTCTCCACACACCTTAGATGAAGAAAATTAGCCACATTTCCTATAACGCTCAGTGTTAGAAGTTTAATTTCCCTTTTATTCTTTATGGTTTATGTGAATTAAGTAAAATCTTCTGTTTGTGCTCTAAAAAATATTATTTAAAAGAATTTTTATTTTATTTTTTCACAATTTATTCATTATATATCTCAATTGAAGCCCCCTCCCTTAAATCTGCCAGTCTTCTACCCTATACCCTTCCTCCAGTCCAGTGAAAAAGGGAGTTCTCCACCATTGCCATCTGACCATAGCTTATTATCTCAGAACTGCCTCAATTCTCTTCCTCTGTGGCCTGGCAAGGCCGTATCACCAGGGCAGTGTGATCAAAGAGCAGGCAAAAGAGTTCACGATAGAGGCAGCCCCTGCTCCCCTCATTCAGAGATCCGTTTGGAGACTGAGCTGCCAATAGGCCACATCTGAGCAGAGTGCCCAGGTCCTCTCCATGCACTCCTGGGCATACATACACAAGATGTCCCACCATTCAGTAAAGACATTTGCTCAGCTATGTTCATAGCAGTTTTATGTGTAATAACCAGGATAAGTAAACAACCCAGTTGTCCCTCAGTGGAAAAAAATTGTGGTGCAATTCACAATGGAATACTATTCAGCTATTAAGAACAAGGAAATCATGAAATTTGCAGGCAACTGGAAGGAACCAGAAGAGATTATCCTGAGTGAGGTAGCCCAGAACCAGAAAGACAGACATGGTATACAATCACTTATAAGCAGATATTAGCTATATAATACAGATAGGCATCTACAGACCTAAAGAAGGTAAACATTAAAAGAATTTTTAAACATTTTTATTAATTAAAGTTTATTCACTTTGTATCCCCTCTGTAGCCCCCTCCTCCATTCTCTTCCAATCCCACCCTTCCTCCCTCTTCTCCTATGCCCCTCTCCCAATCCAATGATAAGGGAGGTACTTCTCCCTTCCATCTGACCCTGTTCTATCAGGTCTCATCAGGACTGGTTTCTCTGTCTTCCTCTGTGGACTGGTAATGCTGCTCCCCCCTCAGGTGGAGGTGATCAAAGAGCCAGCTACTGAGTTCATGTCAGAGACAGTCCCTGTTCCTATTATTGGGGAACCCTCTTGGACACTGAGCTGCTATGGGCTCAGTAGCTATGGGCTACTTCTGTGCAGGGGTTCTAGGTTATCTCCATGAAAAGTCCTTGTTTGGAGTATCAGTCTCAGAAAAGACCCCTGTGCCCAGATTTTTGGTTCTGTTGCTCTCCTTGTGGAGATCCTTTGGCTCAGAGGTTAAGCACAATGACTGCTCCTAAAAGATTTTTTTTTTTAAAGAGAATGAAAAAGACTAATATCTCTGGAGTTTGGTTTTCTATGTTTTTTTTTCTTTTTACATTTTCTACTGCCTCCAAGAAGAGCACACCAGTTGCTTATGCAATTCCAAAGAGTCAGCTCTAAAAACATGCATACAAGTGACATTATTCAGACTAAGAAGATTTTATTATAAATATAGATGCATATGTGTGTGTGTGTGTGTGTGTGTGTGTGTGTGTGTGTAACATCATCTCAGGAATAAAAGAGTTATTGAAGTTGAAAGAGAGGAATAAAAGAGAGTAGGAAAGGGTTTATAGGAATGGTGTAGCTGTATTAGTCTCAAAAATATAAAAAACACAAAACATCAAAGCAAATATTTTAATTCTTTTGTTCTCTAGAGAATATTTAAAATCCTATAAAACTGCTTTGGCATTATAGGACTCTCCAGTCATTAAAAAATTTACTCTATTTCTGACATGAACTCAATGTCTGGCTCTTTGACCTCCCCCTCCCCCACCCCAGAGGGAGGAGCAGCCTTGCTAGGCCATAGAGGAGGACATTGCAGCCAGTCCTGAAGAAACCCTATAAACTAGAATCAGATGGAAGGGGAGGAGGACCTCCCCTATCAGTGGACTAGGGGAGGGGCATAGGAAGATGAGGAAGAAAGGGTGGGACTGGAAGGAGAGGAGGGATGGGACCACTGCCAGAATGCAAAGTGTATAAATTATAATAAATAATAAATAAGATTTTTAAAATTTTTATATAAATAAATATATACATACATTTATTTTTTTTAAATTACTCTATAACCCAATCCAGCCTGTCACCAACTAACCAACAGATAGTTGGTGATATGATATTTTTCTTACTTGTCCATAGGCAGAAATTTAGAGTTCTCAGTGTATATAGACTTAGGGCTTGGACTTGTTGAATCACATAGACCATATAATTCTGTGACCTACTTGAAATCCTCTAATTCAATTTCTATTTTTTAATTTATAACTGTTATTAGTTCATAGAGAAATCTATACAATGAATTTTGATAGCATTCATCTCTTGCCTTTAAACTCTCTCAGATCAACATTCACCCCTCACTACCCATCTAACTTTGTCGTCCTGTTTTCTGACTGTTTAAAGTCCATGTTGTGCTTCTCATATGTGTGACCTTCCATTAGAGAGTTCTGTAGCTTCCAGAGGTCACATCCTTGAAGAGAATATCGTAGAATTTATTTTAATTGAATTTAGGTTTGTTTCATCCCAGCAAAAGCTTCTGGTGATTGTCTGAATATTGATGTTCAAAACCCATTAGCCTTGAAGAAGACTGAAGTCACATGTCCTGTGCTCATTACAAATTTAAGAATTGCCTCATTTGCTTTCTTCCCAAAGGCAGCTTTAATTCTACCGAAATCATGTAATTAATAAAAAGTGTGGCAAAGATGGAAAGCTATATTACCACTGTGTTTTAACTGGCATGCAATTAATACTTATGCATTTTGTTTGGAATGCCTAATGAAAACTAGTCATTTGTTAGAATTTGACAAAAGGAAATGAGTGAAAAATCATGCTCCTAAAATCACACAATTTGATTTAATTCAGGTATTAATTGACTATTTAAAACTAAGTATTTCTCTAATTGTGAGTCCTGGCACCAAAACAGTGGCTCAAAAGTGTCTGTATTCCATCATATCATTTGCAAATAGTCATACTTTGACTTCTTCCTTTCTGATTTGAATCCCCTTGATCTCCTTTCATTGATTGCACTAGCAAGGACTTTAAGAGCTATATTGAAGAGATATGGGGCAGCCTTGCCTGGCCACAGAGGAGGACAATGCAGCCAGTCTTGATGAAACCTGATAGGCTAGGGTCAGATGGAAGGGGAGGAGGACTCCTCCTCCCCTATCAGTGGACTTGGAGAAGGGCATCGGAGGAGATGAGGGAGGAAGGGTGGGATTTTGAGAGGACGAGGGAGGGGGACACAGCTGGGATACATAGTGAATAAACTGTAATAAATAAAAAAGTAATAAGTGCCTGTAACTCCACTCCCAGGCCACCTAAGACCTCTTCTGGCTTACATGGGGGACAAGGTTTTCATACGGTGTGCGTGTATGTATGCAGGCAAACACTCATACACATAAAATAAAAATAAATTTAAAAAAATCAAGTAAATTTTATATATAATAACATAGTAATAAACATAGAAATTTAAATATTGCACATGAATATATAAATGCTTAGGTGCATCATGCATATGATTTAAAGAAGACATGTTTAAATTTACATTAAAAAGACATATTAAAATATTTCTGTAAATTGAATAATCTGTTTAATAATATAACTTATATTTTTCTGTATCAGTTCATTGAAAGCACACTTACTTCCCTGAGCTGCTTTATTTTACACTATCCTATAGAAAATATGCAAGTTTTATAGATATGTTTACCACTAGTACGTAGGGGTCTATAAAGTTTTATTTGTCTTAATGTTAAATTTTACAATCAATTCATAGAATACTCTTGAATAAGGAAATTTGTCAATGTTTGTGATTTTTTCCTTTGACCTTTATAACATAATTTATTGTCACAATATTAAGGCTTTAGTTCCCAAATAATAAATAATAAATAAATAGATAGATAAATAAATAAATAAAATGACAGATTTTGAAGAATGGTTCTATTCTCTTTTCCAACTATCTTTATGTCTTGGCTATGTCAGATAGTTAAGCATGGATATCAGGAAAACATTCTCAGCATCAATCAAAATTTTAACTGTAGAATAATAAATTAGTTTTACAACTGTTTAACAAAAATTAATGTATATTATTTACAGGGAGCATGTTAAATGAGGTCAGGCTAAACAAGTCCTTTCTATGGAGATTAAATTAGTCATACTATTGCCTCTATATTTAAGCCACACTCTGGTTTCAAAATTCTTTAAAATATGTGTTGTGCTGTGTGTGTGTGTATTTGTGTGTGTGAGTGTTGACATTGGTCATGTAATTAACCATTGATAGAAGTAAGGACAAGGTCTGTTCTCTCCTAAACATAGATGAAGACACACATCTTCATTCATTGACCATTTTAAAGTGAAATATAATATGACCATAAAAATGAGTTTGAAAGCTCATAGCCATGAGGTAAGAATAATTATCAATGTCACTCTTTTGTAGCATCTTTACTTAAATATTTGTGAAATATTAGTTATATTGCTATCTACATCATATATTGTCTATGCTTTATTAGCTAGCATATATGATTTTGAGGACACATGAAGGAATGAAGAAATGAACAGTTAAGATTTATTCTTTGTTCTTTGAGAAGAAACTAATAGGACCTAATAACATAAAGGCTGAAAAAATGTGTCTGGTGGATTATTATATAACAGATCCAGGCTTTTCAGCTACTATATATTTAATTTCTATTAATGTGACAGTAGTAATAATAAGCTGTTTCCTTGGAGATTTAAGTGGTAAAATTCATTAACATTATAGTCATCAGAAATGTTTGTGCATTAAAATAGTACTTATGTACTTCTGTAACTCTTGCAGAATATAAAAGTTTTTCTTCTTTTCTTTTTGTGTGCTATATTCCTCCTTCCATTTTGAAATTTTTGGCAAAATAAATTGTGCTTATATGTTTCTGTAGAATAAGAAAATTGTTTTTAAAGTTATTTTTCTTTTTAACTTTCAAACTTTTGAAATTATTTCATTAGAATATGCTTTTAAAAGTCAAAGCTTGGGTGCTGGAGAGATGGTTCAGAGGTTAAGACCACAGGCTGTTCTTCCAAAGGTCCTCAGTTCAATTCTGAGCAACCACATGGTGGTTCACAACCATCTGTGAAATCCAGTGCCCTCTGCCTGCATTCAGGCAGAATGGGTCAAAACACTTCAACAGTTATAACTGATGTACAAAAGTACCCAGACTGTCCCGACAAACCTCAAACACCAAATCTGTTTAAATTTAAAGATTTTCCTTGAGGAATCCAATCTATGAATAATAGCTAAGGGCACTTTTCTTTTTTACTTTCCCATAAATATTGTATAGTGTACTTATAAACATAATTTAGTTAGGCATGCATTGTGCCAAATATATATATATACAAAGGACATACGCAAACCAAAAGGAATGAAATCTACAATCATTAGTAACACTGTTATTCCATAGAAGATGGTAATGTGTCTTCATAATGGAAAATGTAAATGACATCTACCGATGTGACTGTTCAATATTTATTACTTCCAAAGTATATTGATTCAAGCCTAGGTACCTGAAGACACGAGACCAACAAATTTTAGGTTGTATTGATTTTAACACTGCCTAGTCATATGTTAAAAACACTCAGATATGTGTTTTTTATACACAGAGTGTTTATAGAGTAAGTACACCAAATACGGTACCATAACAAATTTAACAATATATGTCATATGTTGATAACATGCATTTAGAGGGCTCCAATATGGCTACGGAGCTGCTCGGTAGTAGCTGAGGATGCACGTGACGTGGAAGCCACTCTCAGCAATATCATCCAGCTGCGCAGCCTGACGTGGATCTCCGTCCAGGGCAAGGCACTGGTAAGGCTACCTGCAGCTTTAGGTGGATGTCAGTTTGTCTAAGGGATGTGAGAGTGTCCTAAGCGTTTCCACAGACCCAGTTCACAACATCTCGGGACCTTTTGATCAGAAGTCCCCCAGTTAAAAGGCCATGAAAACCTCTTTGCTGTGGGGATAGATCCCAGCCTGGATGAGGCCTAGGCAAGACGACGATATAGCAGCTTTGAGCACCTTCTCTGACATTGATGAGGCCATGAGGTATGCTGACATCATGAGGCTAGTGAACAGCACTTCTTGGTGGTAATATTCAACATAGAACCCACTGGCCTAAAGTCAGGCTCCAGAACTCCCCACCAGCTTGAAGCAGGGCCTGGGCTGCTTCACGCAGATCAAGAACCATATCAGTCCTTTTATTGCACAGATTTGCAACACGCTGGCCCTGGGGGACATGAATGCTAACCAGCTGCCTCCAAGCTGGAAGAGCTTCACCTGTCATTAGACCCGTTAGTGAACAGGTCAAGGACCCTGAACAGATGGCCTTCGCCTGTGTGTGCATCTCTGAATTACTGTATGAGGCCGATTGTTATCCCCCGAGGTTTGAGGATCTTGCAAAGCCAACACTTCCTTGCCCTCATCCTGCAGCCCCGTAAGCCCCCCACACCCAGAAGCACCACCCTTCCTTCCGGCTAATGCCACTTCACACCCTCCTTTTTCCCCTTGGGGCAGAATTTGCCCAAATTCCCCATAGCACAGCCTGAGCCACTTAGTAGGTGGGATGGGAGCTGCTCCTCCTCCTGGGGCCTGGGAGGCTGAAGAAATTCCCTCACCTCTCTCCGCCTCACACTCCTCAAAATAATCATCTTACATAGAAAAAGAAAAGAAACATGCATCTATATGGATTTATTTGTATTTCTTTTTTAATTTTTAATTTTTTATATTAATTACAGTTTATTCACTTTGTATCCCAGCTGTAGTCCCCTCTCTCATTCCCTCCCAATCCCACCCTCCTTCCCTCATTTCCTCCCATGCCCCTCCCCCAGTCCACCGATAGGGGAGGTCCTCCTCCCCTTCCATCTGACCCTAGTCTATCAGGTCTCATTAGGACTGGCTGCAATGTCCTCCTCTGTGGCTTGGAAGGATGTTCCTCCCTTAGGGGTAGGTGATCAAAGAGCCAGCCACTGAGTTCATGTCAGAGACAGTCCCTGTTTCCCTTACTAGGGTACCCACTTGGATACTGAGCTGCCATGGGCTACATCTGTGCAGGTTGTATTTCTTTATTTTCTATCCTTTAGCCAATCTTTCACTACAATTTAGAGATTTTATTTTAAATACATTTTTACTTATTTATGTATGTGTGTAAAACACAGCTTAAGTATGGTGGTCAGGGAACAACTTGGGAAGAATTTCTTCTCTTCCGCCAGTGTCTTGATTATAAAAATCAGATCATGGCTTTATAAAAATCAGATCATAGACAACGTTTTAGGAAATTCCCACACTTGCCTCCACACCTTCACAATGGCAGTTTCCTGTCAGATTGGCTCTGTCAAGACACTTAATGTTTTGTTTCATTTTGTTTTTCTCACTTCTATCTCACTCGCAGCTTCAATAGCCTCCATATCCTTGAAGTTTTAGTATATCTTGTACTGTGTTTCAAAATACCCTTTCAAAAATTTCATTCAAAATATGTATCATTGCAAACAAGTTCCCATTCTCCATATCTCTTTGGGTCTTGGCATGACATCAGTGTCCTGCTGGAAAAAAAAAAAAATATGTAAAGATGAGCAGATTCAGAAAACACCCATTCACTAAGCTGGCTTGTTGACAAGTGATGGTAAGCAGGGCCTTTCCTGGAAAATCCACACAGTAATAGAAGCAGCAGTACCAAGAAACTTAGATGACTCCTCCTCCTCTGGACACACTGACAAAACTGAAGTGGGTAGTTAGCTCCATTACCCCATCTTCAATTTATTTACTTATTTTTATTTGGTAACATAATAATTTGGAATAATGCCAAAATCGGAAAATTAAATGTGCTCCCTATTGACAGTTCATTGGTAGAAACCCTGAACGTGACTTTAAAATACATTTCATCAATTTCTCCATCATCTATCTGCCTTACAGTCTATCCATTTATCTAACTATATATTTATCCCTATGTCTATCTTCTTATTTTCTTATTTATAACAAATCTGATTACATTTTTCACCCTTCTATGTCTCCACATTTCTCTTACGTCCCCACCCTTCTGGATCCACTCCATTTCCGTCTTCACCAGAAAAGAACAGGCTTCTAAGGGATAATGACATGTATAGGAATTTTAATCCAGCAATGGCTATTCTGGCAGGGGATCACATCCAAAGTTATTTTAGATCTGTGTGATCTGGCTGGCATGACACAACTTTAATCTCTTTGGTTTGGAATACACCCATGCCTTTAGTACACACTTGCAATCTCAAACAACCACATTTAATTAGGGAAAGGCAAAGTGATGAATCAGAGACAGATTTGATGTAATGAGTCAGAGACAGGATTATGTCAAACTCTCCTGAGAGAGAGAGAGAGAGAGAGAGAGAGAGAGAGAGAGAGAGAGAGTTAAAGATAGAAAATGATTAATAGCTGCACACAAAGAGGAAGAGAAATGGACAGACTAGACAGAGAGAAGATGAGAGTACAGTACTGGTGTACAACAGAGTTCATGGACACAATATACAGAGTTTGTGAGGACAGTACAGTAGAGTTAGCAAGTGCAGTACAGTTTGATGCATTTCAGTTGCCTGCAGTTGAATTCCTGCAGTTAGTTCATATTCTGGAGTTCAGAGGCAATTTTTCCAAGGAAAAACATTCAGGAAGAAGTGGCTAGAAGCCAGTTGAATCAGTCATCTGGGACAGGAGTTTTGAGCCAGAGCAGTTAGTTGAATTGAACCAGCCAGCCAGAGCTCAGAAAGAACTAGAAATGGTGAGCTTATTCAGCAAAGCTTATTTCAGCAAAGGCTGAAAACATTTTAGAACTAGGTTAGCAGATCGAGACTGGAAGCTGAAGCCTTTAAATCTGGGTTTGCCAAAGATTGAATCGTAGGGATGCTAAAAACTTCTAGGCCTAGACCTATGGAGAGTTAGATAGAAAAATGAAGACTCAGTCCAACTCATGTATGGTTTGGGTATGGTTTTCATCTCATCCCCTTATCTGAGGAAATAAAATGACATCTACAACAACAAAAGATAATAAAATAAAAGATAAGATGACGCAAAACTTGTCATGTAGAAGTTGGACATAGCATCCCAACAAGAGGACAGGAGTCCCCAGAGCAGGCACAAGAATCAGAGACTCACTGCCTCTCCGACTCAGAAGTCCCATAAAGACATTAACTTAAAAGTTATACTCTTATGCAGAGCACCTAGTAGGCCTGTTGCTTGCTTCTGAGTTTCTGCAAGCCATGTGCTCCGTGCTCTAGGTGCTTCATAAAGTCCAGTTCTCCTGGTGGCCTCCATCCGCTCCAGCTCTTACACCATTTCAACTTGCTTTTCCACATGGTTCCCTGAGCTCTGAAGGGAGGAATGTAATGGAGACGTCCCTGTTAGATTCTCTCACCACACAGTTTCTGGCTATGGGTCTTTGCATCAGATCTTATCTGCTACTGGAGGAAGCTCCTCTGATCATGATTGAATAAGCACTGATAAAAGATTATATCAGATTATTATCAGGAGTACATTTATTTACTCTTTTTTAAGAGAGAGAATAGTGTTTTGCTTTACTTTAGGGCTCTAAGCTATCTAGTATCTGATTCTTGGTCGCCCAATGGGTGTCATGTATGGGTTGCATCTCATGAAGGGAGCTTTAAGTCGAATTAGACATTAGTTGATTATTCTCACAACTCTAGTCACCATTGACCTAGCATATCTTGCAAGATAGATTATATGTCAAAGATGCTATGGCTGGGTTGGTGTTTATGTTTCTCTTTTGGCAGCCTGCAGAGTACCTTCCTGTAACAAAGAGACTAGCACAGAAGGCTGGAGGCCCATGTAGGCACCAGCTCAACTTCTACATGTACAGTGCATTGTACGGTTGTTGTCCTCAGCAACCGGAAATCACTGTCAGTTTGGAGACAGCAGCCCATTGTCTTAGCAATGGTTTTATTTGTTTACGTATTTCCATGGGGCCTCCTTTGCCAACTAAGCTGAGTGTAACCAAGTCCTATCATGGGAATCCTTGGCCATTTGAGACGGCGTAGCTGCCATTATCAGGAGACCTCATTAGGCTCACCTTCATATACTTTAGGAAGTTTCCATTGCATTAGGTTTCCAGATGATAACTCAAATGCCCCTCAATTGCAGCTGTATTGTCACACATTCTTCCTCTATTTATCTTCCATCCCCTCCCCCCGTGAAACAGGTATTCACACCCCAGCATTCCCCCTTGTATTCATAAAACCTATTCTATTTTTCCCTCCTAGCAATGTTCATGCACACTTTAAAGTTCTCCTCTACACCTAATATCTCTAGTTATACAGATTATACCTTAGTTATCATTTAATTAATATACACATATAAGTAAATACATACCATATTTATCTTTCTGGTGCTAGGTTACTTCACTCAGGATAATATTTTCTAGTTCCATCTATTTGCTAAATAAACTTCATTGTGTAAACGAATCACATTTTATTTATTCTGTCTTCAGCTGAGGGACATCCCATCTTCAATGAAACAGTCTCAATTTACATTTTATGAAGACAGTTTCTTTGGAGACTAGGTTTAAGTCATCACAACCTAGATCACCTAATATGTGCTTTCCTATCCTTTTGTGTTTCCAGAAATCTTGTGAAAAAAAAAAAATCCTCAGCATGCTATTTCAAGAACTCTCAAACTCTGATGCTCATCAGGAAGTCATCTTTCCTATTGGAAATAGAGGTCACATTCTTAGGGAAATATATTACATGAACTTCCAAGGTTGATAGCCAAGGTTAAAAGTAGAAAGTAGCTGAGTCTTATGTACAGCGTGGAAAATGTTTGCTAGCATTTATTTGAGAAATAAACAAAACTATTTTTCCAAATAAAAAGACAGACTCTTTTGACAGAAATCACTTTGGTCTCTCTCTCTTTCTCTCCTCTCTTTCATATAGAAGGCAGAGTTGAAGACCTACATTTAAGAAGGCACATCATAGCTTCAAATAAAAGTGTAGTCTCAGAGAGAGACTCTCTTTAGCCAAAATCAGGAATTTTAGAAAAATAAAATAAATATGTGACATACCTGATAAGGTATACTGAAACTATTCAAATCGTCATGACTTTAAGGATTTTCAGTTTTGTTTCCCTACCTTTTGGTCTCTGCGATTTTAATGTTTAAGTGTGGGAAAGAGCAGAATTTAGCTGGAGTTGTCACAGGGAACCACTGTAATTGTCACATTTGTTAGTAGCACAGTGCGTGTAGAGAGTAATTGTCTGAAGTGATTAAAAGTTGTTATTTGGAGGTGGTGGCAGGTTGCTACATGATACTGACACGGTGGTATGCCGTGGACTTCAGGCAATTCACACATTTCATAATATTTTTGTTATTGTTAGCTTTTTTAGAAGAAAGTATCATTTTTTTGCTTGTGGGGAAATCAGTGCAGCAGGAACATATCGGAGCTCATCACAACTGTAATTTGAAACAGAGACATTAATACATTTTAGTGCTCAGATCATTTTCTCCATATTGACAAACCACAATGGAAGTCCAAGAAATGGTCCAGCACTAAATAAAGATAATGCTAATCAAGATAATCACCCTCAACAATCCCCAAAACCATATTTCTCAGGTAATTCTAAAATCTGTCAATTTGACAATTAACAACAACTGTCCTAAAATGGTAGCACATTCTAAGAAATGCTTAAACGTCTTCAAGCAGAAAAAAACTAGTCCAGGCAGCAGAAGTGATGTTAGGGCACAGGCTCAGCCTGGATATGTGTGAGGACTAGAAAATACCCTGTGTCACCTCTGTGGGAAGAAATATGAAAACAAAAATTGAGACATAGAAATCACTAGAGGCCAACGAGCAGTGAGGGTTTGTGACTTCTGCCAATGCATTTGATTTTTTAACTTTTTTTTCACCTTTTAAAATTCTATTTATCTTTTTATAAATTAGTTTATTCACTTTGTATCCCCTCTGTACCCCCCTCCCTTATTCCCTCCCAATCTCACCCTCCCTCCTTCATTTTTTACCGTCTCTCACTCCAAGGCCACTGATAGGGGAGGTCCTCCTCCCCTTCCATCTGACCCTAGCCTATTAAGTCTCATCAGGACTGGCTGCATTGTCCTCCTCTGTGGCCTGGTAATGCTTCTCTCCGTTCAGGGAGAGGTAATCAAAGAGCCAGCCACTGAGTGCATGTCATAGACAGTCCCTGTTCCTCTTACAAGGGAACCTTCTTGGAGATTGAGCTGCCATGGGCTACATCTGTGCAGGGGTTTTAAGGCTTCTAAGTTTTGTCCTTGTTTGGAGTATCAGTCTCAGAAAACGTGTTTGAATTTAATGATAACTGATACCAGCAGCTTTGGAAGTTTTCAGAGTGTACCAAAATAATTGAGCAAGACAGTTTCCTTTCTTATAGTGAATAAGTAAGTTCATGATCATCATGCACAGAGTACTATTTAAGGGTATCACAGTAAATATAGCAAACTAATGGTAAGGAGGGCCTCTGATACTGCCAGGATGATTTCATTACACTTAATAAATAAGGAGAATTTCATTGTGAATTAAATGTGATCAGCCTCCTTGATCTCTTTGTACCAGCACTTCTTAATTTTACCACCATAAAGGTCTCTTCCTTCAAACTGTGAGTCAAAATGAGCCCTCTCCTTTAAGTTGCTTTGGTCAGGAAATCTTATTCCAGACATTCAGAAGTATTCATCTGTATTTGTCAGGGTTCCCTATAGAAACAGAACTAACTGAATATAAAATCAAGATTCATTAAATTGTCTTATATAATAAGGTCTAAATAATTAAGCAATAGCTGTGTCACACCAGGCAGACAGAGAACATGGTCTTTGCAGTAAACAAGGAGCCTACCTCATTAGTCCCACTGCTGTGTTGAAGTCCTGTGGGATTCCTAGAAAATTGCTTGTATTCAGTTCATGATGGAAAGCTGAAGAAGCTGGATTACTGATGTCAGTGAAGGAATGCAGTAGCAATAACAATGATAGCCACTTGATAGATAGTCACAGCAAGAGAAAAGTTAGGCAGGCAAAAGAAAATACTTTTTTGACCTTCATGTTATCAGGTTGCTAATGGAAGGTCACAATGACAGTTTGACTCTATCTTCCCTTTCAAATAGAACAAAACAAAACCAAAACAAACATCTCTTCGATATGCCCAGCGGCTTGAATTTTAGTTAGAACCAAACCAACTCAAGATTAAAAACAATATTAACAATTTTAATAATGAAGATATAATTTGGTTAATAATTTGCTTTTGAGGAAAGATCACCTTCATCAGTCCAGACTATCTTAAAACTCACCATATTTGTTTCTAATCCTTACAAATGCTGGGAATACTGCTATGTGCCACCATGTTAGAGTAAAAATTGATCAAATTTTAAGATTGTATAGTAATGATAAATAATAATAATTATCATTATTATTATTATTATTATTATTATTACTAGTGGGGGGCATAGGGAGACATGAGCCGTGTCATGCACATGCAGATCAGAGAACAAATTTCACTTGTCAGTTCTTTACTTCTAGCATGTATTCTAGGAGGACACTAAGGAAGTCACACTTGCATGACGTTTTTAAAACACTGAGTCCTGATGAGACCTGATAGGTTAGGGTCAGAGGGAAGGCAAGGAGGTCCTCCCCTATCAGTGGACTGGGAGAGGGGCTGGGAAGGAGGAAGGGAGGGATTAGGAGGGAATGAGGGAGGGGGCTATAGCGGGGAAACAAAGTGAATAAACTGTAATTAAAACAGGAGCCTACCACAGAGGGCCTCTGAAAGGCTCTACATAACAGTGGATCAAAGCAGATGCTGAGACTCATAACCAAGCCTTCGGCAGAGTGCAGGGAATCTTATGAAAGAAGGGGAGTTAGTATGACCTGGAGAGTACAGGAGCTCCAAAAGGACTAAATATATCAGGGCACAGGGGTCTTTTCTGAGACTGTTTCTCCAACCAAGGACCATGGAGATAACCTAGAACCTCTGCACAGATGTAGCCCAGTATCCAAGTGGATACCCTAGTACAGGTACAGGCACTGTTTCTGACATGAACTCAATGGCTGGCTTTTAGACTGCCCCCCCCCCTCCAATGAAGGAGCAACCTTGCTAGGCCACAGAGGAGGACATTGCAGCCAGTCTTGATGAAACCTAATAAGCTAGGGTCAGATGGAAGAGGAGGAGGACCTCCCCTATTAGTGGGCTTAGAAAGGGGCAGGGAAGAGATAAGGGAGAGAGGGTGATATTGGAAGGGAATGAGGAAGGGTGCTATAGCTGGAATACAAAGTAAATAACCTGTGATTAATATAAAATAATAAAAAATATAAAAAAATAATAAGCTATTTAAATCATTCAAAAATGAAAATTTAATAAAAAGAAGAGAGCAGAAAAAAAAACTGAGTCCTGTTATTGGCAGATAATTTATTTATAGATTATAGTAGGTTTTGTCACAATAAAATTTCTAAATTAAAATTCAGGTGAAGATGATGAATTTGTAGATTAAAGGTTTAAAATAACAGGAAAATATGAGTATTCTGAAACTTACTTTTCAGTATCAGGAATTTTAGAAAAAAGTACGTGACGTTCTTGATAAGGTACATTGAAACTACTCAGATTGTCAGTATCAGTATATTTGTGTGTTCATGATTTCAGGTCTTCCCAACCTGTCATAGAATAAATCAGTCACTTGTTTGATGGCATTTTAATTATAACAAAATTTCCAAAGAATAAAACATTCCATCATATCTATGTTTTAAATTTTAACATATTCTGACAGATGTGCAAACAAAGTGTTGATTGGTTGTTCCTTCTCTTATAACTTCTCAGTAAACACCAATGCTTTAATAACCAACAAGGATGTAGGGATAACAGCAACCATGTCTGTGAATATCTTAATGTGAGAATGTATGAGGTGTTCAGAAAACACTGGTCATGTAACCAGAGTAATGATTTTCAAGGAATCATCTGAAATTGTTCATTTTAAAGAGGATAAAACTATTTAATCATGTACTTGAGATAATTAAAAATATGAGGCTTTGGATTTCTTTTAAAACATAATTAGATGCATCATTAAAACTTCCACACTAGGAAACTATAACATATTATAGTGTGATGCTTTATTCATGATTTAAAATAAGGTTCTTTGATGATACAGTACTTGTGTTATTTGTCTTGCAATTATTTATGATTTTTTAATCTTCTCATTCTTTCATAATTTTCCAGCTTGGGACCATTTCATAAGTTATTGTAACTTATAATATGAATAACATACATAAGAAAGAAAGACTTTCAGAGTGGTTAATGCACTTTTGAAGGAAAGGCAGTTTACAGATTCTGAAACTGGGACTTGGATCCATCCCTTTGTTCTTCTCAGTTAAGGATCTCCTAAAACACTACATTATATTAATTATAAAAATTTTAAAGATATCCCACTAGAGAAGAAAAAAGTTTAAATATGTCAGATATAGATGTGATATTATTTAAATTCTACATTTAAAACATATGGTAATGTTTCCTTAAGTAATACAGAGCAAGTTAATAATAAAAGTGAGTACCTTGTATTGTATATCTGATCTTTAGAATGCCAGAAATAGCCGCCATAATATCATTTATACTACTATTATCACCAACCATATATTTAGTGAATTAACTTATCATTTTAAAGTGGATAGCACACACATAAATTTATAATAAGACAGTATTTACCCAAATATTCATTTGCTTTTAAAAACCGAAAATGAAGCATGATCACTTTAAATTCTTTTAATGATAAGATTTACTTCAAATAAGAATGCATTCAGCTAAACAGGAAACAATAGCTTGCACACACACACACACACAAAAGAAGATTCAAAAATGGGAAGCAAGTGACTTTATTGAAAAAGATACAAAATAGAAATTTATATTTAAATTATATTTAAAATAGTTTTGGATGAGCTTAATTCTTCAAAGGACGATGATGTTACTTAATAATCCTGAAATTGATTTGTTCTGTGGTGTGGTATTAATTCCTAAGGTGCACTTCTTTTGTTCCTCTGCACTTGTTTAAATATCTAATTATAGGAGCTAGAGAAATAGCTCAGCACTTACAAATGCACACTGTGCTTTCAGCAGAGCAATGTTGAGTTCCGAGCACCTGTGTCAAGCAGTTCAGGACAAAGCATCACTCCGGTTCTGTGGGAACTTTTGCTCTCCTCTGGCCACCTTGAAACACTGTAGTTGCAAAACCATGCCCTTGTGATATGAGCATATAAAGCATTAAAATTTAAAATAACTGATTAACATTTAGAAATAAAATATGTGCTTAACTTTCTAAATCAAATTAATAACAATTGTGGCACCATTATTTTGGACCTCCCTGGAAAGGGAAAATAGAATAAATTTTGTGTGTGAACTGGGGGCATATGGGGACAAGAGCGGAAGGGCTGGGGATAGATGAAGAGAATACAAAGAGAAACAGCTGGAACTGGAGAACACTGAGGCTGTGTGGACACCCAATCCAGTGGAAACATTTGGAATCTATGAGGAAGATTCTAGTGAGCACTCCTAGTAATGAAGGATTCTGAGTCCCAACTGACCATATTTTGTAGTCAGACTTCTAATGGTGGGCCTGGGTTGAATTCAGTTGAGTTTTTGGACTAGGGAACCCTGTGGAGATCCCTAAAAAATCATAAGCTAATGTTAAGGCAGAAGGTTGTTCTCTGACAACTGACAGCATGCCAAGAATAGCATACATACAGTGTGAGCTGAGCTGGCGCCTGCATGGAATCATCAATTCTATGTTCTCTTTGGCACAAGAAGCTACTGTTGAGACCATGGAAAAAGGAAGCTGGACACCAACCCAGCCTCAAAACCCTCCACTTACATTTTTTTCTTGTCTGCCAGACATGATGGGCAACGGTAGCTCAGAACCACTGTGGGGGTGGCCAATCAATGTTTGGTTTAACTTAAGGCCCAAGCCATAAAAGGGAGCCCATGCCCTACATTTCCTGGGTGAACAGGAACCTCAGACTCAATAGCCCAGAGATCTATGGTAGAACCCAACATAACAAGAAAATAAAAATTTTAGATCTTACTGGTCCTCCTAGATGGATGAGTTTATTTACAGGCCTTAGGTCAGTCAACATTCTCCAATTTCCAAATTTCATTTTAAAGACAAATGCAGAATGGTCTATATGCTGAGCTTCCAGATGCTCTGGCACCAGCTGCTCAAGTGCCTGTAATTGTTCTTTATTGATGGGACAATGCTCTACACACATAAATTTGCCAATTAATCATTTTGTAGGCAGAGATGTTGGTTTTCCAATTCCTCCAGAATTTCTTGTTTTGTCTCTTAATTCATGGCTTAGTTGTGGCTAAGTACAGAACACTGTTGCCTTATGTAGCAGGCCTTAGGTCTCTAATTCTGAGTTTAAGTTTCACTTCTTGATCTGTGGGTTGATGACAAGAAATGCCTGGCTTGTGCTGTTTGTTGCCTTGGTATCATCAAACCTTCTCCTTAGAGAGTTTCCCATATTTAAAGGCTTATCTTGTAGGGAGTTTCCAATTTGTAAAGAATTACCTCAAATATCTCTTCTTAATCTGCATTCATCAGTCAAATACACACTTTCTATAAACCCTGGAAAGCTGAGGTTTTCCAGAGAAGTCTCTAAGAATGCATTGTCTACATTTCAAATGTTCTTGTCTCACACAGTCATTTTTCTTGTTTACGGGTTTTTCAAGCTTTTTTGAGAATAAATATATAAAGATTGTAAATTAGAGTAGGAAGGAGTTTACTCTGGTGGTCAAAACTGCAATGGTTTTATAACTAACATTTCACCCCTTCAACTCCTACCCTTGTTCTTAAGGGATGTGAGGCAGAGTTTCCCATTTTTAATGTAGAAAAAGCCTGTACACGATTACAATTGTGTTTGGGGGTGGCTTACTCTGATTCACTGTCTCAGAGTCTCCCGGGTCCTTCGTGGCTCTGAAGTATAGGCTCCCAATGTTTCAGTGTCTTCTAAGTTTCTTTAATCATCCAGCCAAATTCCAAGGACTGATGGTTCCTCTCAAAGTGATCCCAGCTGAATTTCACCTCTGCAGTTTTCTTTCAGATGTCTCTAGTCCTCTGCAATGTTTCTGTCAGATATCCCCTGCATTCTGCAACATCGGTGGGCTTTCTCCTTCTCCAATCATGTTGGTTTTTTCCCTCTAGCCATGTTGGTTACCAGACATAAATGCTACTTTAATTTCCTCATATGAAAGGATGGCATGGAGCCATACCCAAGCTTTATATGTATATACAAGACTTGGGCTGAATGAACCCAGAGCAGTTCTATCTAACTTTCCTGAAGCCTAGGAAGCTTCTATCTTCCATACAATGTAATCTGGAAGTTTCCAAACAGTTTTCAGAAGTGGTTATAGCATTTAACAATCCCACTAGCAATGAACCTTAATTGTTTTGCCCAGTGTTCTTGTCAGCATTGGATATAGTTAGTTTTGTAGATTCTAGTCATTCTCTTAGCTGTGTGCACTATCCATTGTTGGTTAAGTATGATACTGAGCACCTTTTCTCGTTTTTAAGAACACTATGTGTACATATGTGGTGTTTGTAGTTATGCATGCTTTGTGTAAATTGCATGTGGGTGACCTTACACCAGGGTACGAGAAGCCAGGGGTTGGGATCAGGTATATATTGTGGGTGACCTTACACCAGGGTACGAGAAGCCAGGGGTTGGGATCAGGTGTATTTCTCCATTGTTCTCCACTTTGATAGGGTCTCTTGCTCAATACAGAGCTCACCACTTGCCTCAATTGTCTGGTTAGGGAGGCACTGGGATCTGCCTAATTCTACCTTAGAGTTACAGGTGGAGACTGATGACCAGAAGTGTAACTCCATGTGCTCTTGGAAGTTGCTCTGGTTCCTACTGTTGGACCCATCAGAACAATTGTATATATTTTAGAGACATTAACTGAGGGATGAGATAAGACCAGAAGCTCTTGCCTTTCATTATAAAAGTCCCTTAATGATAACAAATTGCAAGAGTACAGATAGTCATCCTTTGTAGGTCGATGGGCAATGAGAAACTCTAAAAGAGAAAACTGAAGCTCACAGCTTGACCATCGGTATGTGTTTGCCAGTGACCCAACATTCCTGACTAATATGCTCCTAACACTGGCCTTCAACTTAGAATAGGAAATGACTATACTGGAGAAAGCCTAGAGGACAAATACCCAGTTAGCTGCCAGGCCTGACTGAGCTGGCTAGGCAAGTGAGGACCTCAGTAACATTCTATTGTGCAGAATAACTCTCCAGTTCAGTCCACTTAACTACTAATTACAGAAAGTTAAGCAACCAAACACAAATTATTGCTGTCGTAGCCTACCCTTAAAGCCCCAACTTTTCCAATGATATGTCATATAACTAACATCAGATTTGTTTGTGAAAATTGTCCACTTACTATTCTCTGCCTCGGGATCATCTTTATTATTAAGATTTTCCAAACTTGTTTAGCAATCCACTATTAAAACAACAACAACAAAAAATCATACTGTTCTTAATATATACAATTTTAATGACCTTGCCACTCATAAAAGAGTTATTTTAAAATAAAGTGACAAAAAAACCCTGAAGAATATATTGGAGCTACACATAGAAGTGTCGTTTTAAATTCTTTTAAACTTATATGTATGAAAGACACATAAGACCACATCTCTGGCCCTACAGAAGGTAAAGTATTTCAGTGCAGAAACAAATATGCCTGTATAACTGTCTCATCTCAGTGTCCTCAGTGCTTTGCTGAAAAGATGAATAAACAAATATTTTCAGCCTTCCAATTTGCTAAGTTAAAAAAAAATACTATGTTTTGTTCAGCTTTTCTCTTCATTTCAAATAATTAGACACCATTAACAAACTCTTCTAGAACCTGCCCCATGTCTAGGGACACATCCAGATGATGATTTCCTCAGCTTTTTCTGTGCCTGCAACTGAGCACACTGCTGTTACACACACTCACTGCAATAAGATACAAACATTTCTAAACATGAAGCTGTGTGGTTCGTTGCAATATGAGCTTGTAATTGCAAAATTGTTAACTCAGAGATTGCTAGATCTTTGGGGTTTGCTGGCCAGCCTGCCAAGACACCTTCATGAGATCCAGGGCAATGAGTGACTTTGTCCCGAAGGGAAAACTGGTTGGTGTCCTACTTAGCTTTATAAGTAGCTGTGAAAAGGGTCCTCCAGCAATTTGGTAAAGCATTTACTTTATCTCATAACTTATGGTGCACAATGAAGGGGAGTCACAGCAGGGATTAAACACAGGGATCTGGAGGCAGAAATTGAATCAAATGCCACAGAGGTAGGTAACTTATTGCCTTGTTCCCTGTGGCTTGCTCAGCCCGCTTTCCTTTAAAACCAGGACTAAGTGCCCTGGGGGGAGAACAATAAGCGATCCGGGCCTTTTCACATCACGAGAATGCCAAGCACACGTGCCAACAGTCAATCTCACATAGGCATTTTTTAAAAATTGAGATTACTCTTCTCAAAAACCTGTAGCTTGTTTCAAGGTGACAAGAAAAATCATGAAAGATGGTTGCTGAGCAATGCAACGCAACATTGTCCTCTGGTCTCCACACAGTGCACATTAGAGCACATACAGCCACACCCATGTGTACCTCGTCCTCCTGCAATACCATACACAAACACACACACTCACTCTCACACACAAAAATAAATAAATCATTACATCTGTTAA